>CM032165.1:33860580-34335565 GCA_018901935.1 Pugionium cornutum
TCACCATGGCTCTCGCTTCCATGGGAAACAGCGTCGCGAAGAAGTACGACGAGATTGACGCCGCGCCGGAGGAGAGAGCTCGTGGTATCACTATCAACACCGCCACGGTGGAGTACGAGACAGAGAATCGCCATTACGCTCACGTTGACTGCCCTGGCCACGCCGATTACGTCAAGAACATGATTACTGGAGCTGCTCAGATGGACGGAGCTATCCTCGTTGTCTCCGGCGCCGATGGTCCTATGCCGCAGACTAAAGAACACATCCTTCTCGCGAAGCAGGTGGGTGTTCCAGATATGGTCGTGTTCCTTAACAAAGAGGACCAAGTAGATGACGCAGAGTTGCTAGAGCTCGTTGAGCTTGAGGTGCGTGAGCTTCTGTCGTCGTATGAATTTAACGGTGATGATATTCCAATTATATCCGGCTCTGCTCTTTTAGCTGTAGAGACACTCACTGAAAACCCCAATGTGAAAAGAGGTGATAACAAATGGGTAGATAAGATTTACGAACTCATGGATGCTGTTGATAGTTACATCCCAATCCCTCAGAGACAAACTGAATTGCCATTCTTGTTAGCTGTTGAAGATGTTTTCTCTATCACGGGACGTGGTACAGTAGCCACGGGGCGTGTGGAGAGAGGCACGGTTAAGGTAGGAGAGACTGTAGATTTAGTGGGTTTAAGGGAAACTAGGAACTACACAGTCACTGGGGTTGAAATGTTTCAGAAGATTCTCGATGAGGCCTTAGCTGGAGACAACGTAGGACTGTTGCTTAGGGGTATTCAAAAGGCTGATATTCAAAGAGGTATGGTTTTGGCTAAGCCCGGGTCGATTACTCCACATACCAAGTTTGAGGCAATCGTATATGTTTTGAAGAAAGAAGAAGGTGGAAGGCATTCTCCATTCTTTGCAGGTTACAGGCCTCAATTCTACATGAGGACGACTGATGTTACGGGTAAAGTGACAAAGATTATGAACGACAAAGATGAAGAGTCGAAAATGGTTATGCCTGGTGATCGAGTCAAGATTGTTGTTGAGCTAATTGTGCCTGTCGCTTGTGAACAAGGGATGAGGTTTGCAATCAGAGAAGGAGGTAAGACTGTTGGTGCTGGAGTTATTCAGTCTATCATCGAATGATTATAAAAAGCAAAAAAGGGGATTTTTAGAGAGTTTCACATAGTGAGCATCTATCTACTTGCTTTCTTTTTGTTTCCCTCTTGTTTTTTTTTGTCATTTTCTTTAAGAACTCGAAAATCAAAATGTCATATATTTCTTGATTTTCTGACACTCCATATAAATCTCGCATTTCATATGGCCTTTTGGTCCGAAGAAGACCAATAATCCAGTATATGATTGGAAATCACAAAATGTAAAACTATTTGAAAACTCTTGTTTAGAAGCAAGAACAAGACTTGCAGAGAAAATGAAGCAGAAAGAACACAAAACTCAAAGGTGAAAAGACCTTTCCCATTTTACTCTACTCAATAGATAATATAGAGATTTCTCAGAATAGGAATTGAATCTGCTTGCTTTTGGTGCATGGTTAAACCTATAGTACCCTACAAATAGAAAGTTTCATGTCCCTCAGAATCGTCGTATCAAAGTGATGCGACGTATATCCTTAATAGTTTAGGGCTTATTTTAGTCGAACACATCTTTAAGTTTTCGTGTCCGACAAGTAAGTATTGGGCTTTTGTTTTTGGGTTTTGTACTTTTGTGTATCGAAAACAATTATTGTGCGTTAACGAGTTGATAGAGTAAAATTTTATCTTTTCTATAAATTATAGCCAAAGAATTCGAATACTTTATATTGGATACGGATAAAAAAGTCGGATAATCCTATCCGAAATTATTTAATATATTCGTGTGTATATTAATTATAGAGAATTTATCCATTGAAGACCACTGAGCCTACACAAAGCACAAAAGCATAGAAAGAAAATTGTTCTCCTTTTTTGTTTGTCGGCGAAAAATCATCGTAATGTTCTTAAAAAATGCATTGTATTCTTATCTTTCTTTCTTTTCTGGTCAACGTTACACATTATTCTACTTTACTTTTTCCATAAAACGTCGCATCACAGACTATATTAGCAATAACACATTTTTTTTGCCACCCTCAAAATTATTACATACACATATAAAGCACTTTTATATAAATCTTCTCTCTCTCCCCCTCTCAGTTATTACATATGCATCACTTCCTTAATTTCTGCTCTGATATCTTTTAAATTCTTTTATTACAATGACGTGAATTCTTTAATATGTCACTAGATAAACAGAGTTATAAGGAAGTTAGGATACTACGTTCTTCTTCCTCCGCAGCCATTTTCCCTCTGACAATTGAAGAAAGAGGCAGCCACAGGGTGACCAAGATTGTAGTTCTCAGCGAACTCGCGAGTATTGAACTGTTGTCGCCACCCTGGTGCATATACTGTTTGTCTACCGAGTTGTCGGAACAATATTAGTACTATACGATGAATTCCCGAGTTTGGTCGTGGATTCTCATAGCTCACCATCTCATTGCCTAAGGAAAAACACACAATCATCAAATGAAGAAACAACGGACTAGACCGCTGTAGGTTTAAGATGGACGAAACATCAAATGAAGAAATAACATGAGCTAGTTAAACAAACTCACCAAAGGCTGTTCCAGTTGTTGCAGGTATATCAGTCACCAACCTGTAAACGAGAATACCCAGTTTTTTTTTTTTTTTTTTTAATTAAAGTTTCATATAGAAAGATAAGACTAAATGTAATGACACTCTCAAGCAAATCACGTCCTTTGTTTAATATAGAATAAGTCATTTAAAGTAGATTTTATCGAATGTATACATAACACATCAATCTAAAATGACAAGTTGTTTTCTTTATAAGTAAATTAAATATCGTCTTAGATTATGTGTGTAACTTGAGAAATTAATTAGTGGATCTCTGGCTGTATATCTCTTAAGTAAAGTTGAATAGAATGATTAAATTGATAACACAAACAAACCAATGAAGATATTCTCGGAGGTGAGGGTTGCTTGGACTTGGCACATCTGGATCCACCATAACCTTCATTAAACCCATCAACACTAACCGTATAAGAAGGTTTATTATGAATTATCAAAGCAATCACGAAAGCATAATATTTTCTTTTAGTCTGACATATGATGATAAATACACAACAAACTAAAAGTTTAAACTTAACCAAAAAGCAAGAAAAAAAGCTGATTAAATTAGACAAAAACTTAAGTATAATTAGTTACATGTCCATGAATAGAACAGCGGCTAAATACTACGCATGTCAACTGTATATGTAAGATCCATCGCAGTCTGAAACTCTTTTATATTTGAGTTTGATTCTGTCCAAAAAAAAATCTAGGTTTATGTTTTAAAACCTGATTTGGCTCAAATTATTCTGGATCACTTTTCCGGCTTTGCTATAAATTATAATAATTTTAAAAAATTTATACCGTGTTAAAAATTAATATATATTTTTATCATTGTCACTTCAATTTTTTGTATTTATAAAATTTCACATAAGAATCTTGAAAACTTGACAAAATGATTTTAAAACTTGTATTTTTATAACACCAACTAAAATATATTTTTAATAAAAAAATTTTATTTTAAATAAAAAATTCAAAATCAAATCATTTATATATAAAATTCATACGAAATCAGATTTAAAATCCAAAACTTTAAATTAGATAGTAAAAGAATTTGAAAATGTCTTGGTTTTTTATTTTTTTGTTTCTCTAAAAATGTATACATAATTAAATTCATTTGACTAAACGAAAAATAGAGAATTTTTGAACATAACCCATGTACGTTTAGAAAATTTACTTTTCTAAAACCTCAGGTGTTAACCATTATACACTTTGATTGGTTTTAAATTAACAAAAAGTGGGTATGTGTTTGAGTGAAAATGCACAACTTTCCTAGTTTTAATTATATTATATTTTTTGTTAAATAAAGTTTTGATTGGTTCAGTTTAACGAAAAGTATATATGAGGAGACCAAGACTAAAAATTAGAATAATATATATTAACTTTTAAAATAAGATTAATAAAATTAAATTTTTTATTGCTATCACATCCAAAATTATTGATTTTAGTTTTTTTAAAAAAGATTAGATATATAACTTATTAGTTTTAGTGAGGATATTTTTCTAAATTAGTATTTGAAAAAGAGTAACTTTTAACAAATAATTAAAATTGTGTGTTTTTATAAATCAACAATAATGTAAGATGATTTTCCAAACTTAAATTTTGATATAACTCAATTGGATTAAACTCGAAAAATCTCTCTAGTCCGAAAATTTTTTGTACTAAAACATAAATTCTATAATAATTAAGGCGTGGCAGATTGTTTTGGCTTTAACATAAACTGTACATTAAAAACTGTACTCAATTAAGATATTTACACACCCCACCATCACTTCTTTTATTGACATATTTCAACCAAAGATATTTATGCATTTCTGAAACTATACTTAAACAAATAAAACCAAATACATAATCCTATTAACTGTAGGAAGAACTACCTAAAATCCGAAACAATTATGCATGCAATAAATGGGAGAAAAAAAACCCAGTTAGGTTACGTATAGATGAGAGTGTAAGAAAGAAAAGAATTATCAAAGTATTTACACTTTTAAGTTATATATGAGTTTGCTAAATAATAATGGTTTCATGGATATTAATGAAAAATAAAAAAACTCGACGAGCATGAGTTCATCAAACGTGGATATGGCCAAGATATACAGTGTGTGTGTGTGTGTGTAAAGTTTCAGTTTAGAATGAATATTTGAAGAAAGAAAATATAACCAAAGTGTAGAAGTGTCTGAAGTCTTCTCCTCCAATCTCGACGATTGGTTTGTTCAGAACTTGAGATGGCCTTAGATCCAAGCCGTTAGTAACCTCTCTGTGTCCATAAGTAACCCTAATAGTGACCAATCTCATGAAAGGATCAAGAACATCTCCAACAATTCTTCCCACCACAAGAGGATCTCTCCCACTTATAGACATATTTATATTATCTCACCAAATGTTTTTGCTTCTTACTGCATATATGTCAACCCTTTACTTATTCTCTATATATAATCTTTTTTTTTGGGAATTGAAATTAATTAATTAATTAACTTGAGTCATTGAAATGAAATCATTACCAGAGTCTTTTTCGTGTCTTGTCTTCCTCTCGAGAATCTAAAACTGGTTCGACGTACGTATATCACTTATTGTTTCCTATTCATAACTTTTCCGTTTTATCGTTTGTCTTTGTGGTATTCAATTCCAAATCCACTACTCTTACACATAAATCATAATATTCCAAATTGTACATATCATCCACTAATTAATATTCGATTTATTTCCTTCATTCAATTCCTCTCACGACTATATGCATACATATAAGTGTACTCATTTTACGTATTACAATGACATCATTATACTCAACTATATTACTATTTTTTCAGCTAAACAATATAACGTATATCGTAGCACACGTACTCATTCTAAAATATCAATTATTATATGGTAGTTATCATTAGCTGGAAACACAATTCACCATTGAACTAAAAGATGAAGAGTTGAGATTTTCTAGTATGATTTCACTTATGTTAACCAAACTTATTAAGTTATAATTAAATATACCAGAATTTTCACATATGAGATATATATTTTGAATTAATATATTAATTATGTTTGTTTGATAGACGTAACTTTTTACGATTGTAACTGTGATAAATTATTATTTATTTAACTAACATAGTTACTTGCGGTCAACTACAATAGTCAAACGTTATATTCTGTATTATAATTTTTTAATCATTGATTAAAATATCAATGCAATTAATTATAAAACTATTGATGACAGACAAACAAAAAACATATATTATCACTATAGTCACAACGAACAAACCAATATTATTAGATAGTGTTTAAGGTTTTGTAACAAGGATCTCTTTCCTCCCTAGTCCATTGATTGCTTGTTATATGGGGAATTCGAAAATTTTGTCTATATGATTTATAAAACCATTCATATAAAAATCGATCCGATCTAAACTTAGATGATTATGTCATGTATATATATATAATTATCTCTATATATGTGTGTTTGAAACTTATCATTGCAAGTTTAACCAGAGGAAAACTAATAAAAATAATTTTATATAGAACATTTATGGAAATGGATTTTTTTTTTTATAAGAATCGAGAGATCACATGCTAAAACAAATTAATCTTGCTGAAAGTTCTGAATAAAAAATCAATGGGAAAAACACCTTACTGTACAGCTGTTATGAAAAAATACATCTTTTTTTTTAATTACTCTGTTTCAAATATTAATTTACAAAAACATCCCCACTAATACTTTTATATCTAATCTTTTTTTAAAATTAAACGACATTTATACTAAACTTATTTTAAAATAAGATATAAGAATATACAGTATTTTAATTTTTTTAGTATTAATCTACTATCATATATACTCTTCATTAAACTGCACTAACCATAATTATTTTTTAACAAAAATTTCAATATGGCTAAAAATAGAAAACTCTGCATTTTCACTAACCCTCTTACTGGATACATATTTAGTAGTGATAAACATGACTTATCATTTTCAAAATTTTAGTTTTCAAAAAGGTCTAATCATAGTTTATTTTTCAAAAAAAAATATATATCTTAAAACAATAAAAATAAAATAACCATAATTCAAAGTCTGGGTCATTAGCAAATCTATCTTCGTCCAATGTATTAAAAACCGGAAACATTCATGGGATGATTTTCAAACTACTTTTGATTGAGGTAAGCTTTATTAAAAGTAAAAGAATCCATATTTTAGTTAGTAGAAGCCAATCGCTGCGTTTGAAACCACCGTTCAGAACGACCAGATTATAAGTAAAAACGCGTTTTCAGACCGCATTTTATACAAGTCAGACCACGCTTTTGTCTTTTGAAGAAAAAAAAATTTAAGGTACCCTAACGCGTCAAGTAAAAAAAAATCCATTAAACAAAAACCGTAAATCAAGGTGAACAAAAAAACAAAAGCGTAAATTACTAAAAACACAGAGAGATAACTACGGCCTACGGGAAAGAGAAAGAGAAAAAAGAAAGAGTATTGGAAAATTAATTACCAAAATCTATTGTCCAGTTCCCATTTTGGATTGGCTTTGCGTATCTCTCTAAGAGTTCGTGGGCGGCTTTTGGATTCGATTCCCTTCCATCTCCAATCGGTAGGATCGAGCACGAATTTCTTATCCTTGTTTAGAAATAATTGTGTCTTGAATTTGTAATCTCTACATTGTTTCAGTTTGTTCGTTTAATTCATACAAATCTCTTAACTATTATGGATTTGCAGAAGTTTCGGCTTTGAATTGGATTTGGGTTTCGGTTCAAAGACAGCTCTTTTTGCGTTCCTGGGAGAAATCAGGTGAGTCTTTTTTTTTAGGTTCCCCATTTGCTTCATGACGCGTGCATAAGTATTGTTTGAATTGAGTATTGAGAAAATGTTATCTTTCTTGTTGCAAATTTTGTTCTGTTCTTGTGAAGCCATTGTGATTGATTCTTGGATATAAAAAGAAGAAGAAGAAGTAGATATGCAGGACCAGCTCGTGTGTCATGGATGTAGGAATACATTGCTCTATCCTCGAGGAGCAACGAACGTCTGTTGTGCATTATGCCACAACATCAACATGGTTCCTGGTATCTAGATTTGTAGATGATTTCTGAGATCCTATGCTTTGCAATTGCATTTTTATAACTCTGTTGAATCTGAACACAGACATGGCTCACATTATATGTGGTGGTTGTCGAACAATGCTTATGTATCCACGTTCTGCAAACAGCGTTAGATGCTCTTGCTGTCAGACTTTGAACCTTGTACCAGGTAATATATAATATCTAGATTCGTCTTTTACATTTGTGTATTTTGATCAGCACTGTTCTGCTTGCTTATTGGATTGCTGAAACTGTTCTTGGCTTTTATGAAATCGACAGCACCCTCCAATCAGGTAGCGCATATCAGTTGTGGGAATTGTCGGACGACACTCATGTATCCGTATGGTGCATCATCTGTTAAATGTGCTGTTTGTCAATTTGTTACTAATGTTGATGTGAGTACTCCTATCTATTAAGTCACTTGTGTATGGTGAGCTAAGAATTAATTTGTTTCTCTTAGAATTTGATTTATGATTAATTTGGCCATCCACAGATGGGAAATGGAAGGGTGCCTCTCCTAACTAACCGGCCAAATGAAACAGCCTCTCCCGGGACAATGCCCTCTACATCCACTGTGAGTTATCAAAATTATGACTTTTGTAACAATTCTGTAGATTCTTACGGAACTGGCACTTACTATGGTCTTCGGTTTTTTTCAATTTCCAGCAGTCAACACCACCATCTCAGACACAAACCGTTGTTGTAGAGAACCCGATGTCCGTTGATGAAAGTGGAAAGTTGGTGAGTTATTAGTATCTCTTGTGTCTGCACAGCTTCTCATTAGAAGAAGGTTTGACAAAGTGACTTAAACACACAAATTGCAGGTGAGCAACGTTGTGGTTGGAGTGACAACCGATAAAAAATAACCAAGAATGAGTGATCATCTGAAAGATCAAATCGATTCGTCTGTCCTTGCTGTCTCCTTGTGCATATTACATACGCGGTGTTTATATATATCTCCTGACTCCTTTTTAACCCAAGAAAAAGGCTTGCTCAGAGTCTCTTGTTTGATTTTTCTCAGAGTTGATGAACACAAAGGGTTTTGGTCCAATAATTTGGCATTCCTGTTTGTAGACTTGTAAACTCCATTGGCCTTTGTGGCATTGTTGATGTATGTATTAATATAATCTGATACACAAACGAAACATGAAGACTTGGGTTTGAAATTATTATTCAAAGTAATCTTTTCACAACAACTAAAACCTATTCAACGCATTTCAATAACCTGAAAGTTAGATGTTTCGGACAAAACCTCCCAAGTATTCTCTTGAGTATTTGAGGACTAGTGCTTCATAATATTGAGTCAAACACCTTCAGTGGTACTAACATAGCTAAGGTTAGCAGAAACGGGTGGAGATGGAGGAAGAACGACTAAGCAAATTTGGAGATAGTTTTAGCCTGCTAAAGATGGAGGGGGATTTTAGCATTTAGAGAGAAGGAGAGTGTTTCTATGATTTTCATGTCGGCTCCGAGCTGCAAGTGTACCCAAAAGCCTCGACCATCCAAAGCATCAATTGGAGGAGTCTTAGAGCCAAAAAAACAGCAAAAGTGTGTAGTTTTGAACTAACAGAGGAAGGAGAAACAGATATACAGAGAACAGAGGGGCTTCAAATCCCTCTACGTACTAGGACACAAGGCTTCTCCGTGGGCTGTTGAAGAAGGCGAGACTGGAAGAGCTAGCAATGATGCATGGAATTCTGTGTGGTAAGTCACGCAATACCGAGCTCCACGAAGAGCTCTCTTCTTTGGTAGCTAAGATGGAGAAAAGTCCCTGATGATGAGCAATCAGGCACACACGATCTTTTAATTTGATTGTGTTCTTCCTTTGGTATGTGTTCAGGCTTCAGTCATTCCGAATATTAGTGATTTTACATTGTACTGCATTTGCTATGTACCATTGTCCTCCATTTCATTTGCGTGTATCAGCTTTAATTGATGAAAAGGAAATTGCTTTAATGATTAGTAGACGATTTAAGACAATTGGAAATAACTTTAAAATCTTAAATGTCAAATGAAGATGGTAACACGCATAGGTTAACCTATATGAACAGAAGATATAACACAAAAGAAAAACCAGACTTTATAGAGTGTTTGTTTGGGTTTCAGTATAGAAACAAGCACAACCCGAATTCAGAGCCTTTATAATCAATCATTCACACAAGGAGGCTTGGAAACGATAGTTTTTTAAAGACTTTGGCATGAAAGCAAGCAAAGTGTAGGAACTGCATCTGAATCTGTACAAATAGGATAATCTTTAAGTGAGATCATCCTCGTCGAGATCTTCACCAGCGTTCATCTGAACCGCAGTAACATCTCCAGTAGGCAGCTTTCTAGCCAATTTGATGATCTGCACACAAGTATTTCTCCATGTTAGTCGTTTAGTGAAACTTTTTATGATCTTCTAGTGGAACAATAACCAAGAAATTCAGAACAAATCCATTCAGAAACACAGAGAGAGAGAGAGAGAGATCAGCTAGATCATTTAAATGAATTACCGAATGATCCAAATTCGACACAGTGCTTGAACTTGCCACTTTCTTTATTTCTTCAATGTCACCTTCATTGTAGGCTGTGAGCAGTCTACTAGCGGTTCGGTTTTGATCACTTTTCAAAAAAGCATCAATCCTACACACAAAAAGGAAAATAATTTCAGAAAGAGAGATTGATACACATTTATATAGTTGTCTAAACTGTGTTGTGTTTGTGGCAACATATATGGTCCAGAAATTACTAGTCATCGACCACGACTGACTGGCTGACTGCCTAAACATAGAAGATTATACTCACTGAGAACAGTCGTTATAGCACTTTTCTGCCTGCTTCAGGTCATGAGCGTACAGATATACAATGATTGCACTAAGATATGCCTGACATAAATGAGGTTAAGGACAAAACAGTTAACTCACACTAATCAGAGAGCGTTGGGGTTGAAAAGAGATGGAACCAGATCACCCTATACTCATACCTTACACTGGCTATTTGTGGCGTCACACTTGTCAGCTGCTACACCCAATCTTAAGAAAATGGTTGCAGCATCTGTGAACCTTCCATTTAGAATGTAAGCCAATCAATTTCTATATCAGATAGATGGAGAAAAACACTTAATGATGCTGCTATTATCTCAAGCTTATTCTTTCACCTAACACATCCATATACAATGAAACTTTAACCTGGGATGTGTTTTTAAATAAGCACGAACTTACTTCTCCAGCTTTATGTAAACATTAGCACAAGCGCGGTACAGATCAAAGGCCATTTGGTCCCTCCCATCCTCTTCAAGAATTTCACAAGCACCAGTGTATAGTTGGATGGCATCATCAGGTTTGACCTCTTCCAAAGCACTAAAGAATAAAACTATTGAAGATGAAAAAAAAATAGGAGCAAGCTCGAGAAGTCACACTCAAAAACACATAGAAGACATCAGACTCACATCACATCCACAACGTAAAATAAATCATGAAATCCAATTTCTTGATTACTAAACATGTCAAATAAAATTACCGGGCAGCCTTTCCAAGAGCATCTGATGCGGGTTGTGCCCTTCCGCATTCAACATACAGCTCAGACGCCTTTCTATAAAAATCAGCAACTTCATTCCAGATACTTAGCTTCTGTGCTAGCGCAGCAGCAGACTCCATATGCTTTGCAGCATCCCAGGGACTATTTACTATCAAGGATAACACCAAAAATGATGCTATATTGTTCATACAGCATTTTTAGGAACTAGCAACAGATAGTAATGTTCAAGTGTAATTTTGGATACGAAGATTGCATCTCTTGTCCTTTCGAAGCTTTCTCGAGAGCCACTTTAGCTTTCTCATATTTGTTTGATGCCCTAAAGCCATTTGCTGTTGTTTATCAATGAAAAAGAGTAAAAAAGACAAGAACATAATCAGTTTTCATTTCGGCATGAAAAGAATCTGCCATGCTTATATAATATAACTAGTCTCCAAGCTTTTAGAGATTCGGATTTTGGGGTAAAGAAAAAAATAAAATAAAACATAGATTCTGCCATAGAGGAAACTACACTCTGCTACCCACCTGCTTGCTCATACAACTCAGTAGCACCTCTCCAATCAGCACTCCATCTGGTAAGCGTGAGTTTTGTCCTGTGTAAAAACCAAAGATGCTTAGAAGTATGGTCAATAACAGAAGGAGATCACTGAAATGTAGGAATGTGAAAACTAAGCAACATCGCTTTAAAAGCAAAGACAATGTTCCATGTCAAATCAATCCAAAATTATTTATCAATCCTTGTCAAACTGGGAAGACTGTTACATTGCATTCACATTTACAAACTTTTCTAAGCGAAGACAAATTGCATTTGCAGGACAGCTCCAAATCTCAGATACCTTTTTTTTTTAATTGAAAATTAGGAGTCTCCTTGATTCTATCAAATAAAGAAGTGTTCTTAAACTTAAAACTAAACTCAAATTAAACTGTTCCTATGCAACAATACACGAGAACCAAAATAACTCTCTTTTCTCAACCAAAACCTTGATCGAATCGTAAGAATGGATCACAAGAAGTTTCTTAATTACTGTTACAAAAGAAAAACCCACAAACTTAAGAGCACAATCATCTCGATTAACCAAAAACGCCCTAAACCCAGTTCGTTTTTTTACTTCCACCGATCATTAACCTCGTACAGAGACATTCACATATGTGGATGCTGAGAAAAGAGGAGGAAAGCATACATTTTGTCGGCTTTGGACATCAATTTTTCAGGATCTGAAGACATGACCGGCTCAAATTCAGTCAAGGTTCCAGCGATTTAGCAAACTCGGAGATCGATCTGCAAATCTAGAATCGCCCCACTATCTTGATCAAAGGCTTTGCAAATGATCTTCTATTTTTAGTTTTAAATAAGAAATCTTTGGAAAAATATCCTAAACGATATTAAATTTTGAAAACTATTTATTTTTGTTCAAAACTACTTTTTTCTAAGGTTATCGACTAAATTCTTTTTTATTAATAATTTATAAGTACTGCTATATTTCAAGTTAATAATTTTTTATTATTATTAAATAAAGGATATAATTTATAATTTAAACTACAAAATCATATCATACATAAAAGTGTAGTTTTAAAAAAAAAAACAAAAAGTGTATTTTTTAAATTACGAAAGATATTTTTATATAATCCTTAAAAATAATTGGCATGTATCTTCACGATATTAAACAAATAAATTCTTTTTTTTTACACCGGAAATATTCTTGATTAAAAATTACAATACATTATAATGTTGATATTACACCATTTCCAGATTTTTCTTCTTTGTGAGATTTTAATTCACACAAGTTAGATGAAAAGTAACAACTTTGTTAACGAAACTATAAACGTTATAGCAAAATCAACTTATATTGTCTGGATCATCATCTTAATCAAGGTCATGACAATAAGCATGACTCTGAATATTGAGATTTAGGTAAGAAGTAGAATCCAACGTTTACTCTCCAACACATTCTCCTAACTCATCCCTAATTTTCCTAATCTCCAATCTATAAATGACATCATTGAGTCAAAACAAACACCATCACAAGCAACTTCTACACAAAACAATCCTTCTCTCTTTTACTAAAACTCCAACAAAACAATTCATCAGCCACAATGTCATCAGTCTCAAGAGTTTATCTCTGCTTAACTTTTCTCACCTTCCTCACTTCACCATTCGTGCTCTGCTCTCGCAGCCCAAAAATGGCGGCAGCATCAACCGCAATAGAGAAGAATCTCGAGAAGGAAAATATTCATTCTCCGGCATTGCTTGTTTCTGGATCCAATAAAGTTGATTCATCATCTTCCATGACCAAGATTGATGATGAGCCTGCAGCAAACTCTGCTATTGCAGGTTTTTTCAGGTATAGATTCCCATTCCAAGGCTGGTCTTTCCACAAGTATCCACCTTTTTCAATGGTGAAGCCTGCAAATCCTTCTTTTCCTGTGACACCATCTACTGGAGCTGAGGAAGAGGAATCAGAGAAGGTGCCTTCTTCACCAACCAAAGGAAACAGAGGCGGAGGCAACGCATGATGAATGAAGACAAGAAATGTTTTACTAGAACTTTATTGACTGTTGAATCTCTTTATCCTCTAGTTTTACATATTGTATCAAATAAAATGTACCATGAACTATAAAATGCTATGTGACATTTTACATAGAAAATGGAATGAATACAAATTCAAATTATCTACCGAGCTCTGTGTAATAAGGGGTTCTCAGGTTCATCGTTTTGAGGCAATTTTCACAATGACAGACACAGGAATATGAATAGTGTGTCCGGCGTTTCCAAACAGCTTGATTCTCCCAAAACTGGCAATAGAGCTATTCTTCTTTGCTTTGAGGATTACACTGAGTAACTTTGTCTCTCCATTAGTTATAGAGAATTGAGTAGGCGATACCTTCATCAAAACACCATTAGGAGGAATCAAACCGACACTATAAGTCTCATTTCCAGCAATGTTCTTCATTAGTCTTTGTACAGTTCGCGTGGTAATAAGCCTCGAGACTGTGATGGATGGCAAATTGAGGTCAGAACCGCTGATTGTCGCATTGTTAAGAAGACAGTTCTTGCCGGTGTAGTTGAATACCACTGGAGCTGATCCATTGATCCCACAAAGAAATGACATATACTCCTCAAAACCTGCATAGCGAGGGAGCGAGAGAGAAAGAAAACCGTTAAAATGATTTATATTTGGTTACATGCTGTTTCAAATCCTAAACTCGGCAAATTATCCCCGAATTCCGGATTTTCCTTCAAATTAGCCCTGTGAAACCTCACTAGTATCAAGGATTTAACTCACTAGTATCAAAGATTAGGCCAGGATCCAAAGCTGCGGTTGCATTCACAAAGCCATTTCCCATATCAAATGGGGTTGCAGGAGATAGGCTTTGATCAGGATTGGCATAGGCTCGCTGAGCCATTATCGCCTCACCTTTATTGTCAAATATGACAGAGGTTGTTGAAAGGGCAGATGCAATGGCTGAAGGACTAAAATTCTGGAATTTCTGCTTGATCAATGCAGCAACACCAGCTACATGAGGAGCAGCCATGCTTGTACCAGACATCATCGCGAAATTCTCCCCTAAAAAGAGCAAAATGAACAGTACAGCTTAAGTGGGAAAGTCAGTAACTTTTTAACAATTTCATACCTTCAAACTCAGTGGAATCGGTGGCAGCAGAACTCCAAGCACCCCAAATGGAATTTCCAGGAGCTACAAGATTGGGTTTCAAAATGTCAGCGTCATTAAAAAGGCTGTCTTCGGGATCTGGTCCCCTTGCTGAGTAGTACATAATCTTGGGAGCTCTGTTGCTAAAGTTAGCGTTTTGTCCACCTGCAATGGCTGCAACTGCCCCAAATCTAATTATCTCCTTGGTGGTTCCATCTCTTTCAAGAGTAGAGTTATAGTACTTGAGTAAAACCTACGAATTACAAATCATTATTAAATTGCTATCCAGCAAGAATCAAGAGAAGACGTGATATGTTTCTCACCTTGGAATCTTCTGGGGATGGAATTATGATGCCCGGCATATCCATTGGTGTAGGATTGATCTGAAAACCAAGGACATATGGGTCCATGTAAAACACAACACCTTTTGCAGATAGATTCTTGGCAACAGCTAAAGCTTGTTTAATAGTGGAAAGCCCGAGTACGAAACGAATAGAGTAGCTACATATCAGCAGTTTCCCACAGATAAGATCCTCATCGAAGCTGTCATAGTCTTGGCATTCACCTGCGTACATGTCTTTGTCGACTACAGTGCTTTTGTTCTTCAATCCATCAAGAGCAGAAATCATTGTGAACATCTTTCCGTCATCTGTAGGAACTAGAAGAAGAAAACATAACAGCAAGTCAGAGCTAACTCCTTACAAACTAGCTGATGATTTATTGAAATTAAGACTTACGTGCAAGTCCTACGCCTGCAATAGTTACATTGTTGCCTAGTATTACAGAATTAGAGTAAACTCGATCGTGAGTAGCAGCACCCACTGTGAAAATCCATGGGCTGAAGGAGGACATGCTCTTGGGAGAAGGACCTGTGTTTCCTGCAGCTTGCACAACGAATATTCCCGCCTTAACAGCGGATAGCATAGCCATATCTAGAGGGTTAAAGAAGGTGGCAACACCAGGAGGACGTCGATTAGGAGTTATGGATAGACTTAATATGTCAACTCCATCTTGAGCTGCCTAACAAAATTCATAACCGCTGAAAAGTGTCATGGAAGGATAGATACATTCTAATGGTCAATCGAAATAAAAAAAGTAAATGCTTTACCTGGTCTATAGCAGCAACAACATCCGCAGCAAATCCCCCAAAACTCTTATACAGTGCCTTGTAAACAGAAATACTGTTACATACCAAAACACATCATTAGTACTCTCATTGCAATATGAGTGATAAATAATGATCTTAGCCAAACCATTTGCAACTGTATGTTTGATTAATGTCTATATCTATTTACTTACTGAGCACGAGGAGCGATTCCACTAGCGCTTCCAAAGTTATGGCCAGAAACTACTGCTGAGATCCCATGGTTACCCGCAGCAATGGAAGCTGTGTGCCTGTGTATAATCAAGCTAATAATCTTTAGCTGCAGTATAAATGTGAAAAGATGCAAAATGATTGAACATTTCCAACATGTTATACTAACGTTCCATGGCCATCGCCGTCAAAAGGGGAAGCATAGTCCTCAGATGAATTGAAAATCCCTCTAGTTATAGCTGACTGTGCAAAATGGCGGGCTCCAACAAGCTTCCTATTGCATGATCCCGATGGAAAATCTGGTGTAACTTCACAAACACCTGAGAAATGTTTAGGGACTGGATACTGGTGCTGGTAGGTATCAGTGTCATTGAAACTAGGGTGAGTTGGGTCGATGCCAGTGTCGATAAACCCGATAACAATTCCTTCTCCAGCAGCTTCATATCCACCTTCTTTGACCCATGCACCTTTTGGTAGACCCATGAACTGAGGTGTATAAGTTGTCGCTGTCCTAACAGAAAAATCCAACACTATGTTTGCTACTTCTTCTCTCCTTGAAAGCTTCTCAGCCTTTTACAAGAGAAAAAAGAAAAGAATATTCCATCAGGTTCTTCATCTTTTCCAGTAACATAAACTCGCAGATATATGCTATGATCAAATTATGTACCTGTTGTGAGCTAACAAACACAGCAAACCCATTGATGAGATAATGGAAGCTATAAAGCTTTATATACTTCTCTCCCTTCAAGACATTTCTCAGCAAAGAGTCATGAGCTTGAGCAATTGCTGATCTCCTTGACCTCCAATAACGTGATTTTGAGATGTTCCTATGACCAGAAAACCAAAAAAGATTCAACACAAACAAAAGTGTGAAAAGAGTGAACATCTATATACAAAATCCAATTTGTAGTGCTGTTCAAAGAATCATACAATGTATGTATCTAAAAGTGAAGTCTTTCTAATTCAGTGAACTCATTATCCAATTACCTTGGTAGGAGTTTTGGTCTAGTAAACTTCGAAGTGTCGCCATGTTTGGATCCTTGTTGGTGCTTATCCTTGACATTTTTCAGCTTTTCTTCTTGTTGTTGAAAAAGATGAAGAATAGGAGCTTGTCTCAGAGTAACAATGTAAACAGCCGCAGTAGCGTTTATATCAGAATCACCACCATCTTGTCCAAACGTGCTCGACAAAAGACCAAAACAGAACAGAAGAAAAACCCCAAAATTCACCATTAAAACTCTCCTCATATTTCACTCACCGATAAAACCCCACGAAACCCACTAATTGCTTAAATAAGAGGAAAAAGATAGAAAGCTGCAAAAAAAAGAAAAAGAACTCATGAAGCAAAACATGGTGGATAGGTGGAATTTGCAGAAAAAGGAGCTGCCTTTTTAACTTTCGACAGTGAAAGAGTTGCTCTTGTATATATACTTAAATACATACATATATATATATACATACAAGATGATATTATCAGCAGAAAGAAAAATCCAAAACTGACGAGAATATGAATCTTTTTTTTCTTGGATTCGGTGAATACATTTGAACGTTTTGAGTACATTACAGGGTCCCAGAAGGAGAAGCAGAGAAGAGGACGAGCACAGTGTTTGTTGAAAAAACTGACTTTGTAAAATTTAGCTGTTGGAACATGTCGGGTTGAACTTTTATCTTCTTCTTCGTTTGTTTATTTATTTAAGTATTAAAAGAAACAAATATTCGATTTTTCTTGACTTCGATCTGATAAATAACCTTTTCAAATCCACAAAATAAATAGCCTAATAGAATTTTATAACTTCAATTCGTTATACGTATCAATCTGATTAAGAAGTAAACAATAACAAGTAACGACTATATACTATTGGATAATTAAAGAATCGTAGCAGCTTTCTTTCTTATGTTGTTTGATGTTTTAATATTCTAAAGCTGAGAATTAGCAATAGTGGGGCAAATGTGAATAATCATTAGGAGTGTTAATGGTCACACCGTTACTTTTCACTTTTCATTTCTTTTCCTACTTTTTTTTTTCTTCAACGGTACAATTTCATGTAAGAACGAAAAGACCAATTTTGTTTTTGTGAATGATTCTATAAATATCATAATGAATAAATCGTCATTGAAGAAAACGCAATGCAACAACAATGGAACATTTTTTATTCTTAAATTTAACTAAAATGAATGGGCTCAGTTATCAGTTAGCAAATCTTGGTTAGTTCCTCTGTTACTTTCGAACAATTTGTCAGGTTTAGGATGCAGACCAAACCAACCAAAAGCCGAATTGTTAGAGTCACCTTGTAGCTAATCCGAACACACAACCAAATCTTGAATGTACACCATTACACATGTTAAATTCGCACCTATGATCATACATATAATTCATCTTTAGTTTAATGTCCATATTGAATATTATGATTAAAGTTTCATTATAAACAAGCATTTTACTTACCAATCATTCATCTATTTATTATTCAACCAAATCATTTGGGGTTAGATTCAGTTATAGTTTTACTCAATTTGAACAAATTAAACCCAAAAAAACAAACCAAACAAGAATCAACATTTTCGAAAGCCCTCTGCTTTGTCATTGCAGAATGTATGTCCAAATGTGAACGAAGCTACGAACCTTTTAGCTTAAAGTGTCGTCCAATAGGTTTCACCCTTTCAAGCATTCAAATCCAGCAAGAAAAAATGGCAAGCTCCATGGACAATAAAACTGTGAAGAAATTGATTTCTATATAGCTCATAAATGTGATAAATCTCCCCCAAGAGTAACTTGTGGGAGATGATGAAGAGACATGACTCACAGTTTAATCAAGAGAAAAACTGTTTCTTTAGCAAGAGCTTTCAAACAGATAATGCCGACTTTCATTTTTGTGATGCATCCACAAGTTCTTCATCTACAAAAAAAGCTGCATGTGTTCACCACAACATCCACATCTCCCTAAACAAGGTTTCAACTTTTACCTATACAATTCATAAACACAAGCCCAAGAAGACTCAGATGTGATCATGGCAATAGAGGTCATCCAAAATTTGGTCTTATTAGTTTCTAAGGCATTAAATTCTCAAATTAGCACCACTTGTGTATCAATCCTCGATTTAGATGTTCACATTGACAAGAATTGCTTCAGGGGCAAACAAGGTGATCATAACCAGGTTTAATGGAATCTTTTTAAGCAAAACACAAGAAGATAAGCAACTCAATACAAGGGAAAAATAAACAAATTTACGAAGTTTTCAAGCTAAGATAGATCAGAGATTGAAGCTAAGTTATGAAAGCATGACAATGTAAACTTGAGCAAGTCCAATCAAACAACTTAGTGCCTTTACAATCTAAGGTAAAAGGCTTTCATAGCTGACCTAATCACTGCTGCTGATTATGGGGCGGTGGCGGCATGCCAGGACGCGGTGGAGCAAAACCTCCAGGAGGAGGAGGCATTCCAGGGCGAGGAGGAGGAGCTTGCATCCCGGGCCTCTGAGGTGGAGGAGGAGGTCCTCTCATCATACCACCAGGAGGAGGAACCATTGGCCTTTGCCCATACGGAGGCGGTGGTCCAGAGAACTGCTGTGGCGGAGGCCTCATACCATAAGGCGGAGGAGGACCTTGAGGAGGACCTCTTCCCATTAGAGGAGGACCTTGACCACCAAAAGCTGGAGGAGGCGGAAGCATCTGTCCCGGAGGTCGAATAATCGGAGGAGCCGAAAGCTGCGGCGGGCGAGAGATCTGAGGCTGCATCATTCCCGGAGCTGGTCCACCAACTCCACGAATCGGACCAGAAAGCCCAGGCTGAGCTTGAACGAGTGGGCCTGTTGGCACTCCACGTCCAGCAGCACGGCCGATTCCTGGACCTGCAACGGCAGCTCCTGAGCCAGCCTTAGCACGAGATTCTTCAGGAGGAGGTGGTCCTTCGACTGTCATGGAGATAACTTCTTCACCTCTAAGCAAAACCAAACCAAGCGTACGGCGATCTTCTCTCTCCTCATTGATCTTCTTCCCTTTCGCTGGTGGAAGCTTCCTAAACTCCTCACAGTCGCCGAGAACGAGATTCATGTGGCGGTCAAACGCCATGAACTTCCCAACCAACTGCCTTCCGTCTTGGATCGTCACTCGCATCCTGTAGTTGATGAACTGAAGCATCTTAGAACTCTTCGACATCGACATTTTCGGCTGTCAAACAGTAACACTCGCTCCTCGCTTAAGCAGAGATTCGTCCGGCGAGTCTAGTACGCCGGATGATTCAAAAACGAACAGATCGAGCTTAGGGTTACAAAAATCAATTGATAAACCCAAATTGGAGGGTTTGGCTGTAGAACCGCGTAGTGGGAATTTTCTAGGGTATATAAAAGAAATACACTCTTACTTCACTATGGGCTCACTATGGGCTCAGATTATGGGCCCAAATATATCGGACTGGGCTGCAGTTTAGTTATATTTTTTAGAAGAAAAAAGATATACAACAATTATTGTTGTTAAAAAAAACTATTGTCAAAGTAAACAAGAAAAAAGTTTTGCCTAAACTAATATATTAATAAGAGAATACTTGTTTAAGAAAATTATATTCAAAATAAAATTTAAACTGAAGTAACAAAATAAAAAAATACACATGTATACAAAAGAGACTGGTTGTAATATACGGTGAATACATTTTATTCACCTAATTGTCAAATTGTTAATTATTGAACTGTAAACTCTGTAAGACATTTTAAACGCAATTAATAAAATTCCTTTCTATAAGCTAATCTGTCAAGAAAAGTCATATAATCATAAAAACTTATGAAGAGGCATATCCATGGGGGTGAGTCTTTTGCCACCTCCAAGCAACTTCAAGACTTTCTTGAAGATTAGTGAAACGAGCAGACCAATTAAGATCTCTCAAAATTTTTGCTGGATCACTGTAAACCTCGGCATAATCTCCAGGTCTGCGAGGCAAGAAATCTACTTTGATATCTACTCCTGTCGCTTTTTTACAAGCTTCCACAAACTCTTTCACCGATCTTCCTTTTCCCGTTCCTACATTATATATTCCAACATTTCTAGGCTTAGCTTTCTCGAGAGCTTTCACGTGAGCATCCACCAGGTCAGTAACATCTATGTAGTCACGAACACAAGTTCCATCTCCTGTTTTATAGTCTGTTCCTTTGATCTGTTCATAGATTAAACCGGATTTGAGTTCATAAGAGTTGAATTAAGAAGAAATTAAGAAGAACCAGTGAGAGTTCAGAATTGAGAGATGAGAGATGGGTGTTTTCTTTTTTAACCTGCAGGCCAGGAATCACGCCACGAGCTGCATCAAAACAAGCACCTGAAATCCGCCCATGTTCTCGTAGCTCGGGCTTTGGAGCTTCTCCTAATCTACCTTCTGGGTCTGAACCGATGACGTTAAAGTATCTGTGAAAGTCATAAAGATCAGACATTGTTGGTTGATGATTCAGAGACTCTAATACTTCAACAGAACTCTGACCGTAGGATCATGACCGCCATGTCAGAATTCTTAGAGAAATCAAGGATCATATCTTCAGCCATCTTCTTAGCTTTTCCATAAGGGTTAATTGGAACCTGAAACCGATAATTGCAAAATCAGATGAGACATGATCATGCAAAACAGAGGGTTTCCAAAACTGTTTGAGTACCTGCGGAGTAATTTCAGTGATAGGCATTTTGTCAGGTTCTCCATAAGTGGCACATGTGCTTGAATATATCAACTTCTTCACTTTATGTCTAGCCACAGCTTCAAGAACTACTAATGTGTTTGATGTAATGTTGTGGTAATACCTATAGAATGAAAATCGGGTTTTTTATCAGTAACTTTACATGAGATTAGCCATAAAGAGCTCCAATCTTGTAGATATGTTATAAGCAAAACAGTGGCTAGAGACTATACTTCAGAGGATCTAGCGTGCTCTCTCCAACATATGCTACTGCGGCAAAATGCATAACAGCATCAAACTCGTTCTTTGAGAAGATTTTTTCGACCTGAAGATATTCTCAGTTAAGAAAAAAAAGCCTATACTTCATACAAAATACCAGGAAAGCGTTCAAAGGACTATTAGGGATTTGAAGGATTACAGCTTTGGCATCTCCTAAGTCAGCATAAATGAACTGAAGCCTCCCAGCTTCTGGGAACAATCCCTGCAAAACCCTCACAGCGCCAAGATTTCCCCGAGAAAGATTGTCCTGTTTGTGATACAGAAATATAAGTTTTAGAAAACCAAAAGTTGCAGTTTAACTACTTCCCAATGGATTGCCAAATCCCAATAAAGGAAGAGCTTTTACCACGATGGTTACACGGTATGAATCCTTTAGCAGCCTCAGTGCAGCATGTGATCCAATGTATCCAGCGCCACCAGTGACTAATACATGTGTCTCTCCTTCCTTGCTGCGAGGGAACTGTGAAGAACAGCAAACACCTTTAAGAGTTGAGATTACAAAAAAAAAATCAACTAAAAGAACCATTTAAGAACCAGACTCAGGAGACATATAAGCAAATTGGATTGTGGAGTTACCGTAGAAGGTGATGTGAAACTTGGTGCGTGCTTGAGCATTATAATGCATAAAGCTGTAAGAGAAACTACCAAGATAATCCTGCCCATGACATTGCTCTTCCTTCTGGGTTCCAAATAATCCATTCCTGAAAGTTGAAGAAAAGATTGTTCTTTCGTCTATCTAAACATTTCAGAAATCCGAAGTCAAATAGATATGTGATTCTAGACTAACCTCCTCCAAGAGGTCTTGTGTTTCTCCCTTGACTTCTAGCTCTAGAGAAACTTAGCATTGGAGATTCAGAAGAATCTGAACTACCTCAAAGTCTTATGTTCTTGGTATTGAGACAAAACTCCAGGAACAAACTCAATAGCCAGCAAACATGAAGTTCATGCTGCTGCAGATTGCTGTTTGGAGTAAAAGAAAAGAATTTATAACAGATGAATACAAAGTCAAAGCATATACCATAGAAGAAACAAAATAATAATTGTTACAAGTGGGACCTGACAAAAGTTGAATACATATTTTATGTGAAAAATACAGACAAAAGCTGGATATATTTATGAGAAAATAAGATCAAAGCTTTTTTTTAACATGTCCCAAGTCTGATTATATATTAATTTATAAGTAAATTGGAAAAGAGAAGTTTAGGCAGAGAGCATGTATGTCACAGAAAGAACAGAAACATAGAATAAACAAACATTGTTGTAAAGAATGCGGGAAGAGTCGGAGAAAAGTCGTCGGATTTTATCGAATTTCGTTGTCTAATGAACAAATCCAGGTCAGAAATTACGGATCAGAAGAAACCCAGAATTGATAAACATTTCAACCCCAATTCAACAGTTTTTAGCAGAATTCGATTTCGTTCAAAAAGGGGGAAAATGTAGAAACGGATTCAAATCAGGTTAAGAATTGGGTAAATACGAAGAGACAATAACGTCGTAATAGTCGGGAAATAAGACAAAAATTTTTGGTTGAGTAGTACCTTAGAAATTGCGAGAAACAGATTGAGAGCAAGAGGAAGAAGAGTTGTGCGATGGTTGAAAAGGCGAAACGCAAGACGTTATTAAGCGAGAGAGAGAGAGAAAGAAACGGAGGAGAAAGAACGTCAGAGAGAGTGAGAGAGGGAGAGAGAAAGTAGGGAAGAAGAAGAAAGTGAGGAGGAAAGAAACGTGCAAGGCAAAACCAATGCACAACTACGACTTGGTCACCGTTTTCCCATCCGTTCAATCAAAGGTCTTCCCTCTACTTTTATTTTATTTTGCAATCCACAATATACTACTACAATACTTTTTTATAAGTTAATATTCAGTAAATTAATAAATATATCTGATTAATCTTTATGTAAATAATAAAAGTTCTCTAAAACTAATACAGTTTTTCAAAATATCATTATTAATTTTTTTAATCAATATCATAAATTATTATGTAAAAATATTTATTCACCATGAATAATTTATAAAATTTAAGTATTTTATTCAAAATCTCATATTCTAATGTATAGTTTCAAATTAAAAAATTGTTTATTGTTATATTTAAAGAATCTTTTAAAAAGAAACTAATATTTTGAAGATTCTCGGTATAAATATTTAGTACAAAAAAATTCTTATACATATATAATTAATATAAGTTTATTGTTGTTTACTTTTTTCTTTAAACTATTTTTACTTATCTTTTGTTGCATAAAAATTTATAACATTGTCTTTTCAATCTGTTAAAATAATTGTAAAATTTTCTAGACACATCTTTTCATTTAAAACCAAAGCTGAGAAAGTTTTAAGAAAATTTATCAAAATTGAGGGAGACTGTATAATGTGCTGACCAAAAAAGTATGAAAAATTGAATATGTTATTGGACACCGAACCTTATTTCCAGTTTTGATATGGATAAATTAAGAATGAATCACATGGAGAGAAAATGTGACTATATATATATCTAATAATCAAAGTCAGTCAAACAAAAACAATGTAGTTCGAATGAATGTCGACACAAACAAGTTATAATGCGATTGCAATTATTGTTATGTTGCAATCCTCGTTTTCTATTATTTAATTAACTATTGGATACTAAACTAATTTATAGTGATCAATTTCTTTCGATGCGTAGTTGTATCGACTTCTCTTAATCATTTAACGTGATTAGCCAACGAGTCGATAGTAGACAAATAATTTCTTAAGACATATTTTTATATAAGACTTTGCGTCTATAAAAATTTCTAAATTTCTAAATTCCAAGGGATAGTTGCGATAGGAGAATCACGTAAATTGATTGCAATATATCAAAATAGTCAATATATTTTTTTTTTGTTTTGGAAATAATTAAAATAAATTTCCTTTGGTGACCTAATTTTGGTTGACTATCCTTTTCCTTTCCAGTTTCCAGTCCAAAGCAAAGGAAAATAGACGTCAATTTCATTAATCTGATGGTTTTACAAGCTCAGAAAATCTAAGTGATGGATTCTTTTAGGCATGAACCTTCAAGTTTTTCTGATTTTTTTTATTCCGTACCTTCTAAATAGCTTCTCTATACGTTCTTTTATGAACTGAGTTCACTTTTCAGCTTCAGAACTAATATTACTTTTTAAAGAAAGAACTAACATTTTACTTTTTTAAAGACTGATTGGTAATTTTTCAAAATAATTTTATTTTTATGAATATTACAAATAAATAATTTTAATATGTTACTATAGTATTTTTTTGAAACATTTTGGAATATATCACTGTTTTATTTATTTTGTTAGTAGTTAATGAATTTGAATGATAATCTTTTTGTACTTAACTAAATCCAAGTAAATACGTATAAAAATATATAAAATTAAAAGTAAAACAAGTTTATAGTAGAAAAATATGTTCAGGATGTAATAGCATTTGTAAATTACATTCCGATAAGTTTATTCTATAATAAAAATAACTAGTTATTGCATGGATTTGTTGTGATTTGAATCGATGAAAAAAGTTTATAATAGTACAATAGTTAGTTGTTGCTACACTATTCTTAATTAAAAAGTAAAAAATTTAAGTTATATGTTATGTTCTTATTTGTTTTATTTTATTAAAATTTGAGTTTAATTTTGTATAACATCTAAACTTCTTCAATAAATCTATTTTCATTTTTAAAATGTTTTGCTAGCTATGAAAATATCTTTTAAAAAATATACAAATTAGTGAACACTTTTAAATTTACCACTGTAAATAGTGAATAAATTCAATATCAAGTTTAGAATATTCAATTGGACAATTGATTAAAATATCAATATTTTAAAATTTTGTTCAAAATATATCACTAATCATTTAAATTTGTAAAGATAACTTAAATTTAATACTAAAATAATTAAAAACTTTTTTGTAATGAAAAAAAATTAAACTTTAAATTAAAAAAATGAACTGAAACATTATGTCTTAATTTTATATATAGTTTATTTAAGTTAAATAATTATTTTTACATAATAATATGTGATATTTTGAGAATTTTATTTTTAATGTGATAAATTTAGAAAATAAACTTAAAATTTTATTTTATGGTATTAATTTATTCTATTCAATTTCGTATATTATCTAAATTTATCTTATTAAACTTATTTTATCAATACATTTTTGATTTTCTACTACTTATATAAATATATTTGTTTTAAACCACATGAATTTATAAAACGGTGTCAATTTTAATTTTATTGTTATAATTAAACATATTATGTTAAAATTTAAAGTAATGTTTTAACCAACCAATTTAGTAATGTTTCAACCAACCAATTTAATCAAACGAAGATTAGATGAAAACAAAACCGACCTATATAAATATTCATTTATATATTTCAGCAAAATCGATTTGAATCTAAACTCACAAATTAAGATTACAGCAAAATTCGAAGTCGATTTGATCGACGTTGTCCGCCGGCAGGAAGAGGCACATAATAGACGGAGTGGAATCTGACTGCAGGGGACTAAGAGACGGCGTCGTATTTTGACATTTAACATACTAAATTCAAGTGAGAATATAGAAGTAGAAGCCGAATCAATCTGCCATGAAATCGCCTAAATCTCCGAACCTCTATGAAAAATCTCTTAAACCCAATTTCTTCTACGGCCACCGTAAGCCGTCGCAGAATCGCCCCGTCGTCTACGGTGGTCTCTTTTCCAACCGTCAGTCTGTCTCCAGAGATTTACCCCAGTCGGCGCCCAACGCCATCGCCGACCGAGCGCCGTTCGATCTCCGCAAATGGGACCCAGAAACCCGTCTTCCCTCGGAAAGAATTTCTTCGTCGCCTCCTTCTACGGTAATTTCCGCCGCCTCTGAACGTCTCTCTCCGATCGCGAGGTTTGTTCTCGACGCTTTCCGCAAAAATCGTAACCATTGGGGCCCCTCCGTCGTGTCGGAGCTAAGGAAACTCCGACGCGTCACGCCGAGTATCGTCGCTGAGGTTTTGAAAGTAGGGAACGATGCTGCAGTTGCGACGAAGTTCTTTCATTGGGCGGGTAAGCAGAAAGGATATAAACACGATTTCGCGTCCTACAATGCTTTTGCGTATTGCCTTAATCGAACTGGAAATTTTCGTGCCGCGGATCAGTTGCCTGAGCTGATGGATTCTCATGGAAGGCCTCCTTCGGAGAAACAATTTGAGATTTTGATCAGAATGCACGCGGATAATAAGAGGGGTTTAAGGGTTTATTACGTTTACGAGAAGATGAAGAAGTTTGGATTCAAGCCTAGAGTTTTCCTGTATAATAGGATAATGGATGCTCTGATGAAAGGTGGCTACTTTGATTTAGCATTAGCCGTTTATGAGGATTTTAAAGAAGATGGGTTGGTGGAGGAAAGTATTACTTTCATGATCTTAGTAAAAGGATTATGCAAAGCAGGCAGAATCGAGGAAATGCTCGAGGTTCTGCAGAGAATGAGAGACAATTTATGTAAGCCGGATGTTTTTGCATACACAGCAATGATAAAGACTTTGGTTTCTGAGGGGAACATGGATGCAAGTTTACGAGTTTGGGATGAAATGAGACGCGATGAGATAACACCCGATGTGATGGCATATGGGACACTTATTACGGGTCTGTGTAAAGACAGAAAAGTTGAAAGAGGCTATGAATTGTTTATGGAAATGAAG
This sequence comes from Pugionium cornutum, assembly GCA_018901935.1. Taxonomy (NCBI): domain Eukaryota; kingdom Viridiplantae; phylum Streptophyta; class Magnoliopsida; order Brassicales; family Brassicaceae; genus Pugionium; species Pugionium cornutum. Next base: position 33,888,350 of record CM032165.1, read on the forward strand.
GAAAAGCAGATTTTGATTGACAGGGGAATCTACAGGGTTTTAATCGAAGGATTTGTAGCTGATGGGAAGGTCAAATCTGCTTTCGATCTATGGGAGGATCTGGTGGATTCTGGGTACATAGCTGATATAGGGATATACAACGCAGTTATTAAAGGGTTATGTACTGTGAACCAGATTGATAAAGCATATAAGCTCTTCCAAATTGCAATTGAGGAAGAACTTGAACCAGATTTTGAGACATTAAATCCCATTATGGTTGCATATGTGGTGATGAAGAGACTGAGTGATTTTTCGAATTTGTTAGAACGAATTGGGGAATCAGGATACCCTGTAGCGGAATACATTTCACAATTTTTCAGATTGTTGTGTGCCGACGAAGAAAAGAGAACGATGGCCGTAGATGTCTTTGATGTACTAAAGACTAAAGGTCATGGCAGTGTCTCTGTTTACAATTTTCTTATGGAAGCTCTTTACACAATGGGACACATTCAGAAATCTTTGTCACTTTTCTATGAAATGAAAGATTGTGGGTTTGAACCAGATTCATCATCGTACAGTATTGCAATTAGTTGTTTAGTTGCGAAAGGGGAAGTCCAAGAGGCTTGTTCATGTCATGAAAAAATCATTGAGATGTCGTGTGTTCCTTCCATAGCTGCGTATCTGTCTCTTACTAGAGGACTCAGCCAAATTGGAGAAATTGAAGCGGTGATGATATTAGTTCGTGAATGTTTAGGAAACGTTGAAAGTGGTCCTATGGAGTTTAAGTACGCTCTAAGAGTTTGTCATGAATGCAAAAAGAGTAACGCCGAGAAAGTTATAGAAGTACTAGATGAGATGAACCAGGAAGGTGTCTGTGTAAGTGAAGTTATATACATTGCGATTATCTCTGGCATGTGTAAGCATGGAACAATAAAAGCAGCAAGAGAAGTCTTTGCAGAGCTGAAAAAGCGCAAAATTATGACAGAAGCTGATATGGTAGTCTATGATGAAATGTTAATTGAACACACAAAGAAGAAGACAGCTGATTTGGTGCTTTCAGGGATCAAATTTTTCGGTCTCGAGTCAAAACTAAGAGCAAAAGGTTGCAAATTGCTCGATAACCAAAGTCATGGGGACTAACAAATCATTCAGAGGATGCTAGTTTTGTAGCTTTTCTCATGAATTGATCCCAAATTGTTTTAAAAGTTTTTATAATCAATTGTTTCAAAGTATGAAGGTACCATGAAACTGTTAGGATTATTTCATGATTTGGGTTTCTAAATTTTTTTTTTTTTAAAGAAAAGTAAATTGTCAGATATGAATTGGAATAAAGTTGGGATTGTTTTTATCCCCATCTTTGTGGAAATGGCAGTAAATTTCCCGTGTCGATGGCGTTGTAGTAAAGTGGTTGCATTTATGATCTCTTTTCTTTTTATATCTTAATTTCACATCTAACCAAAAAAAGTATCTAATCGTTACACTTTTCCAATGAACACTCTGGCGAAGTGCGGTGGCGCGTGGCTAGTTTCGCCATCGTTAACGGCGGCTCTGAAGAGAATGAAAGTGTCTGGTTTCGCCACGTCATCTTCTTTTCCCAGTTGGGAAGGTGGAGTTTCGATGGTCCAAGGAGCTTCCAGAGGCATCGGCCTTGAATTTGTGAGTCCCAATCTTGACGCCTCGAATTTCCTGATAATTATGGAAGTGGCCACTTGAGATTGTATATAATGAATTTGTTTTCAATCGGATAAGAATTTAGCTTCTTTTTTTTAGTTTAAGATTTGCACGTTTTTTTAGGTACGGCAATTGCTGGAGGACAAAGAGAAAGGGTATGTTGTTGCTACTTGTCGAAATCCAAAAGAGGCAACGAGTCTCTTTGAGTTGAAGAACCGTTTCTCTGAGAGGCTTTTCATCCAAAAGCTTGATGTTACAGATGAAACTACCATTAAGGTTTATTGTCAATGTGGCTGATTTCTTGTGAAATCTCTACTCGTTTCTATCGCTTTTTACACCTTTCTGAATTGGTTAATTAGGAATCAGCTGAATCTGTAAGAGAACGATATGGTTCTCTCAACCTACTTATAAATGCAGCTGGTATACTTTCAATTCCTGGTGTTTTACATCCAGGTATGAGTAGTCTTTCATTTGATCACTAATCAATCGAATCGATTTTAGTCTTGTGTTAGAGAAGTCTGTTTCAGTTCTACCTGAAAAAGATTGTTCTTAAGTCCTGGTTTGTGTTTTATCCTTTCGATCTCAGTACAGAAACAACACTGAACAAGGTTGAGAAATCGTCATTGATGCTTGCCTACGAGGTTAATGCGGTTGGTCCAATTCTAGTGATGAAGGTTAGGGACACCAATTTCTCTTTGTTTTTTTTCGTAAAGGATTCGTCTTTCGATTATGTTAGAGTCAATATTATAATGCGAATCAGAGTGAGAAATGGCTTCAGAGCACATCTGAGTAATGCATGGTCATGAACTCAATGAATCACAAAGATTTTTGTCTTTGGCTATGTTGTAGCATATGTGGCCTCTCCTTAAGATTGGTGGAGGAAATGGAACCGAGAGGGAAGTTGCTGTTATAGCCAATTTAAGCGCCCGAGTTGGATCAATTGGAGATAACAGACTTGGTGGTTGGCACTCTTATAGGGCTTCCAAAACTGCACTCAACCAACGTACTGCAGATTGTTATTTGGGAAAGTTTTGATCTTATTGGTGCGAACAGAGAAAATAAAACCATTAATATTCTGGTCATTTTGCAGTGACAAAAAATGTATCGGTTGAGTTGGGTAAGAAGAAGGATCCTGTGGTATGCATTCTACTGCATCCAGGCACAGTAGACACTGATCTCTCTCGACCATTCCAAAGGAATGTACCCGAAGGAAAGCTTTTCACAAAGGAGTACTCTGTTCAGAAGCTATTGCACATCATCAACAATGCAAAGAGACAAGACAACGGCAAGTTCTTTGCCTGGGATGGCCAGGAGATACCTTGGTGATAGCTTGATTTCTTTTGTTCTCTTTCTCAGTGGTCACTTCTTTCAAGTTGCTTTTTTTCTTCCTTTTTTGGTTTGAGTAATTGCTTTGAGTAATATCGAGAAAACATGGAGTGAGTGTCCAGAAGCTTAGAGTTTTCTAAGTATTCAATAATTTGTGTGAAGGTCTATAATTCTATCTACATTGTGTTTTAACTGAATAACTTCTCAAGCTGTTCGCAACATCTCGAGTCCAATCATTGCTCTCTGTAATCCAGCTACGACCTTGGAGTCTTGAACCCTGTTCTTGGTCATCAGTCGTTGTAAGAGCTGCAGCTGCAACCCACTGTCTCACAAAGCTATATGTTTTGCTTAACAGCTCATATGCTTGCTGAGCTCTGATGAAATTATCTCTCTGTAGAGACCAATAGCTTCATCACCTCCTCCGTTACGAGTATACCCATTTGTTATCTAGTTCCAAAGAATCGTGTTTCTAATCAACAGAGAATAAAACAACTCTCGAGCTGAATCTATTTTCACCGCACTTGCAGTAGCATATCGGCAAGAGCGGTTTCAATAAAGGAACCACTTACATATCTGATCTTCACTACTTGTCCATGAAGCTGTCTTCCATGGAACAAACAAACTACATAACTACGCATTCTCTGTCTCTCTAGAGCTGCTTCTGAGCTAACCTCTTGGGTACAAAATATAACATTATTCAGTTGTGTTATGCATTGAGAAACTATAACCCCGAATGATAATAAATTTATATATTTTTCTGAATCCAATCATTACATAAATTCTAGTATTTGAAACTGATTTACATGTGCGAAATTGAATGCAAATAGAGAGATTTGAAAACAACTTTAGAGAAAAAAGTAATTAATAATCTTCTTGGAAATTTGTTTTTTTTCTGAAATCTCAAGAGGAAGGAATGACGACAGTGTTCATCATGTTCTTGAATTCGAAAAAGTCAACGCGGCCATCTTGATTTCTATCAACGGAAACGATCATCTTCTCTACTCTCTCCATCTCTGCTCCTTCCGCCAACCCAAGTTTCTTCAGAACCGCCTGCAATTCCCTGGCGGAGATAAATCCATCGCCGTTTTCGTCGAACACCTTAAACGCCTCAGTGAGATCCGATTCTTCTGCAGCGGCGGGATCCGTCGAAGAGGAATCATCGTTTTCTCCTCCTGGTCCTGCTCCGCCGAAGAAGGAATCGTCGAGTGTCTTGTGGAGGGAAGAGAAATCGTCGAATTTGAGACCGGAGTTACCAGGCTGGATGTAGGATTCGACGGTGGATTTGAGTTCAGAGAGATCGGTGTTGAGACCAAGACGGGAAAGAGCTTGGCTTAACTCCTCGACGGTGATGAATCCATCGCCGTTTTTGTCGAATAAATCAAAAATCCGTTGGAGACGAAGAGCGTTTAGGCTTGGGCTTCGAAGCCTGAAAGATGACGATTGTCTCGAAATTCTATTATCTTCACCGTTGCTCTCCATTATCTTCTTCTTTTTTCCACTGCTTCTTCTTCTTCGTTGTGGAATTATAATCTGAGACAAGAAATTGGAGTCTAATTATAGAAGAGAAACAATGGAAATTGAAAAACGTATGGGAAGGTCCGTTTTTGCCGGCGTTGACTTTGTCTGGCCCGCCATGTCCGAACGTCGAACATCAAAACCATACGGAAATGAGAAAAAAAAACATTTAATTCACATTAATGCAAATATAAAAAGCTCGGCTTTTGTGAACTGTCAAATTATGTTGATATCAGAGAAAAAAAATGTAATTTTGAATTACTTGTTAGTCTTTTTTCATTTGAATGCTGCAATGTTTCAGGAGACAACAATTTGCAAGGAACCAAAAAAGAACTGACTTTTGAAATCCCAAGATTTGTTTCCTTTATTTCCCGAGAAAGTCGAGGTAGAAAAGAAAAGAAAACGTTTCATTTCATTATCGTTATTTATCATCATTATGATCCAAGTTTCAGTTTCAAATCGTAATGAGGACACTTTATGGTGGATTGTTTTACGTTTTTGGAATCTTAATGATGGATTGATTTGTGGCTAATTAGTTTCTCAATGGTAATTACAGACTGACAATTCAGAAACACAAGTCATGTCGGGATTTTCAAAGGAAACCAGACAGGTCACATCGAAGTAGTTAACGAATTTAAATTGGAACGTCTCCATTTGCCAACTAAAATAACTCATTGTTTCAGAATCTTCCGAGTTTTTCTACATAAGTGTTTCTGCAATAGTCTTATAGTAATTAATTATAGCAATTCAAATTCAGAAGAAAACACACCTAAATACGTCTTAAATCCTTACAATAACTATTGAAAATCTAAAAAAAAAATCAATAAAGCTTAAATTCTTAATGATGCCTTGAGCTAGACTCATACAAAGAAACCACCATGTCATAAATCTGCGTCAAGCTTGGCTGCTTCATTGGTGGTTTATCAGTACACATAAGTCCAAGTGTTATCGCTTGCTTTACTTTCTCTAATGTACTTTCCTCAATCTTCATCTTCTCATCAATCACTCTCTCTAGATTATTCGGATAATGAACTCTTATATACTCAAGATACCTCCTTTCTGAATCTTCTTGTTCCTCATCAGGTCTTAGATTTGTAATCATCTCCAAAAGAAACAATCCAAACTTGAATATATCTGTAAGTAGCAACACAAACAAAGACATACTTAGCTTTTAACCTTTTAAGAAATTACTCATACTTTTCCAGAAAGAAAGAGCCTTACTTGTTGATGAGTTGTTTCCATCTCCAATCTTGAATTGAGAAATCAATGGTTCTTGATTATCATCAGATAACAATACACTGTTTGTGCTAAGATCAAATGTAATCTCAGGCCATTGATCCGATAGATAGCAAATACCATCTACAATTCCCATAACCACTCTTAATCTTCTTCTCCATGATAAAGCCGATGCAGAACTTAGCCAAGTCTCCACATTTTCTCCATTAGTCCATCCTGTAACCAGGGCTCTCAAGCTTCTGCTATTGCACCAACCCAACACTCTTACCAAATTCTTGTGTCTCAACTTAAAAACCGTCTCGCATTCCTTTGCGAATTCACGCCTTTTCTCTTTCGAAACCTTCTCTGTATAAACCTCGATTTTTGCCTCCGTCCCGTCTCTCAACGTTCCTTTGTAGATATCCACTCCATTGCTCTTGCTCACAAGTTTTTGATCTGAAAAATCATCTGTGGCTGCATCGAGCATCTCGGATGTAAACTTGTAGCTTCTCCGGCATGTTTTTGGCAAGTAATCAGGTCTTTTGAGACATATCCACCCAAGGCAAAAACAGAGCAAAATCACCATTAATGGAAACACAATCAACAAGACCAAAACTTTCATCTTATAACGTTTGACATTGGGGAGAACACCTGACTGTATGAAACTCGAGGCGTTAAACCGTTTGAAGAAGTCAGAATCCGAGATCTTATTCTCGGAAAATCTGTTATACGAAAGGTTTAGATGGGTCAAATTGGATAATCGGGAAAGATCTTGAACCGGGACAAAACCAGAGAATTGATTGTAACTCAGATCAAGAGTGCGAATCTGAGCACAAGACAAAACATTTGTCGGAAACCCGTTCTGGAGAGAGTTATTCACAAGGTCGATTTCGACGACAGTTAAAGGACAGTATTTCCAGAAGAAATCGAAAGAGAGGTAAAGCGCAGCGGTTTTAGGACGACTGTGAATTCTGATTCTAGGGAAAGACTCAACGCAATTAGGGTTTTTGGACTCGTTGCAGAGATGACTAGCAACGATTGTGGAGCGGAAAATCTCGACAATGTCCATCGGAGAAGAAGAAGAAATGTTATTGCAGTAACGGAGCAATGGATCACGAAGACAGTTTGTGGTAATGGTGGTATTGAAGTCAGGAGGTGGAGTGAGATTAGCGAGATCTTCAACTACTGTCGCTGAATGTACTGAGAGAGGAAGATGTAATGACAGTGTAAGGATGATGAAGAAGAGAGAATACGCCATTGGAGATTGATTTCTTTTGGTTATGAAAACAAATAAAAACTAATGGAAGTAGTTCGTGTTATTTGAGGTGTTGACGGTTATTTTGAAACAGAGTGGGAGAATATTTTACGCGCCCATTTTCTTGCTTTTTTTAGTGGATATCGAAATCAACAAAAATAAATAAAACTGTAGAGGAAAAAAAAGAGTTAGAATGGAATTATAAAAACTGAAATCATTTGATATATAAAAAACAAGACCATTTTTCATATCAATCCAGAACAGTCCCATTCAATGATTCAGCTGCTTACGACTGTGCATGACAAATGCCATTCAATGATCACATCCATCTTTACTTTTCTTGATCAATACGGTGTGATTCTCTCTCTATCCACGTTTTGTTTTGTCATAATTTTAAAGTAGTAAATATTTGTCTGCTTCTGCTTAATAAACCTATTTCACTCTTTCTTGTTTCTACCTACAAGCATATATAATTCCATTAAAATATATATAACTCCATTGTTACACAAGAAAAATGAAACTCCAAAGCTTCTTTAGCTCTGTATTAATCTTCTTCATAACCATCTTCTTACTTCTATCAAATCCTCATCCGGTTTCAGCTAACCAGTCTAATCACGCCTGTTTTCTCCGATGTCTTTCCCTCCGGTTAAACGACTCCAACATCGCCTCAAAAGTCATACACACACCAAACGACTCTTATTTCTCCTCTGTCTTAGCTTCATCAATACAAAACCAGAGATTCTCAGCTCCTGACACCCCTAAACCGGTTTTACTCCTCACTCCGGTTCAACCTTCCGACGTTCAATCAGCGGTTAAATGCGCACGCCGGTTCGGTATCCACATCAGAACCCGAAGCGGGGGACACGATTACGAAGGACTCTCTTACGTCACCCACAAACCCTTCGTCGTCATCGATTTAAGAAACCTCCGGTCCATCACAATAGACGTCGATAACCGATCCGTTTGGGTCCAAACCGGAGCCACGATTGGGGAATTATACTACGAAATTGGTCGAAAGAACCGAACTTTAGGGTTCCCCGCCGGAGTTTGCCCCACTGTTGGCGTCGGAGGACACTTTAGCGGCGGAGGTTATGGGACTTTGCTGAGAAAACACGGTCTAGCGGCCGATCACGTGATAGACGCGCGTGTGGTGGACGCGCGAGGGAGGATTCTGGAAAGACGAGAGATGGGTGAAGATTTCTTCTGGGCTATCCGTGGAGGTGGTGGATCGAGCTTTTGTGTTGTCCTTTCATGGAAGATCAGTTTAGTCGATGTTCCATCAACAGTAACCGTCTTCAACGTCACGAAATTCTCAGAACAGAGTGCTTTAAAGATCATCCATCGTTGGCAATTCGTCTCTGATAAAGTCTCTGATGATATCTTCATACGAGTTATGTTGCAGAGATACAAGACAATGGTTCGAGCTTCGTTTCCGGGACTGTATCTCGGTTCGGTTACAAATCTATTGCAGTTGGTAAACTGGGAATTTCCTGAATTGGGCTTGGAGAAAGAGGATTGCAAAGAGATGAGTTGGGTCGAGTCTGTGGTTTGGTTCGCGGAATTGGGAGAAGAACCAATCGATGTTCTTCCTAGACGCACTCGCTCGTCGCTAGCTTTCAAAGCTAAATCCGATTTCGTACAAGAGCCAATGCCGGAGACTGCGATTTCAAAGATTTGGAAAAGATTGCAAGAACCGGAAGCAGAGCGTGCTCAGCTAATATTCACTCCATTTGGTGGTAAAATGAGTGAAATTGCAGAGTACGAGACGCCATTTCCGCATCGTGAAGGAAATATATACGAGATTCAGTACTTAAATTACTGGAAAAGAGACGAGAAAGAGGAGAAGTACGTGAGATGGGTCGAGAAAGTTTACGATGAGATGAGTGGGTTTGTGTCGAAATCTCCGAGAGGAGCTTATATAAATCTAAGAGATCTTGATTTGGGGATGTATGTTGAGGTTAAGAGGAGTAAGTACGAGGAAGGGAAGAGTTGGGGAGTGAAGTACTTTAAGAACAATTTCGAGAGATTAGTGAGAGTGAAGGCAAGTGTTGATCCTTTTGATTTCTTCTGTGATGAACAGAGCATTCCACCTTTTAAATCTGTTCAAGCTATTTGAAAGAGTCAACTGTTTTTATAAATGAAACATTTTACTTATGTGTGATCTTGTCAATTTTAGACCAAAAAGTGGCGCCGTTACTTAACGAAAAAGTTGTGAGAAACTTCCAAGCCGTTCACATTGTCAACAGAAGCGGCCTAAGAAAAATAATTCAACATATGTTTGCGGTCCCATTTAAATAACTTCTTTAGTAGTTAATTTTTATTTCCAAAAATCACGTTTACTCTATTGGTTACAGGTTTAGTCATATCAATTTACAGGTAAGAATTTGATTCTTGTGTCATTTTTGTTTTTTTTTATAAAAAAATCATATTAGTAGGTCTAATTTTGTTTGCTTAGAGTCTAAAATTGGTCAGCTTGTTAACCTGAATCTGATCACATACTTGGTTAGGACGTTAGGTTTATTTTGCACGTGAAGGATAAACCGGTATAGGCAGCAATCGTAGTGGTCCTACACTCAGAGATGCTGATGAAGAAAAATTCTAGGCTTTCATTAAAAGTTTGAATATTAAGGATTACTCATGATTCATGTCTCTGATCTAAGTAAATATGTGTTCTATGTATAAAAATTAACAGTTATTGATTTGTACATGTTTTGATATTTTTTAGTTTTTTACGTTGTCCAAATTCTCTCTCTCAATTGTTTTGTTTGTTTTTTCAAACAGATTTTCAATATATATCGATTTGACTATTCATCGCATTTTGTCATAAGTTTTGAAAATCTATGATACCATTTAAAAGTAAGAAATTGATCACTTTCATTGCAGATGTACATTTTATCCATATTGACCATAAATATAATAAAATTAGATTTATATCCACTCTCGAAAAAAATATTAATAAATTATATTTTATTAGTAAATATAAATTAAATATTTATATAATTTTAAATTTTATTTAAAATTATTTTTAACATTAATTTTTATATAGATAAATTAAGAAAAGAAAAATAATTATTTTTACGAATTTAATAGTTTTTTGTTAGTTTAATAAAATATATTAATTTTCTAACCAAATTAATAACAATGATATAATTGTAATTATTCTAATAAGTTAATCTCATTTATATATTTATTTTTTATTGTAATGATGACACGTCAGCATAGTAATTCTGTTAATAACACGTCCGAGTAAAGTTATTTTTTAAAAATATTTCTCAAATAATATATTAGAGATTACGATAGTAACTTAAATCTATTATATTTATTTGAAATTATTTATAAATTAACGTATAAAAAATTGAAAGAAATAAAAATTATTGGTTTTTTTAAATGTAATAGTATTTTTTGGTTAGTTGAATAAATTATATTTATTCTCTAACCAAATTAATATCAGTGACATGCATTGTAATTATTGTAGTAACTTAAATTCTTTTATATATTTAACCTGAAACTCGCTATGGGGTTGACACATCAGCATGTCATTTTTGTTATTAACACGTCAGGGTAAATTTACTTTGTTAAAAAGTTTTTCAAATAATATATTAAGGATTAAAATTGGGAAAGAATGTTGCATTATTTATACGTCTATTTTAGAGGTGTGAATTTCGACACCATCTTCCGTTGTGGTTTAATAAAAAAAAATATTTAAATTTTAAATTTTTTTATATTTCAATCGGAAATCGATCAAATATGATATATTATTTTAACCATTTTGAACATCTTATAAATTTTGGAAATACTAATATTTGATTCTGTGATTTTTTAGAAAATATTTTACAATACCAACTTTTACATATGATTAAATTATACGTTTTCTTTCATTTTTTGAGTATTCACCTTGTTAGATTAAAGGTTTAAAGAAAATTATCCTGAATTTGGTACTATAGCAATGGGATGTAGTAGATTACTCTGAAACTGGTAATAAAAATGTTACTGCAAACGTTTACGTTGTCACGAGACAAGTCATACTTGTTATTAAGAGTCTTCGTCGTCTCTTGTATGAGGCTTTCTCAACTCGTTATCGGGTTTGTTTCCGTTGTGGAATTAATGTTTTCATGTGGGATGGTTGTAGCTGTGGCCCTGTGGGGCAAACTTCAAAATAAAGGAAATGATTTTTTTATTATATATTGACTAATTTAATATTGTTATTGGTAAAAGTTATCTAAATTTTAAATTGCAGAATTTTTGTAACATATTAAAATATTTATAAATCTAAATAAATATTTAACTGTACTGCTTATATATTTTATGTTACATACAAACATTTTTTTATTATATTAAATAAATGCAAATACTTTATAATATTATACATATAGGTCACGCTGTTTAAAGTCTTCTCTTTTGAACTTTTCTACAGCCCCACTAACCCAATTGGATTCCACTACCGATGTTGACCATTGACTTATAAACCAGCTAATATTTCTAACCTAACTGAAACAAACGGCTTAATTTAATCAAAGTTTAGAATGCTCCACGTTTATTTTCTTTCTATCAATTTGCTTTACTTTTTGTATCACAATATTTTTTATATCAAATTGTGTACCAAATTTTTGTTTGTTTTCTACTTTAATCTCTATTTGTTCCTTCTCTTGTTTCGTTATGATTAATGTTTTTATATTTCTTTTTATTTTCACTTGATTGATGTTTGATTACTTTCAAATTAAATATAAGACTAAACCGGTCAATTTGGATTTTTTCTATAAAACTATGATTACGGACCTAAGTCACATCGTTTCTTAATGTCAAAACTTAAAATTTGAAAGCATATCTTCTCCACGCGGTTATTATAACCGAATAAATGCAGAACAAAGCAACACGAGACCCAAGAAGAATCTCATTGAGAGTCATTTCACAATGCTCAAGACACGACCAACCTTTGTCTCTCTCGTTTTCTTCCTCCTCTTCCTCTCTCTCCCTCTCTCTTCTTTTTCTCAATCTCCTCCTTCGTCAACGAATTCTGTCTACGACTCATTCCTCAAGTGTTTCTCGGAGAAGACGAAATCTCCACAAGCCCAAATCGCCAAATTCGTCTTCTCTCAGAGCAATCCTTCTTACTCCTCTGTTCTCCGTGCTTACATCCGCAATGCGAGATTCAACACTTCCTCTACTCCTAAACCCACAATCATCGTCACTCCTCTCTCCGATGGCCACGTCAGCGCCGCCGTAACCTGCTCAAAGCCACTAAATTTCGTTCTCAAAATCCGAAGCGGCGGTCACGACTACGATGGCCTCTCTTACGTCTCCGATAAACCATTTTTCATCCTCGACATGTCTAATTTCCGCGATGTTTTCGTCAATATCCCCGATCAATCGGCCTGGATCTCCGCCGGAGCGACTCTCGGCGAAGTTTATTACCGGATATGGGAGAAAAGCAAAATCCATGGATTCCCCGCCGGAGTTTGTCCGACGGTTGGTGTAGGTGGCCATATAAGCGGCGCAGGGTATGGGAATATGGTGAGAAAATACGGACTATCGGTGGATTACGTTGTGGATGCAAAGATTGTTGATGTAAACGGTCGGATTTTAGACCGGAAATCGATGGGAGAGGATCTTTTCTGGGCGATTCGCGGTGGAGGAGGAGCTAGCTTCGGCGTCGTTTTGGCTTACAAGATCAAGCTCGTTCCGGTACCACCAATCGTTACGGTTTTCCGGGTGGAGCAGTTTATGAATTCCGGAGCAGTGGATATGGTTCACAAATGGCAATCCATAGGTCCGACAACCGACCCGAATCTGTTCATGAGGATGTTGATTCAACCCGTGACGCGGAATAAGGTGAAGACGGTGAGGGCTTCTGTGGTGGCTCTGTTCTTAGGCAGAGCAAAGGACGTCGTTTCACTGCTTCGTAAGGAGTTTCCTGAATTGGGTTTAAAGACAGAGAATTGTAGAGAAATGTCTTGGTTACAGTCTGCTCTCTGGTGGGATAATCACGTTAATGCCACTCAGACTGATCCTAAAGTGTTTCTAGATCGAAATCTAGATTCTTCTAGCTTTGGAAAGAGGAAATCGGATTATGTCGCGACTGCGATTCCTAGAGATGGTATCGAGTCTTTGTTCAAGAAGATGATCGAGTTAGGGAAAATTGGGCTTGTTTTCAACCCGTACGGCGGGAAAATAGCACAGGTTGCAGAGGATGCAACACCATTTCCGCATCGAAAGAAGCTTTTCAAGATTCAGTACTCGGTGAACTGGAAAGAATCATCTGCAGAGATAGAGAAAGGATTCTTGAACCAGGCTAAACTACTTTACAGTTTCATGACTGGCTTTGTGAGCAAGAACCCTAGAAATGCTTACTTGAATTACAGAGATGTAGATATCGGGGTGAACGATCACGGTGCGAATAGCTACAAGGAAGGAGAGGTATACGGAAGGAAGTATTTCGGAGAGAACTTTGATCGATTAGTGAAGATTAAAACCGCGGTAGATCCTGGGAATTTCTTTAGGAATGAACAGAGTATACCTACCTTGCCAAGTAAGGCATGAACGATGAATTATCATTTAATATAAAGATTGAATAACGTTAATGTAATGTGATTAGCTGTATCGAATAAATGGTTTTTGATATTGTATATTGTATAGTTTCTCGGTTTCATTATTCATGACTCTGTAATAAAATCTTCCTAGTATGGTTGTATATGCAAGAAAATTAGTAAGAACATTTTCTGGCGATGAAAAACAGAGTTGAAACTGGTGATTGTTGAAATTAGCTACTTGCTTTTGAAATTCATGGGGAAATTTTGGAAATTTAGTGTTTGGTTTGCAGCAGTGACAGAAACTTTAGATATGTTATTATTATCTAATAAACTTTAGATAAAACTGTTGTACACTTTTTATGTAATTATCTACAAACATATTTACGTGTAATGGATACATCTTTTTAAAAATTTGCCATTATTATTTTAGGAATAACTAAAGATATACCATCAAAAATGTTTTGTGTTTATAGGAAGTAGATATACATGACTTTAGTTCCTGAAGATATCTATAGATTTTACATTCCACCAGTATTCAGTGTACAAATATGTTTATATATGTATTACAATGGCAATATATATAAATAAATTTGACTTTAACTAAAAATAAGTCTAACACATATCTGAGTTACCATAGAAGACAATCAAGACATAGCAAATAATATGATTGATTTCACCAAATAAGTAAAACAATATCACTAATTTAATTAATTAGTATAAACCAAAAATATTAAAGTGTACATAAAATATTTTATTTTTTATATTTAAAAAAATTCACTGAACAAAAAAAATTCTTCATTCTGGTTATTGAGTTGAAGTATTTTCTTTTGAACTTGTTATTATTTCATCTGCAGTTTCTCAAACTAAACTAGAATTTTGTCATTAACAAAAAAGAAAATTTGACTATTATAAAAAAAACGTAAATATATTAAATAATAAAATTAAGTGCTCAATTTATATTAATATGCAATCGAACGTAACGTAGGATTAAAATGTTCATTCACTCGGTTTTGGTACTATACTAAACAAAAACATGTAAATATTAATTATGATTCCTAAGAAATGAAAAAAAAAAAAAAAAGAGAATACACGTCTCCCCTCTGTCTTACGGTTATAAAGGTAAAGAGAAGAGGCAAAAAAAAAAACAGATCATTTCCACAATGATTACAATCCAAACCTTTGTCTCTCTTCTGTTCTCTGTCCTCTTCTTGTCTCTCCCTTTCTCCTCATTCGCTATACCTCCGTCGTCGAATTCTGTATACGAATCCTTCATTCAGTGTTTCTCCGTCAAGACGAAATCCCCACGAACCCAAATCACTGCAAATGTCTTCTCTCAGAGCAATCCTTCTTTTTCCTCTGTTCTTCGTGCTTATATCCGCAATGCGAGATTCAACACTTCCTCTACTCCTAAACCCACAATCATCATCACTCCTCGCTCCGATAGCCACGTCAGCGCCGCTGTCATCTGCTCAAAGACACTAAATTTCGTTCTCAAAATCCGAAGCGGTGGCCACGATTACGAAGGTCTCTCCTACATCTCCGATAAACCCTTTTTCATCCTCGACATGTCAAATCTCCGCGATGTTTCCGTCAATATCCCCGATCAATCTGCCTGGATCTCCGCCGGAGCGACTCTCGGCGAAGTTTATTACCGGATATGGGAGAAAAGCAAAATCCATGGATTCCCCGCCGGAGTTTGTCCGACGGTTGGTGTAGGTGGCCATATAAGCGGCGCAGGGTACGGGAATATGGTGAGAAAATACGGACTATCCGTGGATTACGTTGAGGATGCGAAGATTGTTGATGTAAACGGTCGGATTTTAGACCGGAAATCGATGGGAGAGGATCTTTTCTGGGCGATTCGCGGTGGTGGAGGAGCTAGCTTCGGCGTCGTTTTGGCTTACAAGATCAAGCTCGTTCCGGTACCACCAATCGTGACGGTTTTCCGGGTGGAGCAGTATATGAATTCCGGAGCAGTGGATATGGTTCACAAATGGCAATCTGTGGGTCCAAAAACCGACCCGAATCTGTTCATGAGAATGCTGATTCAACCCGTGACTAGGAACAAGGTGAAAACCGTGAGAGCTTCTGTGGTTGCTCTGTTTCTAGGGAAAGCAGACGACGTCGTCTCGCTGCTTGCTAAAGAGTTTCCAGAATTGGGTTTGAAGAAACAGAATTGCACGGAGATGAGTTGGTTTCAGTCGGCTTTGTGGTGGGATAACGACGAAAACGCACTTCAGAGTGATCCTAAAGTGTTTCTCGATAGAAATCTCGATTCAGCTACCTTCGGTAAGAGGAAATCGGATTATGTAGTTACAGAGATTCCGAGAGCTGGGATTGAGTCTTTGTTCAAGAAGATGATCGAGTTGGGGAAAGTCGGGCTTGTTTTCAACCCGTACGGCGGGAAAATGGCGCAGGTTGCAGAGGATGCAACACCATTTCCGCATCGAAAGAAGCTATTCAAGATTCAGTACTCGGTGAACTGGAAAGAATCATCTGCGGAGATAGAGAAAGGATTCTTGAATCAGGCTAAACTACTTTACGGATTCATGACTGGGTTTGTGAGCAAGAACCCTCGAAATGCTTACTTGAATTACAGAGATGTAGATATCGGAGTGAACCATCACGGGCTGAATAGCTACAAGGAAGGAGAGGTGTATGGAAGGAAGTATTTTGGTGTGAATTTCGATCGATTAGTGAAGGTTAAAACCGCTGTTGATCCACATAATTTCTTCAGAAATGAACAAAGTGTACCTACCCTGCCAAGCAAGAAATATTGATAAAGTTTTTATTAAAATAAAAGTTTCGATTTTTTTTTATCAAACCAATATGTTTTTAGTGATGGAGATTATGATAATTATATGATTTGGAATATTGTATTAGTGATGGAGATTATTAATAGAATAATTGTGTGGTTCATAATATTGGGTTTATTGATTCTCCGGTTAATACCAATTTAATGTAGATATGGTTTCGTATATAATAAATAGTATGTACATGATTTTGAATTAATGAAAGGAACAATCTTAACAGAAATACTTAATATGGTATTAGAGAGTGATTTGCGTTTTTTCTGAGCTTCCGCCATTTCTTTTCCGAGTTCTTCTTCTCGATTGTTCTTGATGATCGGCAATCGGAGTTCAGCATAGATGAGTACTTCGATTTCTCAGCTGATTTTTCCCTTTGTTATCCGGTTTTTTTTTTTCATATGGTGATTGATTTTCTTTCGTTTCTTTACTCCGTTTTCTTGTTTCTGATTTTCCTTCGTTCTTTGACTTGAGATCATCGTCGTTTCTTCTTTTATTTTATATATACGGCTTGATCCTTCATCGCCTCGTTTAAATCTTTTCTTGAGATTGAACAATGGCAAATATCAGTCCCGCAACTTCGGATAATACCGATCATCGCTCATCATCACATCCTCTTAACCAATATGAGAATCCATATTTTCTCCATACCTCGGATCACGCTGGGTTAGTTCTTGTCTCTGACTGGTTATCCTCTGGTTTAGATTTCCAGTCTTGGCGCAGGTCTGTTCGTATGGCTCTCAATGTCTGTAATAAGCTTGGCTTCATCGACGGTACTATTCCTAAACCTCCTCTCAATCATCGTGATGCTGGTTCATGGTCTAGATGCAATGATATGGTTGCCACATGGCTTTTGAACTCAGTTTTGAAAAAGATTGGTCAAAGTTTGCTTTTCTTACCAACTGCTGAATCAATTTGGAAGAATCTTCTCTCATGTTTTAAACAAGATGATGCACCTCGTGTCTATGAAATAGAGCAACGATTGAATTCTATTTTACAAGGACATATGGATGTTACAACATATTACACCGAATTGGTAACTCTTTGGGAAGAGTATCGAAACTATGTCGAGTTGCCAATTTGTACGTGTGGTAAATGTGACTGTAATGCTGCATCTCTTTGGGAGAAACTCCAACAAAGAAGTAGAGTGACTAAGTTTTTAATGGGTTTGAATGTGGGTTATGAACCTATACGTAGGCAAATCTTGATGTTGAAACCTATTCCTTCAATAGAAGATGTTTTGAACATGGTTGCCCAGGATGAAAGGCAAAAGAGTATCAAACTTCCTACCAAGATGGATTCTATTGCTTTCAATGTTTCCAAGGAGGATAACTTTGTTGCGTATAGTGGTGTGTCTGAAAATATGGCTTTTGCAACTTCTTATCGACCTCAACAGAAGCCTTATTGCACTCATTGTGGTCGCACTGGCCATACCATTCAACGGTGCTTTAAACTTAATGGATATCCTCCTGGTCACAAGATGTTGTAGAAGCAGAACACTCCTCAGCAGTTTATTCCTCGATCTCAAACGAGTGCTACTTTTAGACCACCTCTCCTGCCTTCTCCTCAACCTTCATTCCCTCGACCATCTCCTATGGCAAATGTTATTACCATTTCAGTTCAGCCATCTCTTGATCTGGGCTCCTTTACAACTAGCCAAATTCAGTCTTTGATTCAACACTTAAATACCCATGTTCAGAACTCGGAGAAGATAGATCCCTCTCCACGAGCTTCTGTTAGTGAACATGGAGTCATGGTTGCTACATCTACTTCTAGTATTATTTCAATGGCTTCTTTATCCCCTATTGATCAGTTTCATCATCATATTTTCTCTTTTCAGCCTTATTGCCTTTCTTACCTTTCCACTATCTTACACACTGGTGCTTGGATAATTGACAGTGGGGCTACTAGCCATGTTTGTTCAAACTTGACATTGTTTAGTGATGTTACTTCTCTTTCAGGGGTCACAGTCTCTCTTCCTAATGGCACTAGAGTTCCCATTAGTCACATAGGCACCGTGCATATTTCTTCTTCTATTGTGCTACATGATGTTCTCTACGTTCCATCTTTTACTTTTAATTTTACTTTTAATTTACTTTTAATTTGCTTAGTATTAGTTCTGCTCATTTTTACCATGATTCATGTATTTTCCAATACCGTACTCATGCCTTGACGATTGGTAGAGGCATCTTACTTCACGGTCTCTACATTTTAGAGTTTGTTGATACTTCTTCCTCTACCAAGTTCTGTGGCTCTGTGACAGTTGATGGACATCTTTGGCATCAACGCCTTGGACATCCATCTCCCCTCAAGCTTAAACATTTGTCAGGTTCTTTGTCAATAACTGGTTCTATCCCTTCTTACTGTGAAGTTTGGCCTCTCGCTAAACAGAAAAAAAATTACCCTTTTGTTTCCCATAATAATCTGTCTAAAAAACCATTTGATCTTCTTCACTTAGACATTTGGGATCCCTTTTCTATAGAATCTGTTGATGGTTTTAAGTACTTCCTTACGATTGTTGACGATTGTACTCGCATTACTTGGGTTTATCTTTTGAGAAATAAAAGTGATGTTTCTTCCATCTTCCCTGGTTTTTTAAAAATGCTTCAAACTCAATATCAAGCTGTTGTGAAAGCAATTCGTAGTGACAATGCTCCTGAACTTGATTTTTCTGATATTGTTCAAGAATATGGAATGATTCATCAATTTTTGTGTGTTTACACTCCATAGTAGAATTCTGTGGTTGAGCGTAGACACCAACACTTACTTAATGTTGCTCGTGCTCTTTTGTTTCAGTCTAATGTCCCCTTAGTCTACTGGTATGATTGTGTGCTTACTGCTATGTGTTTAATCAATCGAACTCCTTCTTTGCTTCTGAACAAACGATCACCTTATGAAGTTTTTTTCAAAAAGTTCCAGATTATACTTTCTTAAGATCGTTTGGTTGTCTTTGTTATGCTTCTGTTATGACTAAAACCAAGACCAAATTTTCACCTCG
Organism: Pugionium cornutum; assembly: GCA_018901935.1. NCBI lineage: Eukaryota > Viridiplantae > Streptophyta > Magnoliopsida > Brassicales > Brassicaceae > Pugionium > Pugionium cornutum. The sequence goes on from CM032165.1 coordinate 33,907,643, forward strand.
TGCTAGACCTTGTGTTTTCATTGGTTATCCGTGTGGTTTTAAAGGATATAAACTCTTAGATCTTGAAACTAATGTCATCACCGTATCTCGACATGTTATTTTCCATGAGAAAATTTTTCCCTTCAAAACTAATTCTTCTCAATCTGATGATATTGATATCTTTTGTAAATCCATTTTGCCGATGCCCATTCCTCTTGTTCTTAATGACACTGTGACACCACTTGTTGCATTTCATGATGATTCTGTTGCTATTCATGATCACCCACATCCTAGCTCTAATGCCTCATCTCTTCCTCAAGAGACTGCCCATGATGCTGACACAACGTCACTGATCAGTACCATGCCTAAACGACAGGTGAAAGTTCTAGGTTATTTGTCTGATTACCATTGTCATCTTACCAAATCTACTCATAATCCTCCTTCTTCTCTTTCTGTTGTTTACCTTCTTTCTTCTGTCATTGATTACTCTGCTTTTTCTCCTTCTTATCGCCATTTCATTATGTCTTCTACCATTGAAACTGAACCAAAATCTTTTAAGCAAGCTATGACTCACCCACACTTTCCCAAAGCTATGGAGGAGGAACTATCTGCTCTTGAAGGGAAAGGAACTTGGAGTATTGAGTCTCTTCCCGTTGGTAAGAAGGCTATTGGATGTAAGTGAGTTTATGTTGTTAAATACAATCCTAATGGTTCTGTTGCTCAATATAAAGCACGTTTAGTTGCCAAAAGCTTTACCCAACAGGAAGGAATTGATTATCTTGACACATTTTCCCATGTTGCTAAACTCACAAGTGTGAAGCTTGTTTTAGGTCTTGCTGCTTGTTTTCGTTGGACTCTTACCCAGATGGATGTCACCAATGCTTTCCTCCACGACAATTTGGATGAAGAGATTTATATGACTTTACCTCAAGGATACACTCCACACGAGTCAGTTACTCTTTCACCTAATCCGGTATGTCGTCTACGAAAATCTTTATATGGCCTTAAACAAGCATCTAGGCAATGGTACAATTGTTTTTCTAAAGTGGTCCTTCAAGCTGGTTTTACACAATCTCCTGCTGATACAACTTTTTTCATCAAACGTACAACATCTTCATTCATGGTTCTTCTTGTTTACGTTGATGATATTTTGATTGCATCAAATGATAATGTTGAACTAACACAGCTTAAGGATGCTCTTCATAAGGCATTTCAAATTAAGGACATGGGAACTCCTCGGTTCTTCCTTGGTTTGGAAATTGCTCGTAACACTTCGGGTATTTCAATTTGTCAACGCAAATATGCATTAGATATTCTTGAATCCACTGGTATGTTGTCTTGCAAACCAACAAATGTTCCAATGGATCCTTCTTTGCATTTGCATAAGGATTCAGGTAAACAGTTAGAGAATCCCATTGTTTTTCGTGAACTTATTGGATGTCTCCTCTATCTAACTTTTACTAGGCCTAACATTACGTTTGTTGTCAATTATTTGAGCCAGTTCTTATCATGTCCTACTGATGTTCACCTACAGGCTGCTCACAGAGTGTTGAGATATATTAAAACGAATCTTGGACAAGGTTTGTTTTACTCGTCTACTTCTGAATTGTGTCTTAACGCCTTTGCTGATGCAGATTGGGCATCTTGTCCAGATTCTAGGAAATCAGTCAGTGGTTTTTGTGTGTATTTGGGCAGTTCTTTGATCTCCTGGAAGTCTAAGAAACAACCAACCATTAGCCGCAGTAGCACAGAAGCTAAATATCGTAATATGGCTCTTGCAACTTGTGAACTGCTCTGGTTGAGTCAGTTGCTCCGCGATCTGCAGGTACAAGTTACTTCAACTGCCAAACTATTTTGTGACAATAAGTCAGCTATACACATTGCAACTAATCCGGTGTTCCACGAGCGCACAAAGCACATTGAAATTGATTGTCACACCGTTAGAGAGCAAGTTAAGAATGAATTTCTCAAGTTGTTTCATGTTCCGACTCAAAATCAACATGCTGACATCTTGACAAACGCTCTACATCCTGGTCCATTTCATTCTCTTCTTCGACGGTTTTCCATTTCAAGACTCTTCCTTCCATCTCGCAATGCTTCTTGCAGTGATCCGGATTCCACTTCAAAGGCTTGAGGGGGGTGTAATAGAGTAATTGTGTGGTTCATAATATTGGATTTATTGATTCTCCGGTTAATACCGGTTTAATGTAGATATGGTTTCGTATATAATAAACAGTATGTACATGATTCTGAATTAATGAAAGAAATAATCTTAACAGAAGAACTTAATAATTATGATAATTATTATGATAATTATATGATTTGTGAAAATAGAAATTCAAAACCGTTGATGGTGGAATATGACTCAGGTGAGTAAATTTTGGATTATGTAATGAATGAAAGTCATTGGCTTTAGGCCAGATTGGGTTGCAAATTGGCGAAGGGGAAGAGGGTGAAACTTGAGACGGGCACTGCCAGATGATGGTCATGAGCTGGAGGAGCCACCGTCTTCGTAGGACTTGTGCCAGTAGTGTTTTACTTCTCTATTATATACTGATTCGTTCACTGTAGAGTAGATCTAAGTCAAACGTATCTTCTTCTTTTTTGTCACAAGTCAAATGTATCTTAGATTTAGAAAATATATGTAATTGGCTCTAATTCGTCTGTTGTAACTAATTAGATATGTCAGATATTCGCAGAAATCTGATTTCTAAATCGTTTTGTGAATATTTTCAGTTAATTATAAAAAATTCTAAATAATATAGAAAATTCACAATTCAATCTAAAGTACCAATATTTAATAAAAATATGTTAAGCTTGATTGTTTAAGCTTGATATTTATAAAGAATCAGTTTAAACATAAGTTTATAAAATTTACATATAGTTATGCTAGTTACATTATTTATATATAAATATATATACATATATAATATATATATACATGACTTTGCATCATGAATTCAACAAAGTTGGTTCGCGAAATAATTTATTTTTGATCTTTTGCTTTAATATTTTATGAGGCTTAAACCAACCATGCATGGACTTTCGAAGGTACCTGTTGAATATTGGTAAACTACTCTAACAACAATGTTAATCTGCTAAAAATTGAGGTTTGTGAATGGTAATATAATACTTATAGTAGTTAGTTGTTGAATATTTTTTAAAAAAGGGATAATATGATACCATATATGTACCATTGACCTAAACAAGAAAGGAATTAAAATCAATTATGAAGATTTTTTTATAGATCTCTTTTCAATACCGTCATTCTTGCAGTATTCAACTGATATACACATTCACTTTAATAAAAAAAAAATCATGTTTTAAACTTGGATCTACCATGAAAGGCTATATCAGTTTCCTACACCCAACTAGAACTGTTAGGAAGCCGTTTTATATGAGTACAAGATCTGATTATATAGAATTGTAAATGAGACAAATATTAGATTACTTAAAAGTATATATGCAAGAAAGAAGAAGATGAAACAGTAGTCTGGGTTTTCAGAAAAATAAAACAAATGTTCTGAACAAGCTTTTTTTTATTGAATAATTATTTTTTTAGGATCAGCTCTGCTAAAAGAGTGGTAAGCTTGTAGGGAAACGAACTTGCATCCATTGCTTCTCATACGTAACCAAATGGCTCCAACCTAATTCCTCCAGCAAACCCAGTTTCAGTTCGTACAGTTTCTTATTTGCAATCTCGTTCTCGTTTTGGATCAACTCATCAAGTACCTGTGTTCATCATTATCATTTTATATTCTTTTTTTTTTACAGTGATTTCACATGTTCATCATTTGCATTGCATTTTAAAGATACCTTCAATGCAGTCCCAAGTCGTAAGAGCCTTTTCTCTCGTACAACAGTGAGAGTAGCGAATTTAGATGACTTCACGTCTACCCATTTTGTCAGTTCTTTGAAATTCTCTTCGAATTTATCCTTTTGCCTACTTTCTTCTTCTTCTCCTTCACCTTCCTTCTTTTCACCATGCTAACAATGTAATTTCCCAATATCAGCTAACAAAACGATAATGACACCATTCCTACATCTTATTTGCTTCATATAAACTAACCTGTAACTATCTTATATTCAGATTCATTAATTAACATTTGAAAAGAAGTGATAAGTCAGATAGATATTGGTCTTACCTTCAAATTCTCGAGTCTCGCAATGGCTAACCCTTTCTGGTATAGTGCTTCTGCCAGTTGGTCTCGTGTCATCTCCATTTTTTTCTTTAAATTCTAATTGCAAGATCGCACACTATGTGGTTAGAGCAGAAAGTAACTAGTTAAAGAATTTTATAAAATATCACACCTCTGCTTCCTCATCTTCTGCTTCACTTTTTTGAATCATGAATTTTGCTAACTCTTCTACGTCAACACTGCTTACTACTTCGTTTGCAGCATCTATAATCTGTAACCCAAAAAAAAAGAAGAGAAATTAGACTTTCAGCTTTACATGCTAATTTCCTAACCATCTATAAATGCTAAAGAGATTAAAAATTTAGAGAAAGTAGTGCACACTTTTGAGATAAGCAACTCAGTTGAAACTTTACCTCTTCGTAATGGCTGATTTTGTCCCCAGCTTCAGACCGAGATAGCAAACCTTCTAAGATCTTAGCAAGTAATGGAGTATGGTTTGGGTATTCAGACTGCAAAGGAGCATATATGCTTATAAGTTAATCAAAAAGTATTTCAGATCTGCGTACTTTTTTCAAAAACTTTTACTCAGTATGAAGAGAGAAAAGCCGTTAGCTGGCAAACCTTGAGACAGGCACCCAATTTTCTCCACTCTGACCGCTCTTCCTCAGTTTCTTGTTTTAGGTTCCCAAGAAATTTGATTTTTGTGTCACGAACCTGATTACAAGAAAGTGCAAAACAGTGTAGAAAAGAAAACCCTTCAAAATTTGTACCAACGAGTACTTTATTAAATTATATAATATAGCATTTGACCATGAAGCTGAGAAAGAGGCAAGAGCCGACATGAAACATGCTTCTGCAAACAATACCTCTTGTTCCAAGCGTTCTGATACTGATTTACAGCTATTTGGAGCAGAAACTGCCTTCTTATCTTCCTCAGGCTATTGAATAAAGAACAAAATAACAGAATAAGTTTAAATACTGAAACGGAATACAAGGAAAAAAAATAGATCAAGCTAATTAGCTAAACACAAAATATGAACTCATGTAGCCAGATTGTACTGTATTAAGTATCACAAGCCTATGATATAAGAAGTCATCCATAGCAGAAAAGGTAGTTTTTAAAATACCTTATTTGGTGGTACCACATATGAAATCGGATACGATACAGGATTATCCTTTGGGTTCTTCCCTTCTTTATCATCAAACGATAATTTCCCATATGAGATCTCTCCCACCAACACAGATCCTTGGGGAGTACACTGCACGTGAAATAAAAGTTGTACATTTGAGAGAGAGATATGCATGAGAACATTAATTATACTTGTAAGCAATATACTAAACCTTGGGTAGCTTATCCTTTGTTGGTGGGCCCAGATAAAACGATTCTTTCACCCTGCAGTGTGATAAATGAGGTAAGAAACACATTCAGGGAACAATCAAAGCATCAGTCAGAAAAATTTTAACTGGTAGTTGAGCCAAAAGAGGTACCCTGGCATTAGAACAGAGGACTTAAAGGCACCATTTCCTGTGACCGGGCCATCTGGTTCAGAATGTAAATTCAGCCGAATCTCCTGCATCACCAGCAAAATAGATGATATATCAACGCTTCGTGAATTCTAATGTTGCAAAAAAGGAAAACTATTGACATAAAGAAACAGGCAAAGATTTAACTCCAACTTTGTTTCATAATTCTTGTTTTTTCTTCTGAAAAATATCACATCTAGCTTTTCAAAATCAACTAAAACGTAATTCACAATCTTACCCCCATATTTCTTTCAAGAAACAAAGTGAGCTGCTTCAGTTTTTCCAGCAACTGCACATTTTCATGCCTGGTGAGAAAGAAATTAGCTTTTAGAATACAAGACACAATCTGTAAATATACATTTTGAAACAACGGTTTCAACAATGAAAATATATCGTCCACACGAACTTGTCAACCATGGACATTGAGAAGCTTGGTTCTGCTGGAGTGTATGTGCAAACTCTAATAAATTTTTAAAACAAACTGCAACCACCCAAGTTTGTAAGACAAACCTCAGATACAACTGAAGTTTATATTCTCCCTTGGGAAGCTTAGAAGACTCGGGATAAACATCACCCATTGCATATACACGCTGAAAGTATGTCAGGACAGCGTGTTAAGGGAAGAAAATACTATAAATGTAAGAAATGATCAACTTTGGTAGCCAAAAAGCATATTTACTAGTACATAATCGAGCTAGTAATTCATAAACTTTTTAAATGCATCAGGTTTTTAGTTGGCAATGCCAATGAGAATTTACAAGCTTATATATACTTGTAATACCCAGCATTTAGATGGCAGTTCGAAGAGTACCTTGTTGGCATCAGAGATCATATAAAATTGGGACTCAAATTTAGTGTCATATATGCGATTGTTCAATAGTGGTATATACGGTTTCACTTCAGCTGCATCTTCTAATTTGAACTTGTAGCTGCAGAAACAAAAGGATGAGAATTGCGGAAAATTTTGATAAAGAGAGAGGCAAGCAAAAAACAGCAAGTAGACAGAACCATAACCCACGTTAATGTCAATGCTAGTATCTGTTTGCCCGACAGTAGTCTATCACGGCCAGTTGATAGAGTTTTGAATTGCGCATCAACAGGTTGATATGGAACTCGTATCTGCAGATTAAACAAAACACTGTCCTGAAGCAATTGTACAAACAATTACATAAAAGGGAGAAGATACCATCTTTAAATACACTGTACCTTGTTCAGAACAGCTATTGGAACGAGTTTTTCAGACGCTAATAGTGCCTCAGCTTCAACTTTTATCGGTGCTTCACTTCCATCAAGCATCAATTCTTCTTTATTGACACCGATTCCATGGAATTCAATCTAAAATACCACACATAGCTTGCATTAACTCAGTTCTGAAAAGTCACAATGTACTCACTATAGTTAGCAGGCTTGAGCAAAACTTAGCACATAACTCGTTCATAACATTTACTGTTACAACATGAAGACTGAGTCAGAACGCATTTTACATATTGTTCACTCGTAATTCATTTCAAAAGCCAATCCTAAACGAAATGCAAAAATAGGAGTGATTATTGCTAAATCAGAGACCTAACATTCAACTAAACAGAGGCAAAATTTGGTAAGGGAACCAAATTGCAGCAAGCAATATGCAATTCATTAATATGGGCCAAAATAGACTAGCATGATGAACAACTGAACACACAGGAAAGTCAGGAAACCCAAAGAAAAAAAAACAGGGGCCAAAAGAATTCATCACCTGAAACAGAACGATACAACAGACATAACAATACATAATTCTTAGTTCCTACCTCAAAGTCAACGATAGTTGGTTCACGACTGCCAAGGCCACTGGACCAGAATTGAGCTATAGCAAGTTCCATGGTTTGACCACTAACAACAGGAAATGCAAAGCTTTTAGCAGACGGAGATGCGAAAGTTGCTGCATTCTCCCATTTGATAGGCCTTCGCAATGGACAAAGCTGCAAATCAAGTAAGGTTAGAACCAGCAGCATAAAAAAAATGAATTATCCTACAATGCGCCCTACCTGAAGGGTATCAATATAAAATCTCCGCGTAGTATCAAACCCTGAAGTTCGCATCGTAGCCTCAGCCCATGTTGCTCCAAGTGGTACCTCGATATATCTTCGTTCAATGTGGCCTACAGTTGGAATTATTTATGAAAATAGCAAACATAAATATGGCTCTCATTTCAGAGGACTTGCTTGCTTTATAAATCACACATTACAAAGTCCACAAACAATAACCTGAGATGAACGACATTTGTTGAAAGGAAATAGCTGGAGGTCGACTTGCCACTGTCTTGGGAATTATTATTGTTACTGGGATTCTGAAAAGGGGACCACGCTGTGGCGCTTTACAATCAATCCCATAAACTTCAAAGTAATGCACACCATCCCCAAGACTTGTGGGGTCCACAACAACGCTGAAAAGAGATGATATATCAATCTTACTTAGAGATAATGTGGCACAAAACGTAAACCGAACATACACAGCATGATATTGGATTGGAAAAGACTAACTTGAAGCTACGTCCATTATGAGTAAGAAGAAGATAGTCAGGAACCCGTACGACTCCCTCGTCTGTGGAGTGCAATTCAAGACATTCCTCAAAAGGGACAAGTTCCTTTAAATTACTTGCGCCTTCATGAAATTTGGGCTCAACTTGTACTGTCCACTGGAAAGTCACAAAGAGAGTCAAACTATGCTTGTTTCGCATGATAGACAGGAGAGATAACAAAGTTAAAAAGTGAAATATGTTACATCTAATAGGAGATGAAATTTGCAAAAGAAAATTCTGACTCCATAACAGGGCATCCGACAGGAGAGATAACAAAGCTTGAAAGTAAAATATACTACACATCTAGTAGGAGATGAAGTTTCCAAGGGAAAATTCTGACTCCGTAACAGGGCATCCAAGGATAACAATCCAGAAAAAGGACGAATGTGGCATGTCTTATGAAGATATTGATTTTTATAAAGAACGTAAGTTAGCATGTGTTTGAGCAGACTACTATGCATAGTCCTGAGAGAATATATTCCTGTGATACAGCAATAGCTCACCTCAGTTGACTGTTTGCAAGCAGTAGCCTCCCGCAGGTAGATGCCCCGTGATGTTGGAGCTGCGTTTATAGAGTTCATAATCTTCATAAAGAAAGGTACATGCTTTATTGAAAAGAAAAGCAAAATCTCGAGGAAACTTTCCCCGCCCAAGCGCAGGAAGGCTTTTTAGATTAGTAGCTACACATATAATACCACTAAGATGCATTTGCAAAATATATGATAGAAATCAACACACTCAGTTATCCTGTTAATAAATAACTCTAATGAGCGTGTAGATAGGTTTCAGTACGAAAGTTAAATCTTAAAAAAATTGTTCAATTTTTATTACATACTTGTTTTGCCGGAGAGATTGACCTTTATCTGATAAAATACGCATGGACAGTCCTGAAACTGTTTCAAGTATTCATAAGCCCTGTCATAACAACATAAATCAGATTCAGAACTAGCTATTCAAAATATGGTGTCAAATTCTTACACGGTATAGAACCTCACTTATCAACTTGCATAAGCCCTTGTCCAGTAGTTAGTTTATCTTCAGGTAGATCACCTACAGGAGTAGATGTATTTTCAAGGGCCCTTCTCACACTGTATGGGCTAACTGGGATTCCTTCAGCCTGCAGAAAAGAAACGGAAAATGCGCTGAAAAGAAAGGAAAAATAAGCAGATGTGCCAAAATGGAAACATAATGTTGAAGAAGAAACCTTCATAGCACTTAGAAGTAATGCAATTGCTCCACATGCAGAAGGAGATGCCATTGATGTTCCATTCATGAGCATGCGTCTTTGAAGCGTCCATGTTGGAACAGGAGCAACAGCCCCACCAGGTGCACTTATGCAGACACCGAGATCCCCATCAGAGGTTGGCCCTCGGCTTGACCTAAAATAATAATAACTATTTCATGCTGGCTACAACTAACAATAGAATGAATAAAGAACAGAAAAGGCTAATAATTACCATGTGTACTCAAGCCCATCACCAGGAGGTTCCACCACCGAATGGGCACCAGCTGCCATTGCAGGAGACACATATGCACCAACACCAATGATACTGGAAGTTGTTCCACCAGGTGCACCAACTGTTGTCAATGCTGGACCACTGTTGCCAGCACTGCTTACAAATATTAGGCGTCTCTTGTTCACAGCCTAAAACATATCAGAATGTCAACGATGCAAGATGAAAAGCATAAAGCAGGAGCAAATAAGTGTTGCCTAACAAAGATAAGGGTGTGAATGATACTTCAGTAACAAGATCAACAAAGCGTCCATAGTCTGGAAGTAATGCTGGTTCTCCATAGCTCATGTTGACAAGATCACAATTATGCTGTAACATTGTAACAGAAGTCAGCATATACAAAAAACAGAAACATTGAACGTATTAACTTGTGTTAATGCAAAGCAGTCCAATGTAGCAGTCCACACTGATATTCCTCCGTACATGCAATGTTGGAAAGTAATTCTAGAAATAAAATACTACTTGTTTTGTTCACATTTCAAAGGATACAATTTCGGAAGTTACAAATGAATTTATCGGCTAATGGTACTTTCAGTTAAACGAGTTATTACCTCCAAGGCAGCTATCAATGCCCGTGTCAAGCCAGTTCCAGTCTCCATTGACCCTAACCGCGAGTCTCCAATTTTGCAAGATATTATTTGTGCACCAGGTGCCACACCATTTAACAAGTGCTCCTAACATACACATAGTACGGAAGTTAATTGATTGCAACAATTTATCAAAATATAAAATACTTATATAGATGTGTTAGCACCTCAGGGTGGTGTGCAGTAGCTATCCCAGCAACATGAGTGCCATGTGGAGAACTATCGGTTACAATGCTTAGTACCTTTCCGTCATCATACACGTTAGCAACAAAGGAGCATGCATCTAGTCGGCTAAACACGCCATACTTCCGCTCAATTCTGATGTACATATTAGACGGAGATTCGAAAAAAAATATCTGTAAGGGCTCCCTGTCAAAAGTTCCTGAAATTTAATAAACGATAGATCCATATGGTAAGACTTGCCGGTAGTTAGTCAGGGGGGAGAAGTCTGCTAGTTTCCCGCAATCTGGATCTTCTTCCAGACTCTGTGTATCAAGTGCAACCCTCCATACTTCTCCATCATGCCACACAACAGCATCAATGACAGGCCCTTTGTCTTCATATTTCTACAGAAAAATGCATTTACAGCACAGATTCAAGAAAAGAGCAAACAAGTACGCAGAACTAAACTAGTAAAGGACAGTCAGTAAACTTACCTCCGCTTGTTTCTTTAGGAAATCAACTCTATTTTGGAGGTCTTCACGGGCCTTTTTCGATTTTGAGTCTTCCACTTTGCTGTGCTTCTGGAGGCAAGAATGAGAAAAGAGGTAATGATAGAACTGATTAGCAATGTCTAACTCACAACATCCACTATACAGCAAACCGCACTTAGCATCTTAGTAGCACCTGATTAAAATCATACAGATTCTTTACAGCCTTTGCAATTTCTTCCTGATTCCTTTCGTCCCAGATTTTCCTTCTCTCTTTCTGTGAGACGACAAAACAGATCACGGTTTTAGACAGTGGGATTGCAGACCAGATATGTGAAAATTTGGTGAAGACTGGATATAACAAATCCAATACCCAAAATAAAAGATCACAACTCTAATCGCTACCTTCACACGAGAAGTTAAGTCATCAGTAAATAGCTCGTAAACCAACTTGCAACCTACACGCCACTCTCCAGTGGGGTTTTTCCATGAAGAATTGACAACCAAAGGTACCCCTGTAACAAATTTGTTTCAACAAAGAAATGGTCAACGTATGCCATAGCCATCGAATGGACAACTAGCCTACATGAGTAAGAAAACTAGCATGCAGAAATCCAAAATATCCCCTTTCTAAAACAAATCACCAACCTGATGCTCCACGAATGTGACCATCTTCATTGGCTTTCACAACAGTGGATGTATCTATATCCCCACTTCCAGTGCTGAATGATAAAAGAAAAGGATAACATCAGGTCACGGTCACGCGAAGAAATAAAGAGCACCAGATGCATAATTCAAGAAGATCATAAATATACCAGTCAATGACGTCAAGCACCTTTGGTTTTCCATCAGAAGTTACATGCAAGCCAGCAGCAGAAGGATCAAAACCAGAATCTAGAAAAAAAATTTAATTTGGTCAGTTCCTCAATCAGAATCAGAGTTACAAAGACAAAGCAGAAGAACGTCTACGGAAACAACCTTACCAAAATAAGGCTCATGCAAATTTTCTCCACAAACAAACCAGGCGCTTAACAATACAAGCGACCATAATTCAACAAACAGACAAAAACGAAAATGAAAAGAACATACCAAAGATAGCGATCACAACGCCACGACCGTCGTACTCAGGATGATCTTCGACGAAGCGATCCGCACAGATTTCTTTCTTAGGCATGAGAGAAGCAAGGAAGGTTGATTCGTTCAGCTTGAAATTAGCAATAGAAGCATTATCAGCTCCAGCAGCGACAACGCCTCCTCCTCCTCCGCCACAACCGACGCGAGAAGCAGTAAGAGTCTCAGAAGAGGAACAAGGCATCGCAGAGAAACCAGTCCGTCTTAATCGAAATCCACGGGAGCGAGAGCGAGAAGAGCTTCTTCTTCTGATGGATTTGAGTATTGGATGAAGAAACGGATTAGAAGAAATGAAATCGCGAGGAAGAGAGAGTGAGAAGGTAGAAGAAGAAGCCCAATAAGAAGAAGGCGTCGGGCCTCTGAAGAACGCGCCGTGAACCTGCAGCTGCAGACTCAGATCCATCATTGGGATGTGTGACTAATTTAGTGATAAGGGTATTTTGGTAAATTAAGAGCTGAGTCGCTACACCGAACTCGTGAGAGTCCTGTTGAGGTTCTTTTTTTTGTCAATGGAAGTGGCTAATTCTCACTGGTGGTGGCTTGCTTGCTCAGAAATTGGATAACGAGATTGATTTTTGGGACTTTCCCACTCTAATTTCTAAACTATATCGATTGATTATTGAGTTAATTCGAATCATTGTTGTGATGTTGTGTGTCACACAAACCTGCCACTTAAAATTAGCAATAAATTGGACTTATTAGTTTTTTTATTTTATTTATGAGAGTGTTTCTCGTTTGCTTGTCATCGTAGTAGCTTAACTGAAAATCAATAAAATGAGTCTGATTCTTTGTGGTGAAATTTAAACAAAAATAATAATTGAGCAATAGCTAAATATCAAATATGCGACATAGTTTTAAGGCGTTTGGGTATAACTTAATTTCATACTGATTGTGTTTGATACGACTCTATATGTACTTTAGCTATGAGATTTTTTACCTTAAACTTGTGGATTTTGAGTGTTGCCTTTTTTTTTTTTGTAGAGATTAATTCTATTAGACAATTAACTTGATATAGTTAGGCTTGTATTACCAAAGTTAAGATATTAGGACGTAGTAATGGTATTACTGATTTTCTATTTTAGGAAATGGATAAAAATAGGGTTAATTATGTCATGTAAATAAGAACTAGATTTTATATCCATGTATGAAGGGAAAAATATTTGCAAATTATATTTTATTAGTAAATATAAATTAAATATTTATATAATTTTAACTTTTACTTAAAATTACTTTTAATATTAATTTTTGTATATATAAATTAAGAAAATAAAAATAATTCTTTTTTTAACGAATTTAATACTATTTTTTTGTCAGTTTAATAAAAATACATTAATTCTCTAACCAAATTAATAAAATAGTACAATTGTAATTATTCTAATAAATTAAGCTCATTTATATATTTATTTGAAATTTACTGTAGTGACGACATGTCAGCATGATATTTCTGTTAATAGTACGTTACAGTAATGTTATTTTCTTAAAATATTTCTCAAATAATATATTAGGAATTACAATAGTAACTTAAATCTATTTATATTTATTTAAAATTATTTATAAATTAACGTATAAAAAATTTAAAGAAAAAAAATATTATTTTTGCAAATGTAATAGTATTTTTTGGTTAGTTGAATAAAATATATTTATTCTCTAACCAAATTAATATTAGTGACATGTATTGTAATTATTATAGTAACTTAAATCATTTTATATATTTAATATGAAACTCGCTGTAGTGTTGATAAATTATGATGATATTTTTATTATTAATACGTCAGTGTTATTTTATTAAAAAAATTTATCAAATAATATATTAAGAATTTTCATCGATATTATATTTCGAATAACAATATGGAAAGATGTTCAAATGTGACACACATAATCCAAAAAAATTGCAGTGCCGATTTATGTAAAGAATTAATCATTTGTCTTGCCTGGTTAATCTAAACAGAGTTGATGTATTGGTTTATTGCCTGGCCTGCCTGGTTGATCCTCAAGCTTCTTCTCCAATTCAGTCTCTACATATAGTGGAGAGAGATGAACAACCCCCATCTTCGCCGGCTGCTCTGACATACAGACTTCACAAAGGACGATCGGTAATTTTATGCGACGTCAATTGTTATAGAACCAAGATTTATTACAATATGAAAAAAATGAATATTGGAATATATTAATGCAAAATATATGAAGTCACAATAATTGATATCAAAATGCGATGAATAAAAAAGATTGTGTGCGGAGATGAGACTTTATTTTTTTAACATTATTAATTACCTATAATGGTGTGAGGTTTGGCACAACCACAATTTCGAGATACTGCAGAACGATTTTTTGTGATGCAGCATTCAATAATAAAAGCTGTGAAGCAAAGTATTGTACTCTCAGTCCAAGAAGAAAAGACAGAAGTAGTTTTGTGAGGAATTGTATGATGTTTTTATCAATTAAAATAAGAGAGTTGTTTTGCCTTTGCCCATGTGAAAACAATCAAAAGACGAGCAATAATGGTAATGAGCATGAATATGATGGAGAGTTAAGATACTGAATTAACTTTGTCGTTACATATTGTAATTGTAAGGTCTTTGTTTTTGTTGTGTTGACGAGATCTATTCACATGTTTAAAATGTTTGGTTAAAAATATCAAATTATATTGGGCCTTTGATCAAAATTCAAGTCCGAGTCTGATTGTCTCTGTACTCAAGAATATTATATAATATATACTTTGTTATCAATGATCCAATATAAATCACTTCTATAGGATTTTTCATCTAAATTTCCAATGCAAAACATTTGTTAATTTTTCTATAGCTAATTCAATCATAAGTTTGTCGTTCTTTTTTAGAAAAAAGATATTTATCCAAACAAGTACGAATCTTGATTAGGCATGTGTGGTTTTAAGAGAAATGGAAGTACTAATTGGTACCTCGAACCATTCAATGCATAACCAAAGACTTGGAGAAAGTCTTGACATCAAGTCTGACGACCTTAACGCTTCTTTATCTTTTTAAACATTCCCTACGACAAATTAAAATATACAATTAAGGATGTTCTTTTTCTTAATTCTTTCTTTGAATTCAAGAGTATAGAACGTTTGCTTCTCCTTAAGGAATTACATAGATTTTGAGCTTTAATTAGTCTGATTGTTAATCTAGAAGATCTTGTTATCGAAATAATAAGTTACCCAGATATCTTATGCGTTAATGCGCAAACTTGTTTTCTTGCAAGCAATAATTAGACCCACACTTGGAAGAAGTTGCAAATTATTTTGTCAAAACGCGTAATTCCCATATATGGTTGTCAGCATTCTTTATCAACTTTGAAATGTCTTCTGTTGACTATTACGTATTCGCCAATGTTTCCTTATATTTCTAATTACATTTTATTAGTGTAAACCGTGTATACAATTCTGTTCAATAACACCCACAAATATTGATATATTTATAGCGGCTCAAGCCTTCTTCTTTGCAACTCATCCAGTTTCTAAACCTGACAAGAACAAGAACAACTACGCACTTCTCTTTTAGTTTGTCTGAAACTTCAAATACAAGAAACATTTACGTAATATGAGAGTTCTTGCTTTGTCCTTGTTTCTTTTCTTCTTAGTTAAACGTGTCCATTCTGTTTTTTCTCCTCCAACAAGAGAACAGTTTCAAAGTTGCTTGTCGACTCTTCACGGCAATTCAATCTTCATTAACCCTGAAAGTCTCAGTAACCACACATCAGATCACAGAATCTACACCGACTTTTCTGAATCTTCATCCCCAAATTCAACTTTCCTCAACTTGAATTTCACAAGTCTAAAGCCGATTCTGATCCTCAAACCTAAATTAGAATACGAAATCAAAAGTTCAATTCTATGCAGTAGGAAATTTGGAGTGCAAGTAAGAACCTTTAGTGGTGGTCACGACTACGAAGGCCTCTCTTACCTCTCACAATCACCGTTCATAATCATCGACCTTGTTAACCTCAGGTCGATCAACATCAACCTCACAGACGAAACCGCGTGGATCCAATCAGGCGCGACAATTGGCGAACTCTATTACAAGATCGCAAAAACAAGCAAGATCCATGCCTTCGCTGCAGGGGTATGTCCAAGTGTTGGAGTTGGCGGCCATATTAGCGGTGGAGGATTCGGTACAATAATGCGAAAACACGGTTTAGCGTCTGATAACGTTGTGGATGCGCGTTTGATGGACGTAAACGGGAAAATTCTTGACCGGAGAGCGATGGGAGAAGATTTGTTTTGGGCCCTTAGAGGCGGTGGAGCCGCGAGTTTTGGCGTTGTATTGTCATGGAAGGTCAAGCTTGCTAGGGTTCCTGAAAAGGTAACTTGTTTCATAAGTCAACATACAATGGGGCCCAGCATGAACAAGCTTGTTCATCGATGGCAATACATAGGAGCAGAGCTAGACAGAGATTTATTCATCAGAGTCATAATTGACAATACTCAAGAAGGGAATTCAAGAAGAGTGAAATCTACTTTCCAAGCTCTGTTTCTAGGAGGAATCGATAGATTAATTCCTCTGATGAACCAGAAGTTCCCGGAACTCGGTTTAAGATCTCAAGACTGCTCAGAAATGAGCTGGATCGAATCAATAATGTTCTTCAACTGGAAATCAGGACAGCCGTTAGAGATTATGCTCAACAGAGACCACAGATACGAGGATCTTTACTTCAAAGCAAAATCAGACTTTTTGCAAAAACCAGTTCCAGAAAACGTTTTCGAAGAAGTATCCAAAAGGTTTCTCGAGAAAGAAACTCCATTCATGATCATAGAGCCACTGGGTGGAAAAATGAGCGAAATTTCAGAAACAGAAACTCCATATCCACACAGGAGAGGGAATCTGTATAATGTACAGTATATGGTGAAATGGAAAGTGAATGAAATCGAGGAGATGAATAAGCATGTTAGGTGGATAAGATTGCTTTACGATTACATGAGTCCGTACGTCTCTAGATCGCCGAGAGGAGCTTATTTGAATTACAGAGATCTTGATTTAGGCACGAACAGAGGAATCAACACGAGTTTTGAAGATGCGAGGAAATGGGGTGAGAGGTATTTTAAAGGTAACTTCAAGAAATTGGGTTTGGTGAAAGGGAAGATTGATCCAACAAATTTCTTTAGGAACGAACAGAGCATTCCACCTATGTTTTGATTTGATTTCTCAGGCAAAACTAGATTTAACAACTGCATAATGTTTTTTATATGTTTTTTTTATATATATATAGAAAGTGTAACTTTTTGTTTTAAGTGTGAAAGTGAGTATATTTATATATAATACTGTAACAGTCGATTGAAAGATCAAATTGAATAGAAAAAGGCCGATTTGATTTAATTTTTCTATAACCAAACCATAACAAGAACCGTGGGAATGATTGTACCTTAATATCTTTTAAAGTCCTCTAATTTTTTTATATAAAATTGCTGAAACACCGAACCTCGGATTCTTGTGGTTTCTATAGTTTTCATAAAGCGAGACTAAAAACCAATAAAACCAAACCAAAAGTAAACTGAAAATAGGTTTGGACAGCACTAAATATGTTCAAATATGGTGATAAATCGTTTACAAGATCAGTTAACAGCTATTTTATCACTTGATGAATAAGAATGCACAAGATCAGTGAGTTTTCGACAATCTGAAAATGGCAAACAGAAATCCGGTTTAGCTCTTCTTTGCGACGGCCTTTACACCGGGAAGTGTTCCAAAGACTTTGTCCCAGAGAGATGAAGTGATTCCATATCCTTTGTTCTGAATTCTAAAGTGATGATTCAGGTGGTATTTCTGTTAATCGTAAATTAAACCTCATCAGAAGTTCAAAAGGGATAAGTTTGAATGCAAAAAAGAAAGAGATTTTTAGAGATTTGGTTTTCTTACCTTAAGATGTTTAAAGGTTGGTTCTTTAGGTTGACCATGGTGTAGATAGTAATGAGTAACATCATACATCACATAACCAAACAAAATGCCTCCAACCAAAGCAGGTGCTGTAGCAGGAGTAGCTAAGAGATGGAGAATCTTCCATAGCTAACAACGAGAAACAAAGAACATTGTTACAAAGCTTCCGAATTGAAACAAACAATGAATGAAAAAGACTCCAGGTTTGGATAGCATAGATACTTACTGGAACCAAGAGAATAGCTGTTGCGGTAGGAGGGAAAACAAGACGAAGGCCATCCTGTGGGTGCTTGTGATGGCATCCGTGAAGAAGATAATGTGCGGTGTTTGCCCTAAAGAAAGAAAAAAAACCCGTTTGGAATGAAACAGAATCAGCTTCGTCATGTTGCATAATGACGGATATTGAACCAACCAATAACTCTTGGTTTTGATGTGGAAAAGGAAACGATGAAGTGTGTACTCGAGCAGTGTCCACGTGAGTATGCCAAAGGCAACTACTAAACCTATCTGGGGAAAAGTAAGTCCCTTCTTCGCTGATATTGAAAGCATGTAACAAACAACTGGAAGCCAAATCGTTGGGATTGCCCACCAAACCGTGCGAGTCAAAAACTGCGCTCAAAAAAGGATATAAAAACATACAGGATAACATACATAAAAATAAAGCATGAAAACGAAGAGTTGTTACCTCCCAAAAATCACTTTCGAAAAAACGAGGACCCTCTACGCATACAATAGGTTGATGAATCCATTCCTGATATTCTTCGCCAAGATGACCAACCTGACAAGGAAATAAGTTTCGTTTTCTTAGAAACTTGATGCATTACAAATATTAAAGACTTTTACCAGACAGCTTTTGAAGGTTGACAGAAAATTTTAGCCAATTGTTAGTTTCTCTTGTCGACCTAAATCCTAATATATGATGAATGCAGGTAAACAGGATTTGTTGAAAGAAGTGATTGAGTGCATCACCTGAAAGACAAGTGGTTTATCCAAATCAACTGTGAATCGTTCTGTGACCATCTTTGCCACTTTATGAGACTGATTGCTGGAGGAAAAAAAAGTCAATACATGATCTTTCTGATGAAAGAAGTGCCAATGCATAAAAGCAAGAATCTCAAACGCATACATATCTACAAATAAATTTAAGTTTTTCAAGGTTCCAGGGTTCCAGAACACATTTCAGTATAGTTGAGAACATGCATGGAAACTGAACAATATATCATCAAAGGTGAACCAATAGCCGGTGACACTCTCATCTGATAAAAGATATAGCATAATTACGTTAATTGACCATTAACTATTCTCAACAAAACTACTTTGAGGCTTACATAAGGTGAAATTCACAATCCAAACTGAAAAATTCAATCTCAAACAAACATTCTAAGAAACTTCATTGCTTTAATAGAACCTATGATAGAAGACTGCATTTCTCACCCCGAGGAACTGAGAAAAATAAATCTAAAACTCGATTTGCAGAAGAGAACACAATAATAATCTCATCTGGGTATGTAATCGCAAGACTGTCATCATACCTAAAGACAGAGCCAATCAACAAAGAACCACCTTGACAATGTCTTAAAAGAACAAAGCTTTCAGAAGGATGAAATCATATCAAACATCAGATATCCTCGGAAGTTACTAGTAAATCCAAGAAACCCATCAAAAGAGAGTAAAATCCCACGAGAGATAAAGAAACCTAGACGGAAAAAAGGCCAGCATTCTTCGGAATTCACGAAAAAAAAACCAACCTTTTGCAAGAAAATAAAAAGCAGAAACGATCTAAATCGGGGAGGAGATTTCGAGGGAAGAAATCGAGGAGAATGCGAATAAGATCTGAAGCTTTCTTTACCTCTGAGGAAAAACAAGCCTCTCTGCGTCTTACTCTTCTCCAATGAAGGGAACAACAACACTCTGTCACAGAACGATGGGTTTATGTTTTCTTTTCTATTGATGATAAATGATAATGTTCGGCCCACGTTTCCTTTTATATTTCTGTTTTTTTAAAAAAATTTTAGCCACTAATATATTCTGCATTTATGCTATGGTGACTAATATGATTTTATTTTACTATAATTTTTTATTTGCCAGTTTGCAACGAATTAAACTTACCACAGATAATTATCTGTGTAAGTAAATTATAGTAATAGCTGTCATCTGCACATACATAAATAACATTTACAAGATTTAGATCCACACCATGCGCGGAAAAAAATATTCGTATATTATATTAACTATTTAATAAATAAAAATTACATATTGACATAATCTTTTAACGTACGTAAAACTTTTAATTCGTTAAATACAATTATATTTAAATAATTTATTCATATATAATTTAATTTAATTTATTTTGTAGTTATGTATTTAAATATTTATATATATATAACATTAATAATCATATATATTATATTATTTAATATAAAAATTCTATATTAAATTCCAACAGAATGGGTCAAGGAAAAATTGATAAAGTTCCGTGAACCACTTTCTTGAAGATATGATTCAAAATGTTTCATAAGTTCTTTTTTCACGGATGCTTGAATTTTAGTACCCTAAATTAAAATTTTAATTAATTAATTTGTGGTTTAATAAAAATATAAAACTTCAAAGTAATCCAAAAATTTGGATTAAATATTTCGGTATGTAAAAAATATATAAAAAATTAAAAAAAATATTATTTTATTCAAAAACTCGCTATAAAAACATTTTTGTTAATTAAATTTCATTGTAAACAGAAAAATAAGATTATTGATTATTCTTTTTAATTTTTATTACGATTTTTGAAAAATATGAAATATTAAAAATAAAAAAAATTCAAAATTTGGATTACATATTTCGGCATTGAATAAAAAAGTCTAAAAATAATAAGAATAATAAATTCCAATATTCTTTATCACCAATGTTTCAATATTGTTACCAAAATAATTTTTTAAAAAAACAATAAAATTAACAATTCTATGAAATTAGTTTTTGCTTTACAAACAATGAAATAATATGTAAAAATAGTAAAAGTCAAAATTACAGTTGAATCAATAAGAATCATTTCAGTAGTCAATCCAGCACTAGTTGAGTATTGCTACCATAATCTTATAATTATGATCTTTATTTTCTACATATTCTTGAATGGTTTTAAATCAAACACTAAGCTGAAAGAAACCATAGAAAATAAAGATCAGAAAGTTTGGAGATACTATTGGTTTTGAAAAAAAAAGTAAGAGAGATTGTGGATGAAGGTATGATTTATATAGTATAAGAATGATTAGTAAACCCTTTTTTAAAAAATTTAATCGTAGGAACGATGATTAGGGCTCATAAATATTTTTTTGAAAATAAAACAAAAAGGAAAAGCAATTTTAATCAATAAAGGAAATTGTTTACGGTAAATATGATTACCAAAAATAAAGTGTAATATTTTATGGAGGTGCGTTAGGATTAGTAAACCCTAGTTTATAGTAGGAACAATGATTAGTGCTCATAAATGTTTTTTCGAAACTGAAACAAAAAGGAAATGCAATTTTATGAAAAATAAAGGGTAATAAATTGTATGGAGGTACATTGATATTATGAGGTATCGATGGAGCGAATATTTGATGGTAACTATAAATTAAATTTCATATATTTAATATATATTTTCATATAAATTTTCTTATATTTTCTAATTTTCTTTTCTATCTTTTTTGGTAAGTGTTGTTTTCTATTTCTTGATCATAGACTAATATTGTGTATGTATAAGAATATATAAGCCATTAGTCTTCTAGAATGAAATAGTACAATAGATTAGTTCTAATAATTTAAAATTTATTATTCGGGTCTAATTATATTTATATTTAAAATTTAATATATTAAAACTATTGTAAGCATATTTATAGTAACAGTTTAAATAATATATTTAAATTTTTATAAAAATTTTTTAGAAAATTTATATGCAATTAATGAGATATAATTTTGAATTTGTAATAGTTTATATATGATTAAAAGAAAATATAACTTTTTGGGAATTAGTAATAATTTATGGTTAATATAATAAAATATACTGATTATGTAACCAAATTAATAGTAGTAGAGTAATTATAATTATGGTAGTAACTTAAATATATTTATATTTATTTGAAATTTTTTTATTTGACGTATACAAAATTTAAAATAATAAAAATTGATATTTTTGTAAATGTAACAATATTTTTTGGTTAGTTGAATAAAATACATTGATTATATAACCAAATTAATATGAGTGGCATGTTTTGTAATTATTCTAGTAATTTAAACCATTTTATATATTTAAACCGAAAGTCGTTGTGGTATTGACAACTCAGCATGACATTTTTGTTATTAACACGTGAGGGTAATGTTACTTTGTTAAAAAGATTCTCAAATAATATATTAGGGATACGAGATTTGTACTAGAAAAATATTTATAAATTATATAATATTATTTATTACTAAATTAAAATTAATTAATTATATAATTTAAATTTTTATTTAAAATTATTTTATATTAATTTATGTATATGTAAATTAAGAAAAGAAAATTATTTTTTTATTAATTTAATAATATTTTTTGTTAGTTTAATAAAATATATTAATTTTCTAACCAAATTAATAACAATGACATAATAATTATTATATTAATTTAAACTTATTTATATATTTATTTGAAATTTATTGTGTTGATGATATGTTAGTATGACATTTTGTTAATAATATATCTTAATAAGATTATATTTTTAAAATATTTTTCAAATAACCTATTAAGAATTTAACACCAAATTAGAGACTCGCTTACATTAGCCACAAAAAGATGATAGATTTATACAATTGTGGTTTTTTATAACTAATTTTTTTTATTTGTATGTCATTATTGAGTCGGTTCACTATAATTTAGTTGAAAAAATCATCATTTAATTTTTTTTTTATATATTTATATATTTTATTCAATACACATGTTATTTTATTTTTCTTTAATCAGAATTTTTGATTTTATATATCTCGTAGACCCAATATTTTTACTTATATGTTTACTAGCGTACACCTAAATATACTATTTACTTGACACATTATATTTTTTTGCATTCATATTCTGTGTATGTCTTCTTGATAATATACAAATTGGATATTTTTTTTACATATACCATTTGCATATGCAGAGGGATTGGCCATCAATCCAAACTAGGAAGCTCACGTTTACAGATTTTTTTTTATGAATAAAAATTCGTTTTTTAACAGAAATAAAAACTTAAGACTCATTCTAGTTGGAAACTATTCAACTGGCAAGTCTTGGTCTCTATTAGTAACCAAAAAGCTTTAATGGTAGACATGATGTAGCAATGGTGCTTTCCACTATATAAAACATTACATTCTTCACTTTCAAATAGGTCAAGGTATGATATATCATCAATCAACGCAATTCTTCCACATACACACAACATTATTTAAATTTAAAACAAAGAAGGCATTATTATTTTGTTCAATATAGTCCACAACTAAGATATTTTCATGGATATAATTCCACTTGGAATATGCAATCTTCTTAATATAAGCTCTAAATTTCTTGTTGCATCACTCAATCATGGAATAGAGAATCTATTTTCTCATTTTCTTTATCTAACAAGAGAATATTTGTAATCCGAATAAATAGCAATAAATCTGAAACGTGTAAGAAAGGAGTTGGAAATTATTATTATTGTCACATACTGTTGACTTGAAGCATTGGATCCAATAATTTTATAAACGATATTTTTCTTAAATAATATAATTTAGTATGTAAAAACATTGAGTTATCACAAATAAATTATAAATAATATTAAAGTACTGTATTACAGTTTTATATTTCAATTTAAGATTTAAAATTTTGTCATTAGAAATTTAATTATTTCTATGTTAATTTGTTAATTTTTTAAAAGAATCTAATAATGATAATATTGATTCTTTTTTTTTAAAATTGATATTTAAAAAAATTATTTAAAAATAATCTAATAGTACTATTTTTAAAAAAAAAATCTTTAAAAGATATGATTTTGCCATTGTGAAAGATTATCTTTGGAAGTATCAAATGTAATAATAAATTGAATATATTTTGTCATTAAACGACTAAGTAAAATCTAGTCACGTCATCATTTGTCTCTGTCAATATCGCCACATAACCCACAAAAACTCTTTTCACAAGTTAGTGCTTTTTTTTGGCCGACACAAACCTTATTGCTCTGCCTCTCGTTATTAACAATGACCATATTTTTTCATTTACCCTTTCCTTTTCACAGTAACAAGTATCAACTAACAGCACACGCATACATTGACTCTTTGACCATTGGGTCACATGTTAATAAAATTTACAGTTTCATAAGCAAACATTTGTAGCTTCGAACTGCCAACGACCCAACAACTCTCCTTTCCCGGCAACACCGTCACCGTCATTAACTAACGGCGATCCGTGAGGACCCACCACTGCCACGGCTGAGATTTTTTTTTTTTTTTTTGAGTTCAGAGACTGATTTCAGATTTGCAGCAGAAAAAACTCAGAATCAGACACGATAAGAGTGTCAGACCAATTGCTATGACTTTCCCATTTAACAATCCAGCAAGAACAATCACAATCAGAACAATCGCTTTCGTTATATCCCTTTTTGATCCAATTTCTTCTTCTTCTTTAATCTCTTCACAGCTCTCCAGTAATGGTGGATTTGAACCTATCTCATCTCTCTCAGAGATTTCGCTTTCGATTTTTTCCTCTGATAACAAGCTGGATACTTCCGTCACAGACTCTTCTTCAACTACCTCTATCTCTACCGCTCCATCTGCTTTTTCTTTGATCTTCATCTTCTTCTTCTTCCTATAACTCCTCAACTTCTTCGGCACAATCTTCTTTACAATCTTCGATTTTAGCTTCGAGCTTTTACTTTTCTCAATCTTAACCACCACATCTGTAATCGTCTGCAATTCCTTCTCCTCCTCCAATGTCGACGACGAATCCTCCCAATTCGATTTCTTCTCTGATTGAGAAACTCCAATTTCCTCGCTCGACTCTTCTACTATTTCAAAACAGGCCCTGTTTTTTCCCTTTTGGGTCGATGATGATTCTTCTACCTTCTCTTGACTCCGTTTTCCTATGAGCTTTTCGATCAACGAATCAAGCCGAATCTGCGCGTCGGGACAGATATTGAGGAACGTGAAGACACGCGCCACCGCTAGCTCGAGGAAGAGGAGGGTGAAAGCGGAGAGCGTGACCCCCACGGCGAGCTTTTTCGTGCTCAAGGCGAGCACAGCCACCAAGAAAACCTTAAACAACACCACCATCAAAACGCACCCTCCTCCGCCGTGATTACCGCCATTTTCGCTGTCGTCTTTTTCACCGCCACGGCTAACCTCCGCGGTTACAAAACTTTCATCAATCTTACTCACCGAGGGATCCGTCAAAACCGACGCTGCATCAAGCTTTTGAGGAAGCGACCTAGGTCGCTGCAAAGGCAGAGAAGAAACACAACGTCTTGGCGGATGAGAATGATTCGTAACGGTTTGATTCTGGGCCTTGATGCTGCGTTTGGAAGAAGTTTTTTTAAGACGATCACGATTCTTAACGAATAGATCGATTAGTGAAGTTGGGAATCCAGTTTCAACAACGAGAGATCCACCGTGTTTCGGAGATTGTTGGAGATCCGATACGAATCTCGAGATCCGACTCGATTTCGATTTCGATTTCTTCCAAGGTAAAGGCATGGCGAAGACGACGAACAAAAAAGAAAGGAAAGATTTTTATTTGTTTCACCTCTTCGAAGAACCCAGAAAAAAGGGTTTGTCGAAGAGATAGAGAAGATCTAGTTGGAAAATCAAAAGCATTAATAAGACATGAAGAAAGAAAAAGGAAGAGAAAGCAATAAATGGACAAAGGCGTTTCTTTGCTCAGAAAATGAAGGCCAGAGAGAGAGACCGCAAGCTATATGATAGAGAGGAAACCGCTTAAAAGATATCAGAGGACGACGCGTGCCTTCAACAATAATATATGTTTTTTAAGTTTAATATTTAGTTTCAATTTTTTTATTTTTTTGAGCAACAGTTTCATTTTTATATGTACACAACTGCACGTTAAAACCGAACCATAATATCAAATAACCGATGGTTTGCACATAATACCGAACCATAATATCAAATAACCGATGGTTCTATGTACTACTGGTGTTGTAATATTCATCCATGGTATAATTAACCATAGGCATTTATTGGTAATAGTTAATTTAAGATCTTTAAAAAATTTTATATCCAATTTTTTTCTATAGTTAGATGTAAAACACTTAAGGTTAGCTACATTTTTTTTGAACTGTTGATCCATATTATAAAATTGGAAGCAAATCTCGATGATACAAGAAACATCTATATATTTTTTGTTCTTTTGACTTGATATATATGCTGCATGCACATATTAACTATTATAAACCGTTTTTGTATCTATATTAGGCATTTTATGGGTTGGCAAGTCTCTGTAAATCATTTACTACTAATTTGTATTGTCTGCTAAACTTAATTATTAAGGTGATTTTAGATTTTCTAAATAAAAATTGGCTATTAATGGTGTAAAACGATTAATCTAATTAGTTAAAAACAAAACGAAACCACTGATGACGCAAATTCAAATCTTGGTCTTTAATGTCAATATTCGAGGAAAACGGATTTAATTAAAAATAATTTATCATAAAACTATCTGCCTTTATGTCTTTTCACTAGTGAATAATAATATATAATATGGAAAGATATTTTGTTTTTTTGATTCGCTGTCATACATTACATAAAGAAACCAAATCGAAAAGATCAAAGAAAGTTTTAGTGTATTATTTGAAATTCAAGAAATGGCGAGGATGAAACTGTAAATTATAGAAGAAACTTAAGAAAAAAAGGACGGAAACTATATATAGAGGATTACCACCGATTATTTTGTTTTTATACCAACTCAATCAAAACTATTAAAACAGGGGAGTCGCCATTTTTTTCTCGAGAAAAAGACAAGCGATTCAAAAAGAGGGAAACAAAACATCTGCCGAAAATGAGAGAAATCCTTCATATTCAGGGAGGTCAATGTGGAAACCAGATCGGAGCTAAGTTCTGGGAAGTCATTTGTGGCGAGCACGGCGTGGATCACACCGGTCAGTATGGCGGTGACTCAGATCTACAGCTTGAAAGGATCAATGTCTATTACAACGAAGCTAGCGGTGGGAAGTACGTTCCACGCGCTGTTCTCATGGATCTGGAGCCCGGAACCATGGACTCTCTCAGATCCGGGCCGTTCGGTCAGATTTTCCGGCCGGATAACTTCGTATTTGGGCAGTCTGGTGCCGGGAATAACTGGGCGAAAGGTCACTACACGGAGGGAGCGGAATTGATTGATTCAGTGCTTGATGTTGTGAGGAAAGAGGCTGAGAACTGCGATTGTCTTCAAGGTGAGTACTGATTCATTTTATAGGTTTTTGGTTTGTGAATCTATTTTTTTCTGTATTCATTTGATTCAAGATCTGCTATTAGCTCTTGTTCGGTTTTCCTCGAGGTTTTAGTTTCGTGTGTGTCTTTCTCTGTCATCTCTATCTATATCAACTTAAGAAATATATTGTTTGCTCTCACCATTTTAACACACGACAAGGAAACACATCTTGGTAGCCACTGATGTTGTCGATTTAGAATCGTGACACGCCATTTTCTGATGATGGTTTATTTCTTGAACAGGTTTTCAAGTCTGCCATTCTTTGGGCGGAGGAACTGGCTCTGGCATGGGAACTCTTCTTATTTCTAAGATAAGGGAGGAATATCCTGATCGTATGATGATGACCTTTTCGGTTTTCCCTTCTCCTAAGGTCTCCGACACTGTGGTCGAGCCATACAACGCTACACTTTCTGTACACCAGCTGGTTGAGAATGCCGACGAATGTATGGTTTTGGATAACGAAGCTCTCTACGATATCTGTTTCCGTACTTTGAAGCTTGCTAATCCTACATGTAAGTTTAGAAAAACCATTTTCTCCTCTTGTTTTCTAATTTCGCGTGATTGTACTTTTCAATCCCTGACATTGTTCTTGTTTCTCTCGTGGCTCTTTAGTTGGTGACCTTAACCACCTTATCTCAGCTACTATGAGTGGTGTCACATGCTGTCTCCGGTTCCCTGGTCAACTAAACTCTGACCTTAGAAAACTCGCTGTGAATCTTATCCCTTTCCCACGACTCCACTTCTTTATGGTTGGTTTTGCGCCACTGACATCAAGAGGATCACAGCAATACAGTGCCTTAAGTGTCCCTGAACTAACTCAGCAGATGTGGGATGCCAAAAACATGATGTGTGCAGCTGATCCCCGCCATGGTCGTTACTTGACAGCATCTGCGTTGTTCCGTGGAAAGATGAGCACTAAAGAGGTTGATGAACAGATGATGAATGTCCAGAACAAAAACTCATCATACTTTGTTGAATGGATTCCAAACAACGTGAAGTCAAGCGTCTGCGATATTGCTCCCACGGGTTTAAAAATGGCATCTACTTTCATAGGAAACTCGACATCGATCCAGGAAATGTTCAGGCGTGTGAGTGAACAGTTCACTGCTATGTTCAGGAGAAAGGCTTTCCTTCATTGGTACACAGGAGAAGGAATGGACGAGATGGAGTTCACTGAAGCTGAGAGTAACATGAATGATCTTGTTGCAGAGTATCAGCAATATCAAGATGCTACAGTCGGTGAAGAGGAATATGAGGATGAAGAAGAAGAAGAAGAAGAAGCTTAAGAAGAAAAGAGGATTGATTACTACTTTTGTAAGGCTTCACACACAAGCTGTAAGTCGTCCCGCTCATTTCTTTTATACCTTTGTCTGTTTGTCTCTTGAATTGATTCTCTCTTTTTGTGGTTTGTCTGTTTTGTTATTAAAAACTAAGATTTGTTCTGGAGTGCAATCACATATTATTCCTATGCTTTCTGTTTTCTTGTTGTCTCTGTAAATATTCTAATACAATTTCTATGACCAAAAAGATGATAACCGGTGCAGTAGAGATCCTAAATCTTTGCGGTTGTAACCTCTGCTTGCAATCTTTCTTCTTCTTCCTCTTCTTCTGCAATATCTGCCCAGCTTTTCTTAGATCCACTCTTCATACAATCTGCAGTATCTTTGATGAATTCATGGAGCTCATGAATCATGTTCTGGTCCAGTTTCTTTCCCTTCATGTGTTCTTCTCCTCTCTTCAAAATCTTGATATGTCCAGAACCAAAAGGCTTCTCAAACACTAGCTTTCGTGCTGCACCTCTCGTTTCTTCTTCATACATCACTGTTCTCTGATTATCCCGGTCACATCCTCGTGGTTGTGTAAAGAGACCTTCAGAGTTTCGTTCAACAGATGCTGGAGAACAAGAAACATGCAAGTAGTTGTTCTTGTTTGTGATTCCAGGAGCTTTGTTTTCCTTCATTCCATTTGCAAATGAACATCCCGCGTAAAACTTATCCGAAAGAGCATCTTCTGGATTTTTGGATTCTATTTCTGCTAACATCTCAACTGCTCTGTCATAAGACTTTGAGAATGGTTCTTCTCCGCAGTCACTCTCTGCACAAGAATTTCTTACATCATCAATCAATGATTTAGCTTCTGGAATCCGACCCATACGTATCAAGCAGATGGCAAGGTTGCACAGTTTGTTTTTGTCTGGTTCCATACACAAAGCTCTCCTGTTCAGGGATATAATTGCATATAA
Source organism: Pugionium cornutum (assembly GCA_018901935.1). NCBI lineage: Eukaryota > Viridiplantae > Streptophyta > Magnoliopsida > Brassicales > Brassicaceae > Pugionium > Pugionium cornutum. The sequence continues at coordinate 33,937,314 of CM032165.1, forward strand.
GGAAAGACTCACAAGATGAAACAGTAATCGATTTCCCCAATTGGGGATTTGGGATAACAAGAACCAACCTGTAATGCTGCTCTGCAATTCCATAGTTATGTAGCTGTAAATGAACCCATCCCAAGTTCCCTAGTATCCTAAAATGTTCAAACAAACAATGGAAATGTCAGTTCAAGATACAAAAGTACTGACTGAGATAAAGTGAGAGTAGATTATAGTTATGGTACCTTGCTTTCTCTTGCTCGATCGTCATTGTGACATGTTTTCCTTGAAACCTTTTTGCTCTAATGAATCTACCACCAAATCCCGTTCCTTGTTCGAGTGTTTTCAGCTTGTGCTCAAGTAATTCAGCTTCTTCTTCAATCCTGCCTGACTTCTGCAATAACCCAAAATTTGTTTTTTTTAAACCCTAGAGTAAAAATCAAAACTCTATAACATAACAAAGATGGGAGGTTCTAATTACTTTGTAGAGTTCTAGTAGTAAGTTATCAATAGAGTCTTGGGACTCGGAAGAGCAGAGATAACGAAACGATTTTATGGCTTCAATTCCTTCATCAGATCGGTTTAACTGTTTCATTACAACTGCCATGTCCTTCAGTGAACTTTCGACTCGATCTCCAGCGTTTATTGCAGCCCAAAACAAAGATATAGCTCGATTCGGATCTTTCGATATCAACTGTTCTTCCACATAAAATTCATATGTTAGGAAACAATAAGAAACATATATACAGACATAATCAAGAATATCACTGAAAATAGAGTCCAAAGATTGGTTTCTCAGATAAAATGTAGGGACCTCTTCACAGTTTTGGGATTGAAAGAGGAGATGAAATTGCAAACCCCAACTTTCTTGTTTTCCCGGGAAAATCAAAATACCTGCGCATGTTTGGCTCTGACGTAAGGAGAATCACCAGAAGGAACCTTGTGAACAATGTGAAAGGGATCACATTTCTCCGACGACGGTGGCCTCCTCCTCTCCGTCATCGGCATTTCCGCCGGATAATCTCTTGTTCTCGCCGGCGGCGGAGTCCAGTAAACCCCAGGTGGAGCACGACGCTCTTCGCAAGGAGACATTTTTTTGGGACCGAGAAATTTTTTCCAGAATTATTCACTACAGAATTTCTCCAGAAAGATTTCACAAAATTCAAACTTTCTTGTTCCTCAGAGAGATCAAAAAGATCAAGACCCCAAACCAAAACTGAAAGATCAAAAACTTGCCTTGAATCAAAGGAGTACACTTGTATAATAAGCTTAGGGCAAAATGGTAATTCCCCCATTACCCTTTTTTTCTTCTTTTAACTTGAATGGTCAGTACCATAAAGGTTCGATTTTTACGGTTAATCTGCAAAAGCTAAGGCAAAAGAACTGAACAAGCTTTGTGTTTATAGATTAACGCATTCATCACTCGGTACTCTCTAATCAAAGATCAGACTTTTTCTGTTCTTCATTTCCTTTCTTCCATTCCCATATGACTTTATACGGCTGCATCGAGCCTTCTGCAACATTCTCAACAACTTTATCTTCAGATGAAGCTTCCCGTTTAAAAACTGCTATCTGAGAAGCAAACCCAGGATCTACTTCACCAGACCCACCAACACCGCTAAACTCCACGCTGTAGTTATGGCGTTTGGCGAGCTTAGTAGCCCAGTGGTTAAACTGTTCCCTTGTCCATTCGAATTTGTGATCATGGTTCCTGAATTTTGGAAGCTGTGACTCAGATTTGTTTTCTTCTTGCGTTTCTGGTGTAGACCGCTGGAGAATTGTGTTGTACTCATAGTTTGGTGTTGAGACAATCAGGAGCTTCGGGCAAAATAAGCTTAGAACTTTTTCCCCAAATTGACAAGCTTGATCTTCTTCCATGTGTTCAATGACCTACAGATTCGGAACAGATTATTTGTAACGCAAAACCAGACAGATTTCTTTTGATGAACATGCACAAAATTTGAAGTACTAGAGGGAGCAGATAATAAGAGGACCTCTAAGCAAGTCCCAATGTCAATGTTGTGTAGCCTGGAGTCAAATTCGAGGATGGAACCATCATAAAGTGTAGCAGAGTTGACGTTGCAGGCTTCCTTGTTTAATTTTAGATGTAGCATCTGAAATTGAAACACAAGATACACAAATACATATTTCAAGCAATCATCTCTATTCAATTAAACAATATACAGATTCATGACTGGCACAAATTCATTAGTATCATCTAGTTAAGTCTAAAACCAGTAGTGTAGGAGTTTGCATACCTTAGCAGCACGGGCAAGACCCTTCTGTGAGATGTCAACGCCGATAATGGTTTGAAGTGAAGTTGGATAGTCAAGTAGAGAGTCTAATAAACTTCCAGAACCGCATCCAAAGTCAGCCTGCAGCAAGAATAGAGGTGCCATCTCACGCTTATCACAGATTTACCAATAAGGACATAAAGAGACTGAAATGATTCAAAGAGTTTCAAAAAGTCTTGAATTCAGAGTCCCAATAAGCAGAAAAACATTAATATAAAAAGAAAACAAAAAAAAAACATACCAAAGTTGAAGCGGATGACTCTTTTATATGTTTCACTGCATATTCCACACGCTGTTTTGAGAGTGGAGGTTTGAAAAAAGCCGCTTCCATTCTCTCTTCTGTCGGCCCTTTCACTCCCAACAGAAGTATACTGTAATTCAGTTGTGAACGGTCTGTGCATAAAAAGGAGAGAAATTCATCACTATGGGTCTATGACACATAAGTGAAGTTCTTACATAACTTCGCGTCATTTTCATATTGGTCAGGTCAGAACCAGAGCTTGTAGTTACTAGTTAGACTAGATCAGAATATTCTAGACCTAAGTTCACTGGTGAAGGCAGTAACAAATGTCAAAAATTTGATAAAGTTTTGTTTTTCCAGCCAGAAAAACATTCTAGGAAATTATTTGATAGCCTGCAAACAAATGTAAGCATTAGAAGTATTACCTGATAGGAGGTAGCGGATTCTCGCAGTATCGGTGGCAACAGCCAAAATCAAAGCTTCAGCAGCATTAAACAGTGTAGTATTGAAAGAAGCGTATTCACCCACAGTCATCTGAGTAACAGCTGATTCAATATGTGCATTCATGGCCCCAGTCCCTATCTCAAACTCTATCTCTTCATTGCTTTCAATGAGATCTATTGAGGGTTCACAATTACACGAATATTGAACATCCACCTCGGACTCTATATCTTCGTTGCTTTCACTGACTTCTCTTGGAGATTCACCATCAGTCGAATATTCAGGATCCACTTCCAAAGACAAAGAATAGCATATGCTTACCACAGAACCATTTGTTATACATTGAACACACTTCTCTCTCGATGGCAAGTCCGTGGTCCTTGAGCTGTCTCCATTTCCGAGAATTAGTGGGGCAGCAAAAACGTTAGTACTTGGAGATTTAATATCATGGTCATCATCTGTATCTAATCCATCCACATCCAAATCATCGAAAAACTTACTAAACCATAAGAGGGCTTTCAATGAAACATTTTGAATGGCATCATTTTCCTTCTCATATAATTTTCTCTGTGAACAATCTAAAACCAAATCCTGGGACTTTGTATAAATTTTCACATCACATCTATACCCATGCCCTAATCCTGGTGTATCCTCTTTTTCCATACTCAAATTCTCATTATCGGCATCATCAAATCTTGAGACCTTCAACTTCTTGTGAGATCTGTATATGTCAGACAACGATTTTACAGGATCAGAAGATATAGAAAAGATAGGGTCTGAGAGTCGATGCTGGTGGCAGAACATGCCAAGAATCTCTCTGGGGAGTGGACCTCTCCAATTAGACCTTGTAGTGAATGAAACAGGCAACTGCGCCGCAAGTAATGCTTGTCGGGAGATTTTGTAGATGCCATTGGGTGACATACCGCAACATATCCTGCGGAAGCCAAAACGTTAATGTCATGTATCAGTGCATAAGATATGCAGTGCTCATCGGAAGGCCAAGACAAACATTAAATGCATTACTTCAGAGTTCAAAGATGTAAATAATGCATTGTTTCCAAAATCCTTATGTTAAAAGATGTTGTGAAAACGAAAAACCAGACATAAAACTAAGCAAAAGTTGGTAGAGAAAAGGGACCTGTAAAATGACTTTACAGTTACATCATCATAGTCAAGATAATCGGATTTCCATCGGTAACCAACAGATGCCAAAATTGCATCCCCGTGAATATCTTGACCACAAATGTAACTTGCTCGTGCATTCCGAGAATTTTCAATATGAGATGATTCTTCACTTGAACTTCCAGAAACTTCCGAACAATTATCCAAGGATTTAAATTTAGGAATAGCAGAGTACAATCTACACTCAGAGCCGCAGGAAGCTTTGCCAAGAGTCCTGTTGAAAACCAAAAATACTTTCATACCAGCTTGACTCCGACAAAGCTCCACTTATAAATAGAAAAACAAACTTTAATCACCTGGAAATCATTACTTGGCTGCCATCCTTCAAGCAGAGCCTTTGAGCAATAATATCCAAGTAATACTGGCTAGACGAAATATCAAGGGTATCTGACTCAACAACCTTCTTACCAATACATGGTATAAATACAACCTCGACTTCTCTTCTATCTAGGGAATCAGATACATGAGAAGCTAGTGCATCTAAAATTTCTGAAGGGTATGCATTTTTCCTTCGGAGTGAAGCTACATGCGGAGATGCAACAATGTAGTCCGACAACTTTGAAGCAGCCTTCATGACATAGGAAATGGCCAAGAAAGGATCTGATTCCACAGAGGGATTGATAACTTTACAACGGCTGTTAATCTTTGCATCAAATGTAGCAATGACAGAAACAGGAACAGAGCCACTACAATCACCATCCCTTCGCAATGCCGCTCTAAGGTGAGCTCCCAGAGGATGATCTGCTGAAAGAAACTGCAATCACAACAACTTAAAACATTAACGCCAATAACACTTCATCAGTTTATAAAAATCCTATTTACAAAAGAAAATAGAAATCAGAAGTTTTTAATCTACTAACCTCATCAGATAATATATACTTAATGCGTCCAACAATATCATCCCAAGCTTCATCCACAGTAATATCATCATTCTGAGGACGAATGCCTAGCTGCAACATGAACAGTCCGTCTTCGTTAATATAAGAGATAACACATTACAGAATATATATATATCACAAAACTTACCTTTTCGAGAGCCAATTCAGCAGCAGATTGTTCGGAATCCTTCTTCTTCTTGAAGACATTTGATACAACAGAAAAGTCTGGTAGCTGCAAGTGGCAGCGATAGAGACATGGACCTTTTTGCGGTATTGCCAATCCTGGACAACCACTCTGAGAAGAATCATGAACTTCCTCAATTCTATAACTTGCTTTATGACCAAACTTCAGATGTATAATTGCCTTTGGAGTAGGAGTTTGTTTGCCTCCAGCCGCCATCACATACGCAACGTGTAGCTTCTTTAAAAAAACTGAGACAAAGAAAGGGTCATCATATAAAGTCTTGCCAAAGATCAGGAAAGATGGTAACTTTTGTGCAAAATATGCAGCCCCTCGAAATTAGGGTTTTTAATAGAAAAGACAACTAACCCTTGACAGCTAAAATCAGAGCCATTGGAAACAATAGCAAATAGAAAAAAACAGGTTTGAATCGAGTCAATATCTATTTGAATTCCAACATCCTCAAAGTCCTAATTCTAACCATTTGTCAACATTATCAGATGAGAGAGAATGATCGGTAAATCCTCAGTCTCGTTGAGTTGGTTTCCGAAACAAAAATGGTAAAAACCCAAATCACGAAAATCAGAAGATTGAAAACTAAAGGGCGAGAACAAACAGAATCAATTACTGTGGTGGGTTTCATTCACATGTTATGGAAAAAAACAGAGAGACGAAACACAATAAAATGAGCAAAGCAACGATTTTTTTTGTTAGCAGGAAGTACAGATAAAGGGTTCGGGATAAAAAACAACAAAGGTTTAGAATGTAACATTAAGTCAAACGAATCGACATGAACAGAAACTATGGATAAACGTAAATGAATTTCAGAAAAAGACCACAACTTGCAAAACGATACACAGAAACGTAAAGACGAACCTCTGAAGAGTTTAGCGGACTGACATGGACAAACTCGGAATGAGAAAAGTGTGGGTTCTAGAGGAAGGAAAGAGGGTGTTTTTGGTCATTCCACATCATAGAATCAATCAAAAAGTCCTTTTGTATGATAAACAGTGTCGTTAAGTAAAATTATTTAGTTTAAAGCTCTAACATATTATATATCTATTCACCAGCATTTTTGTAGTTCCGTGGTTGAGTATCTCGAAACGGTTCATGTTTTATCCATTGCTGACCAAATAACCACTTGACTAGTTGAAAAAGGTCCTGAAACTAAACTATTTCGAATCGCATGTAATCATAACATTTCACAACGAATGAATGATTCAATCCCTGTTCATCCAGAAGCCAAAAATCTACTAAATGCACGAAGAAATCGATTATTCAGAACTAGACTACATTTTACTATACAAACTGACGACATGATAAACATTCGTGTCTTGTCCTCATGGCCATTGCTTTTACAAATCGTTGTGGCCTAAATTTGAAGAGAACTATTTCATGTTATGAATGCGATGTGGAATGAACATGGAGATTCTGAGCAGAACTAGCACAAGTTATACTTGAATAAATTTTATTTTGTTTAATAAATGATTTACACATATGTAATTACAGCTAATATAACGCACGTATCATTATACTTATTAATTCTCACAATTCGTCCAACAAAAATATTAATCATAAAGGATCCAAAACCATATATAAAATGCAAAATTAACACAAAATTTGCAAAACCATATTTTTTTCTAGAGAAATAACTTAAAATATTACACAACTTTTTCCTTCTACAAATAGCATCAATATTTTGTTTTTTTCCAAAAATAACATCATTTTTTTAAAAAATAACACAAACACTAAAAATGCTTTTTAAAGTTTAAAATTTTAATTTAAATTTGTGGTATAGAAAAAAATTTGATGGTATTTTGAGAAAAATAAAACTAAATTATATATTTAAATATTGTTTTTAAACACATTGTTCAAATTCTGAAAATCCTTATAAAAATAGAGAATTCATAAAGTTACTAACAAAACCCGATTGATAATTTGAAAATGCTGTCAAAATAATATGATGAGACCATAATATAAAATGAGATTATGTTTCTCCAACGATTTCTTCAAATAAATGTCATATTGTCGTGAATCGAGTGGGGCTTTGATGCGGTTGCTGATACTCAACAGGATCGAGAGACTGCAGTTGCTGATACCCAATATCATGAAGCTGGAGTTGATGTGAATCCATGAGGGATAGCCAAAACTGTGATTGATGCGATTGTTGATACTCAATAGCACCAAGAAGTTGTGGTTGGTGTGATTGTTGATACTCAATAGCACCAAGAAGTTGTGGTTGGTGTGGTTGATGATATGAAATATCACAAGACTGCGATTGTTGTGAATCCACATCTGCCCAAAACGTTTGAAACTCATCAATAACATCAAGAGATTGCGGTTGATGCGGTTGTTGATACTCAATAGTATCAAGAGATTGCGATTGATGCGGTTGTTGATACTCAATAGTATCAAAAGATTGAAGTTGATACGGTTGTTGATACTCAATAGTATCAGGAGATTGCGGTTGAAGCGATTGCTGATACTCAATAGTATCAAGAGACTGCGGTTGAATCGGTTGTTGATACTCAATAGTATCATGAGATTGCGGTTGAAGCGATTGCTGATACTCAATAGTATCAAGAGACTCCGATTGAATCGGTTGTTGATACTCAATAGTATTAGAAGATTGCGGTTGAAGCGGTTGCTGATACTCAATAGTATCAATAGACTGCGGTTGAATCGGTTGTTGATACTCAATACTATCATGAGATTGCAGTTGATACTCCAACGAAATTGGACAAAACTGTGGTTGTTGATGCTCCACCTCCTCTTCTAATACTTCAATGTCTTCTTTTTTCTTTTTGTTTTTTGCCATTGGACTCATATAAATCTTGCACAAAGCATAATCCACCTGCATGCATGCACCAACCAAAACAAACACAGTATTAACAAAGTACAAACTTACATTATATGAATGGCTTGGAACTCAAGAAACCATATATATACCTTATTTTTATCCTCAGAAGGCTCAAGCCAATATTCATGCATTAACCAATTCGTTTTTATGCCATTCGGTTGTTTCCCGACGTAGTAAGCTAATGCAGTTTTGTAGCCAACAACATCTTTTCCAGCTTTAATCTTTTTGGCAGCTACTGTTGCATGCCAATATCCTCCATTGTCACCACGTTTCTGCTTTTTTCCACCTTCACACACTTTGGTCCTCTCCGACATAAAGAACCATTCCTTAAGATTACCTTTCTTGTATTCCACTGTTTCGATTAAAAAAAAAAACAAAGTTATTCACATACACAAACTAAAAACAGTAACAATTCAAACCAAGAGACAAAGATATCAACAAAAAGAAACCTGAAAGTTGTTGCGGATTCGATTCGTAGATATTGACGTGATGAACGGGAAGACCGGGCCATTGTTTTATGTCGCCTCGCGAGCAATACATAATGAGTTCTTCGTCAGTTGGTACAAACCTAACACCTGGCGGGTAAACGAACGAAGAAGAGGAGAAACCAACGGCAGGAGAAGAAGAACAAAAAGAAGAAGAGGAAGGCATGTCAGAGTCGTGTTTTGGTGATTGTGATTGTGTTTGCGGTCCAGGTGAGGATCTCTCTTTCCGCTTGTTTTTCTGAGGCATCATTGTCACCGAATGGTTAGATTGATAGTCTAGTCAAGGCCTCAAGGGTTAACAATGTTACTTATAGGGATGTTAAATAACGTGTGAATAGATATGATTATAACCGCTTCCTAAACAATATATTGATTTTATTACATTATCAACAATAATGAATATTGCGTCAACATAATGAATATTTACAAAGATTTTTTTCAAATAATATTGTTGTCAAGTTTATGATTTTTAAATAATCTTAATTAGCGTTGAGTTAAACCCAAAACTAAAATTCGCTTTCAAGTTAAATGACCTATTGTCGTGAATCTAGTGGGGCTGGCCAAAAGTGTGGTTGATGCGGTTAATGATACTCAATAGTATCAAGAGACTGCGATTGTTGATACCCAATATCATGAAGCTGGAGTTGATGTGAATCCATGAAGGGTAGCCAAAACTGTGATTGATGTGATTGTTGATACTCAATAGCACCAAGAAGTTGTGGTTCGTGTGCTTGATGCGATTGTTGATACTCAATAGCACCAAGAAGTTGTGGTTGTTGTAGTTGATGATATGAAATATCACAAGGCTGCGATTGTTGTCAAGTTTAAGATTTTTAAATAATCTTAATTAGCGTTGAGTTAATTATGTTGAACCAAAAATAGTAACTTTATGCTGAACCAAAAATAGTAACTTTATGCTGAACCAAAAATAGTAACTTTATTATATAAATTTTTATTTTCAAACTTTATAATTAACACGATTATTAGATATGTGAATTTATCGATTAGATTTCTGTATAAAAATTCTTAGATTTCTGTATAAAAATTCTTAAGTTCTCAAATTTTGTAATTAACACACTGTGTCATGCGTTGTTTTGTGGATCATACTTGACACGTGTAATTTTTTTTTCAAATTTGATTTGAAAATGTGTAAATGATTTAAAACTAAAATTTATCACTAAGTAGAAAAAATTATAGTAAACTAAACAGATAAATCTTGTAAATTAAAGTATATATGATATAAGAAATTTTAAAAGAAAATAGTAAAGAAAAGACTAGAAAATTTGTTGTCCTCAATTAGATTTTTTCACTTTTGAAAACAATCTTATTTATTTTAAAATTTTAAAACTTTTATTTTTAAGTTATAATTGATCTATTTTAAACTACCTCAAACTGTTATATTATAAATTAGATTGTAAAAATGAAATATAAATAGTAGATAAAAAATAAAAAGCAAACTTAATTCTAATATGAATATAAAAAATAAATATTTAGAAACATGTGAAAAAAAATTGGCTCTTTAACTTAAAATTAAAATAATTTTGATGTTAAGATTTGACATACGTGAAACAGCAATATATTAAAGGATAAAGTTTTCTTAACATCTTCGTTGTAGGAAAGAGGGGCTTAGGCCCTGCCTCAACGCCGGCCGTGCAGACTTCCTCAAGCATGCGGAGTCAACATTCCATACGCAATCAGCACCAGCACCAACTGCAACCAGTATGTCTTATTCTCTCAAGAAGTATATATTATAAATTTGTCTTAATGGAAACTTGAGTCTTTCGTGTCCAAACATGTTTTAGTAAAGATTTTTGAGTTTTTATATTAATACAACCAAATATATGTTATTCTTTTCAGCCAACATATACATTACATATTAACAAGTCTATATTAGTTAAAAGTTTTATTTTGTTTGATGGAAATTAAAGGTTTTTATTCTAACGGTTTTACGTTTATTTGTAAATGTGGTTGCAGCGTGAAATGAGCGATGGTCAGATGAAGCTCTAGAGGAAGTTTCAAATATTATAAAATGGATGAGAGAATACTAAATAAGATGTTCGAATGGCTGTTTTTTTTTTGGAGTTTTTAATTTCCTGTCTTTTCTTTTATTATGATGTTCCTATGTTACTTGTTCGTATGTACTAATGTACTATGTTCGCAATCAAGGTTATATGAATTTTAGATTTGACGTTTACGTTATGCTTTATCTATATCTATATCTATATCTATTCTATATATATATATTAATCGAGAATCATTTTAATAAATTAATCTTATGTTGACGTGTGATTTACAAGTGTGTCATGCTGATGTGTCATGCTGATGTGTCATACTATTAGACTATTTAAGAAAAATATTATTTAGTACATAATTTACTAGAATATTTACAAAAATTGTCATTATACAGTATATTATATGTAAATACCTAATATTTTGACATACAATGTATTCTGTCATAAAATGTAAATATAATATAAAACAAAATATACATTTTGAAAAATTAGTCAAACAAAATATAAAACAAAAGTTTAGTTTAATTGAGTATTTATCATATACATACTTTTATCCAAAATATATATAATTTAAATCTATTTGTATAATCTGATTTTATTATCTATTTCATTTTTGTAATCAATATTAAAAAATTAAAAAAATTATTTTAAATATGAGATAAATTATATATATCTAATTTAAATTAACAAAATAAATAATTAATTATTATTTGTAAATATTTTTTGGCGTGGGTCAAAATCTAGTTTTCTTATTAAAGGTTATTAGAAAAAACAATCAATTAAGTTGCAGTATAGTTGGGAGGTAAAAAAGCATTTTAATATAAGAGAAAATAAAGTAAAGGGACATTCCCAAAGTTATTTGTATTGTTTACTTGTTTAGACTTAATTAAAATAATCGAGAGAATAATGGAAATCTACGGGTGCCATCCAATATGCACACAATTAGGGTTCTATTTTTTAATTAGATTTTTTCACCATTTTTAATTCGATTTTGACATGAGATAATGATTGGAAACAAATAAAATGACCATTAAAAATACTATTTTTATTAAAAAATCTCTTTGCTAACTCATCATTTTATTAAAATACTTATTTTAACGGTAATTTGATTAAAAAAAATTACGTGACAGTAAATTGCTAAAAGCAAACAGCAAATGGAAAAGAAAAAAACCGTTTTTTCTCTCACCTCTTTCTGCGATTCTGCATGCGATTTTTCCGGTGATATCATCGACGATGGTTTCATCTCGAATCCCACCGTCGATGCGTTTTTCTCTTCCTTCTGAAGAATGTAATCCGTCGATTACAGGCGGTTTCTGATTTCCTTACTCTATTTATTCATTCTCCCACTTCTGTTTCCCTTTCGTTTTCCCCTGCTTCCTACAAAACAACTCAAATAGACATAAAACAGATGTCTGATATACTCTCACGACAGATGCAAGACATCTCTCTCAGCATCTCTGAACCCATAATCTCAATTTCTCCGGAATTATGTGTTCAGGCAAAAAATGAGATGAGATACTCAATAATTGGCAAACCGGTAAACTCCCGGAAACAAAACCTTCGGGCCTTAATGACGACACTACCACGCCTCTGGAGTGTTGGAGAAGCAGTAATTTCCCGAATCATTGACAATAATCAGGTTCAGTTTCTCTTTCAAACTGAGGAAAGTCTGATTAATGTGCTTCGCCGGAGTCCGTGGAGTTTTAATGACTGGATGGTCATTCTACACAAATGGTCACCGGATTTTTCTCCCTCCGAGATGAAGACGATTCCATTTTGGGTGCAAATTCGTGGAATCCCATTGCAATTCCTTACCTATCATATGGTTGTTTGCATCGGTGGTAACTTGGGTACTATTTTGGAATCGGACTTTAATGCCGAGGGTGCTCATCGCGTAGAGTTCGTACGTGTGCGTCTTCTTATTGATGTTGATCATCCTCTCCATTTCCAACGAATCTTCAAATTTGGAGAGGATGAAGTTGTTCTTCGCTTTCGATATGAAAAGTTGAAGAATTTTTGCACCAATTGTAGACGCATCACCCACGAATCGGCTGATTGCGTAATCGGTGTTCCTCCACCGCCACCATCGATCGAGTCTGACGATGAAGAAAATGACTCACCTACTCTGGGTTTTCCCTCTGAGCCCTGCCTTGATGCCCACTTTCACGGTAATCCCAATGATGCTGGTTGTTCAAGTTCACGGTCCATCGGAGACCTTACCGGCGGCGAATCGTTTATTCCAGAAGCAAAACGTAGGAGAGGCAACCCTTTACCAGGTTCAATTTCTCAATTCACTCAAACCGGATGGTTTAGGCGGTTATTGGAAATTGGAAAATTAGAGATTGTACCAGGAATCGGGTTTCCCTGGTTCATTTTAATCAAAATTGAAATTCATAGCGGTTTGGTTAAAATGATCGATCTAATAATGGCTTTGTGCGGTTCATAAAAAATTGGTTGGTCAAGTCTGGTTATTTGGCGTCTGATTTCGGTTTTGGCCCTACCTAAAAACGAAAATGGGCTGTCAAAAAATGGGCCTCTACAACCTTTAAAAAATAAAATGGAATTTAGTTTCCGGTTCATGAATAAGTGTGTGCGACATTGGGTATGGACTTCCGGTTATGGCCGATTATTCGGTAGACTCCATTACGGAGTTAAAGTCCAGGTTGGTTTGTTAATTCGTGAAGCATATGATTACCCGATTAGCCTAATTGCTACTAGAATTCAAGTTTATGATTACAGCAAGTTTACCAAAATTATGTAGTCTATTAATTCCATCTTAACTTGATTTTCTTTTCGATATAAGTGATATTTAATAGTTATTATTATTATTATCATTTCATTTTTGATGATAATTAATTTTAGTAAATTGTTAAGTGATCTAGGTGATGGTGAGGTGGGCCATAATCCACCGGGATCAGAATGAATATTGCGTTTTGGAACTGCCGGGACTTGGGAGGGTCCGTGGTAGTTCGACGCCTGAAGGGAATATGCAAGGAATATTCTCCGGACATACTATTCTTGGTGGAGACGAAGAATAAAAATAATGTTGTACATGATGTAGCAGCTTGTCTAAATTACGAATGTATGATGTGTATTCCTACAAATGGAACTAGAGGTGGTTTAGCTCTATTGTGGAAACAATCGGTTGTTGTATCTTTTGTATTTTCGGATGAAAGGATGTTGGATTGTAAAATTACTAAAAATGGTTATAAGTTCTATTTATCGCGTGTATATGACCATCATGTTCGTAAATTTTGTAATAATCTTTGGGAAAGATTAAAAAATATTTCAAAGACACGCAACACATCTTGGCTTATGTGTGGTGACTTTAACGAAATTTTAAATGCACACGATAAAAGAGGAGGACCCAGGAGGGAGCCTTGGAGTTAGAGGGATTTTTAGATTATGGCTCAAGTTTGTGGAATGTCTGATATTAAATATTTAGGGAATAATATGACTTGGTCGGGGATCCGAAATAATCATATTATTCAATGTTGGTTAGATAGAGCTATGGGTAATGATCAATGGAAAAATCAGTTCCCAGGCTCAACAGTTCAATATTTAGATATGATAGAGTCTGACCATAGACCCGAAATTATCAAGGTCATAAAAACATCAGAATTTGGTAAACGAATATTCCGTTATGACCATAGATAGAGTTACCAAGAAGATTTTAAATCAGTCGTATCAAAATCCTGGAATACGACTCCACATTCTTCAGAACCGACTGTGAACGCTAGAATCACCGCATGTCGGAAAGGAATGGCGTCTTGGAAAAAAACCTCTTGGGTTAACCCTGCTAAACGTATAAGGGAGATTTCTTCTCAAATAGATAGTCTAAAATCGAAGCCCACAAGTGATCAGTCGAACGTGTTGAAGTTAAAACAACAACTATTAGAGGCATATGTGGATGAAGAGAAATTCTGGAAAACTAAGAGTAGAAATCAATGGTTACAGGAGGGTGATCGTAACACAAAGTTTTTTCATGCGATTACGAAGAATAGAAGAACATGCAATACTATACTCTCGATCAAATCAGAGGAGGGTTTTGATATTTTTGGTAATGAAGCAATAGCCCACGAAGCACAGAAATCTTTTACGAAATTATTTACTTCTTCATCTCCAGATGGTTTTGAGTCGGTGTTATCATCTATTAGCCCAGTGGTTTCAGAGGATATGAATACATAGCTAATTAAACTAATTTTGATGGAAGAGGTTTTTACAGCTGTCTCGTCAATTGGAGCCTTTAAAGCACCAGGTCCGGATGGACTAAATGCATCTTTTTTTCAACAATATTGGAGTATTATTAAAGATGACATCTTTCGAGAAACGGAAAGATTCTTTCGGACAGGTGTTATGAATTTAGAGTTCAATCATACAAATATATGTTTAATTCCAAAGAGGGATTGTCCATCATCTATGAAAGATTTCAGGCCTATCTCGCTTTGTAATGTTGTCTACAAAATTATTTCAAAAATACTGGTTTTTAGATTGAAGACATTTCTACACAAGTTGGTATCGGAAAATCAAGCTGCTTTCATTCCAGGCAGATTTATAACAAATAATGTACTTTTGGCTCATGAAGCTCTTCATGCTTTAAAGGCGAAAAAAGTCTGTTCTACGAATTATATGGCTGTTAAAACAGATATGAATAAAGTATGACAGGCTAGAATGGGGTTTTCTTGAGGCAGTGCTGATAAAAAAGGGATTCTCTCCAGTATGGATTCATTGGATAATGCAGTGTGTATCATCAGTCTCCTTTTCGATAATTATCAATGGTAGTCCGTATGGAAATTTTCGACCATACAGTGGCTTAAGACAAGGAGATCCTCTCTCCCCCTATCTGTTTATTCTTTGTTCGGATGTGCTCAGTAATATGGTGTTACAAGCAGAGAAGTCTAAACGAATCCAAGCGTTAAGAATTAATAGAGGCGGTCCTTCAATTTCACATCTGCTGTTTGCGGATGATTCTCTGTTTTTTATTAAAGCTGATATCTCCAACGTTAATTGTTTGCGTGATATTTTTAATGACTATGTATAAACGATTAAACTTTTAATGGATGTAAACAAATATATGTTAAATAGACAGAGTTTAAATAGACAAAATCTAAATGAACATAATCTAAATGGTACAAAATCTAAATCAATAGAATCTAAATTAATAAAATCTAAATGTACAAGATATAAATGGATAGGATATAATTGGCCCATTTTAACATCCTAATGCATATATCATAATTGTGGTAACAAATATAGATGGATTATTTGAATGTGATTAGTTAATTGATGTTCTACGTAAGACGGAAGGGTACTTTCGTCCTTTCCTTGATACGGACTACGGAGCATAAACACCAAAATGACCCCTTTAATTAAGGATATTTATTCTTTATTCTAATTTTATTTAATTATCAATTTCTATAAAATGGTTTCCTTTAAATTTTGTTATGTGGAATCACTATGATTGTAGTGTACTAGAAACATTGTACTGGAAAATTAGTCAAAAACGATGAATTACATGAGTACATTGAGTTGAAGATGAATACAAAAAAGGTCTGGAACTTTGATTTTGAGCTCAACATTCATGTTCAAACTAGAGACATCCCCAAACTAATTACATTTCACATCCTTAGAAGATTTATATTTTTTTAAAAAATAACACAAACACTAAAAATGCTTTTTAAAGTTAAAAATTTTAATTTAAATTTGTGGTATAGAAAAAAATTTGATGGTATTTTGAGAAAAATAAAACTAAATTATATATTTAAATATTGTTTTTAAACACATTGTTCAAATTCTGAAAATCCTTATAAAAATAGAGAATTCATAAAGTTACTAACAAAACCCGATTGATAATTTGAAAACGCTGTCAAAATAATATGATGAGACCATAATATAAAATGAGATTATGTTTCTCCAACGATTTCTTCAAATAAATGTCATATTATTGTGAATCGAGTGGGGCTTTGATGCGGTTGCTGATACTCAACAGGATCAAGAGACTGCAGTTGCTGATACCCAATATCATGAAGCTGGAGTTGATGTGAATCCATGAGAGGTAGCCAAAACTGTGATTGATGCGATTGTTGATACTCAATAGCACCAAGAAGATCACCAGTTAATACATAAAATATTTTTACCACCAATTGGTGTATCAAATGATTGGTTTTGGAAGTATTCTACAAATGGTGAATATTCAGTTAAATCAGGATATCGTCTAGCAACTCAACTGCATAATGATTTGTATCCGACAAATCCAATAAATCAACCACATTTGGAAAGTCATCTTGATCTCGCAAAAGATATATGGTCTATAAATGTTGCCCCAAAGATAAAACATTTCCTGTGGAAATTATTATCTAAGGCCTTACCCTTAAAGTTACATCTTCATCGTCGTAAGGTAATAACGGATAATTTGTGTATTCGGTGTGGGGAATTTGAAGAATCAGAGATGCATACTTTCTTCCTCTGCCCTCTTACTCAGATGTTGTGGAGAAAATTGGGGATTCTGACAACAACCATTTGTGACGTCAATTCTAATATTTATGATAATATTAGATATCTTTTAACCAGTTACCAAAATTGTGAGATTCAGCTGCCACAGAAATACCAACCCTTCTACCTGCTCTGGCGAATTTGGAAAGCGCGTAACGAACTCACGTTTAATAAGAAGGACTGTTCAGATGATGTTATCCTACAAAAATGTTTTGATGATGTTTTGGAATGGTTAACAGTTGTTAAGAAAACGTCGATTAATACTCCCATCAATTCAAGGGCCAACCATGCTAAATGGAAACCTCCTTCCCAAGATTGAGTGAAATGTAATTATGATGCTGCACACCATGGTGATACTGATAATTCGGGATTAGGATGGATTATCCGAAACAGCTATGGTGAATTCATCCATGCTAGTATGGGAAAATTTGAAGGATGTCATTCTGCACTTGAAGCAGAATTCATAGCACTTATTTGGGCAATCCAAGCAACATAGTCTGTGGGATATCGAAAAATTATTTTTGAGAGAGATAATCTCACTCTTAATAATTTAATCAATCTCAACGGTATAAATTTGCGACTCAAATACTATCTACAGACAATTGAAGCTTGGATATCTAAATTCGATGATAATGAATTTCACTATCAATCAAGATTATGCAATAAAACAGCTGATATATTGGCATCACAGTCGCTTGAAGGATTTTCTCATTGGAAATTATTTGTATCTTGTCCTCTTTTTTTTAAAACATATTGTAAAGGTTGAATCTTCATATTAATACAAATTGTTGGCAAAAAAAAAATTACGTGACAGTTTTTAACATATTATTTGATCCACCAAAAACTGTTATTGGATAGGTAGCTGACGACATGATAAACATTCGTATCCTGTCCTCGTGGCCATTGTTTTTTACAAATCGTTGTAGCCTAAATTTGAAGAAAACTATTTCATGTTATGAATGCGATGTGGAATGAACATGGAGATTCCAAGCAGAACTAGCACAAGTAATACTTGAATAAATTTTATTTTGTTTAATAAATGATTTACACATATGTAATTACAGCTAATATAATGCACATATCATTATACTTATTAATTCTCACAATTCGTCAAACAAAAATACTAATCAAAAAGGATCCAAAACCATATATAAAATGCAAAATTAACAAAAAAAATTGCAAAATTAAGAAGAGAATCCATATTTTACCATATTTTTTCTAGAGAAATAGCTTAAAATATTACACAACTTTTTTCTTCTACAATAGCATTAATATTTTATTTTTCTAAAAATAACATCATTTTTTAAAAATAACACAAACAGTAAAAATGCTTTTTAAAGTTTAAAATTTTAATTTAAATTTGTGGTATAGAAAAAAATTGATGGTATTTAAAAAAAAATAAAACTACTGATTATATATTTGAATATTGTTTTTTAAACACAGTGTTCAAATTCTGCAAATCCTTTTAAAAATAGAGAATTCATAAAGTTATTAACAAAACCCGATTGAAAATTTGAAAAGACTGTCAAAATAATATGATGAGACCATAATATAAAATGAGATTATGTTTCTCCGACTATTTCTTCAAATAAATGACCTATTGTCGTGAATCTAGTGGGGCTGGCCAAAAGTGTGGTTGATGCGGTTAATGATACTCAATAGTATCAAGAGACTGCGATTGTTGATACCCAATATCATGAAGCTGGAGTTGATGTGAATCCATGAAGGGTAGCCAAAACTGTGATTGATGTGATTGTTGATACTCAATAGCACCAAGAAGTTGTGGTTCGTGTGCTTGATGCGATTGTTGATACTCAATAGCACCAAGAAGTTGTGGTTGTTGTAGTTGATGATATGAAATATCACAAGGCTGCGATTGTTGTGAATCCACATCTGCCCAAAACATTTGAAACTCATCAATAACATCAAGAGATTGCGGTTGATGCGGTTGTTGATACTCAATAGTATCAAGAGATTGCGGTTGATGCGGTTGTTGATACTCTATAGTATCAAAAGATTGAAGTTGATACGGTTGTTGATATTCAATAGTATTAGGAGATTGCGGTTGAAGCGATTGGTGATACTCAATAGTATCAAGAGACTGCGGTTGAATCGGTTGTTGATACTCAATAGTATCATGAGATTGCGGTTGAAGCGATTGCTGATACTCAATAGTATCAAGAGACTGCGGTTGAATCGGTTGTTGATATTCAATAGTATCAGGAGATTGCGGTTGAAGCGGTTGCTGATATTCAATAGTATCAATAGACTGCGGTTGAATCGGTTGTTGATACTCAATACTCAATAGAACCACATCCAAAGTCAGCCTGCAGCAAGAATAGAGGTGCCATCTCACGCTTATCACAGATTTACCAATAAGGACATAAAGAGACTGAAATGATTCAAAGAGTTTCAAAAAGTCTTGAATTCAGAGTCCCAATAAGCAGAAAAACATTAATATAAAAAGAAAACAAAAAAAAAACATACCAAAGTTGAAGCGGATGACTCTTTTATATGTTTCACTGCATATTCCACACGCTGTTTTGAGAGTGGAGGTTTGACAAAAGCCGCTTCCATTCTCTCTTCTGTCGGCCCTTTCACTCCCAACAGAAGTATACTGTAATTCAGTTGTGAACGGTCTGTGCATAAAAAGGAGAGAAATTCATCACTATGGGTCTATGACACATAAGTGAAGTTCTTACATAACTTCGCGTCATTTTCATATTGGTCAGGTCAGAACCAGAGCTTGTAGTTACTAGTTAGACTAGATCAGAATATTCTAGACCTAAGTTCACTGGTGAAGGCAGTAACAAATGTCAAAAATTTGATAAAGTTTTGTTTTTCCAGCCAGAAAAACATTCTAGGAAATTATTTGATAGCCTGCAAACAAATGTAAGCATTAGAAGTATTACCTGATAGGAGGTAGCGGATTCTCGCAGTATCGGTGGCAACAGCCAAAATCAAAGCTTCAGCAGCATTAAACAGTGTAGTATTGAAAGAAGCGTATTCACCCACAGTCATCTGAGTAACAGCTGATTCAATATGTGCATTCATGGCCCCAGTCCCTATCTCAAACTCTATCTCTTCATTGCTTTCAATGAGATCTATTGAGGGTTCACAATTACACGAATATTGAACATCCACCTCGGACTCTATATCTTCGTTGCTTTCACTGACTTCTCTTGGAGATTCACCATCAGTCGAATATTCAGGATCCACTTCCAAAGACAAAGAATAGCATATGCTTACCACAGAACCATTTGTTATACATTGAACACACTTCTCTCTCGATGGCAAGTCCGTGGTCCTTGAGCTGTCTCCATTTCCGAGAATTAGTGGGGCAGCAAAAACGTTAGTACTTGGAGATTTAATATCATGGTCATCATCTGTATCTAATCCATCCACATCCAAATCATCGAAAAACTTACTAAACCATAAGAGGGCTTTCAATGAAACATTTTGAATGGCATCATTTTCCTTCTCATATAATTTTCTCTGTGAACAATCTAAAACCAAATCCTGGGACTTTGTATAAATTTTCACATCACATCTATACCCATGCCCTAATCCTGGTGTATCCTCTTTTTCCATACTCAAATTCTCATTATCGGCATCATCAAATCTTGAGACCTTCAACTTCTTGTGAGATCTGTATATGTCAGACAACGATTTTACAGGATCAGAAGATATAGAAAAGATAGGGTCTGAGAGTCGATGCTGGTGGCAGAACATGCCAAGAATCTCTCTGGGGAGTGGACCTCTCCAATTAGACCTTGTAGTGAATGAAACAGGCAACTGCGCCGCAAGTAATGCTTGTCGGGAGATTTTGTAGATGCCATTGGGTGACATACCGCAACATATCCTGCGGAAGCCAAAACGTTAATGTCATGTATCAGTGCATAAGATATGCAGTGCTCATCGGAAGGCCAAGACAAACATTAAATGCATTACTTCAGAGTTCAAAGATGTAAATAATGCATTGTTTCCAAAATCCTTATGTTAAAAGATGTTGTGAAAACGAAAAACCAGACATAAAACTAAGCAAAAGTTGGTAGAGAAAAGGGACCTGTAAAATGACTTTACAGTTACATCATCATAGTCAAGATAATCGGATTTCCATCGGTAACCAACAGATGCCAAAATTGCATCCCCGTGAATATCTTGACCACAAATGTAACTTGCTCGTGCATTCCGAGAATTTTCAATATGAGATGATTCTTCACTTGAACTTCCAGAAACTTCCGAACAATTATCCAAGGATTTAAATTTAGGAATAGCAGAGTACAATCTACACTCAGAGCCGCAGGAAGCTTTGCCAAGAGTCCTGTTGAAAACCAAAAATACTTTCATACCAGCTTGACTCCGACAAAGCTCCACTTATAAATAGAAAAACAAACTTTAATCACCTGGAAATCATTACTTGGCTGCCATCCTTCAAGCAGAGCCTTTGAGCAATAATATCCAAGTAATACTGGCTAGACGAAATATCAAGGGTATCTGACTCAACAACCTTCTTACCAATACATGGTATAAATACAACCTCGACTTCTCTTCTATCTAGGGAATCAGATACATGAGAAGCTAGTGCATCTAAAATTTCTGAAGGGTATGCATTTTTCCTTCGGAGTGAAGCTACATGCGGAGATGCAACAATGTAGTCCGACAACTTTGAAGCAGCCTTCATGACATAGGAAATGGCCAAGAAAGGATCTGATTCCACAGAGGGATTGATAACTTTACAACGGCTGTTAATCTTTGCATCAAATGTAGCAATGACAGAAACAGGAACAGAGCCACTACAATCACCATCCCTTCGCAATGCCGCTCTAAGGTGAGCTCCCAGAGGATGATCTGCTGAAAGAAACTGCAATCACAACAACTTAAAACATTAACGCCAATAACACTTCATCAGTTTATAAAAATCCTATTTACAAAAGAAAATAGAAATCAGAAGTTTTTAATCTACTAACCTCATCAGATAATATATACTTAATGCGTCCAACAATATCATCCCAAGCTTCATCCACAGTAATATCATCATTCTGAGGACGAATGCCTAGCTGCAACATGAACAGTCCGTCTTCGTTAATATAAGAGATAACACATTACAGAATATATATATCACAAAACTTACCTTTTCGAGAGCCAATTCAGCAGCAGATTGTTCGGAATCCTTCTTCTTCTTGAAGACATTTGATACAACAGAAAAGTCTGGTAGCTGCAAGTGGCAGCGATAGAGACATGGACCTTTTTGCGGTATTGCCAATCCTGGACAACCACTCTGAGAAGAATCATGAACTTCCTCAATTCTATAACTTGCTTTATGACCAAACTTCAGATGTATAATTGCCTTTGGAGTAGGAGTTTGTTTGCCTCCAGCCGCCATCACATACGCAACGTGTAGCTTCTTTAAAAAAACTGAGACAAAGAAAGGGTCATCATATAAAGTCTTGCCAAAGATCAGGAAAGATGGTAACTTTTGTGCAAAATATGCAGCCCCTCGAAATTAGGGTTTTTAATAGAAAAGACAACTAACCCTTGACAGCTAAAATCAGAGCCATTGGAAACAATAGCAAATAGAAAAAAACAGGTTTGAATCGAGTCAATATCTATTTGAATTCCAACATCCTCAAAGTCCTAATTCTAACCATTTGTCAACATTATCAGATGAGAGAGAATGATCGGTAAATCCTCAGTCTCGTTGAGTTGGTTTCCGAAACAAAAATGGTAAAAACCCAAATCACGAAAATCAGAAGATTGAAAACTAAAGGGCGAGAACAAACAGAATCAATTACTGTGGTGGGTTTCATTCACATGTTATGGAAAAAAACAGAGAGACGAAACACAATAAAATGAGCAAAGCAACGATTTTTTTTGTTAGCAGGAAGTACAGATAAAGGGTTCGGGATAAAAAACAACAAAGGTTTAGAATGTAACATTAAGTCAAACGAATCGACATGAACAGAAACTATGGATAAACGTAAATGAATTTCAGAAAAAGACCACAACTTGCAAAACGATACACAGAAACGTAAAGACGAACCTCTGAAGAGTTTAGCGGACTGACATGGACAAACTCGGAATGAGAAAAGTGTGGGTTCTAGAGGAAGGAAAGAGGGTGTTTTTGGTCATTCCACATCATAGAATCAATCAAAAAGTCCTTTTGTATGATAAACAGTGTCGTTAAGTAAAATTATTTAGTTTAAAGCTCTAACATATTATATATCTATTCACCAGCATTTTTGTAGTTCCGTGGTTGAGTATCTCGAAACGGTTCATGTTTTATCCATTGCTGACCAAATAACCACTTGACTAGTTGAAAAAGGTCCTGAAACTAAACTATTTCGAATCGCATGTAATCATAACATTTCACAACGAATGAATGATTCAATCCCTGTTCATCCAGAAGCCAAAAATCTACTAAATGCACGAAGAAATCGATTATTCAGAACTAGACTACATTTTACTATACAAACTGACGACATGATAAACATTCGTGTCTTGTCCTCATGGCCATTGCTTTTACAAATCGTTGTGGCCTAAATTTGAAGAGAACTATTTCATGTTATGAATGCGATGTGGAATGAACATGGAGATTCTGAGCAGAACTAGCACAAGTTATACTTGAATAAATTTTATTTTGTTTAATAAATGATTTACACATATGTAATTACAGCTAATATAACGCACGTATCATTATACTTATTAATTCTCACAATTCGTCCAACAAAAATATTAATCATAAAGGATCCAAAACCATATATAAAATGCAAAATTAACACAAAATTTGCAAAACCATATTTTTTTCTAGAGAAATAACTTAAAATATTACACAACTTTTTCCTTCTACAAATAGCATCAATATTTTGTTTTTTTCCAAAAATAACATCATTTTTTTAAAAAATAACACAAACACTAAAAATGCTTTTTAAAGTTTAAAATTTTAATTTAAATTTGTGGTATAGAAAAAAATTTGATGGTATTTTGAGAAAAATAAAACTAAATTATATATTTAAATATTGTTTTTAAACACATTGTTCAAATTCTGAAAATCCTTATAAAAATAAAGAATTCATAAAGTTACTAACAAAACCCGATTGATAATTTGAAAATGCTGTCAAAATAATATGATGAGACCATAATATAAAATGAGATTATGTTTCTCCAACGATTTCTTCAAATAAATGTCATATTGTCGTGAATCGAGTGGGGCTTTGATGCGGTTGCTGATACTCAACAGGATCGAGAGACTGCAGTTGCTGATACCCAATATCATGAAGCTGGAGTTGATGTGAATCCATGAGGGATAGCCAAAACTGTGATTGATGCGATTGTTGATACTCAATAGCACCAAGAAGTTGTGGTTGGTGTGATTGTTGATACTCAATAGCACCAAGAAGTTGTGGTTGGTGTGGTTGATGATATGAAATATCACAAGACTGCGATTGTTGTGAATCCACATCTGCCCAAAACGTTTGAAACTCATCAATAACATCAAGAGATTGCGGTTGATGCGGTTGTTGATACTCAATAGTATCAAGAGATTGCGATTGATGCGGTTGTTGATACTCAATAGTATCAAAAGATTGAAGTTGATACGGTTGTTGATACTCAATAGTATCAGGAGATTGCGGTTGAAGCGATTGCTGATACTCAATAGTATCAAGAGACTGCGGTTGAATCGGTTGTTGATACTCAATAGTATCATGAGATTGCGGTTGAAGCGATTGCTGATACTCAATAGTATCAAGAGACTCCGATTGAATCGGTTGTTGATACTCAATAGTATTAGAAGATTGCGGTTGAAGCGGTTGCTGATACTCAATAGTATCAATAGACTGCGGTTGAATCGGTTGTTGATACTCAATACTATCATGAGATTGCAGTTGATACTCCAACGAAATTGGACAAAACTGTGGTTGTTGATGCTCCACCTCCTCTTCTAATACTTCAATGTCTTCTTTTTTCTTTTTGTTTTTTGCCATTGGACTCATATAAATCTTGCACAAAGCATAATCCACCTGCATGCATGCACCAACCAAAACAAACACAGTATTAACAAAGTACAAACTTACATTATATGAATGGCTTGGAACTCAAGAAACCATATATATACCTTATTTTTATCCTCAGAAGGCTCAAGCCAATATTCATGCATTAACCAATTCGTTTTTATGCCATTCGGTTGTTTCCCGACGTAGTAAGCTAATGCAGTTTTGTAGCCAACAACATCTTTTCCAGCTTTAATCTTTTTGGCAGCTACTGTTGCATGCCAATATCCTCCATTGTCACCACGTTTCTGCTTTTTTCCACCTTCACACACTTTGGTCCTCTCCGACATAAAGAACCATTCCTTAAGATTACCTTTCTTGTATTCCACTGTTTCGATTAAAAAAAAAAACAAAGTTATTCACATACACAAACTAAAAACAGTAACAATTCAAACCAAGAGACAAAGATATCAACAAAAAGAAACCTGAAAGTTGTTGCGGATTCGATTCGTAGATATTGACGTGATGAACGGGAAGACCGGGCCATTGTTTTATGTCGCCTCGCGAGCAATACATAATGAGTTCTTCGTCAGTTGGTACAAACCTAACACCTGGCGGGTAAACGAACGAAGAAGAGGAGAAACCAACGGCAGGAGAAGAAGAACAAAAAGAAGAAGAGGAAGGCATGTCAGAGTCGTGTTTTGGTGATTGTGATTGTGTTTGCGGTCCAGGTGAGGATCTCTCTTTCCGCTTGTTTTTCTGAGGCATCATTGTCACCGAGTAATCGAATTCTAGTCAAGGCCTCAAGGGTTAGCAATGTTACTTATAGGGATGTTAAATAACGTGTGAATAGATATGATTATAACCGCTTCCTAAACAATATATTGATTTTATTACATTATCAACAATAATGAATATTGCGTCAACATAATGAATATTTACAAAGATTTTTTTCAAATAATATTGTTGTCAAGTTTATGATTTTTAAATAATCTTAATTAGCGTTGAGTTAAACCCAAAACTAAAATTCGCTTTCAAGTTAAATGACCTATTGTCGTGAATCTAGTGGGGCTGGCCAAAAGTGTGGTTGATGCGGTTAATGATACTCAATAGTATCAAGAGACTGCGATTGTTGATACCCAATATCATGAAGGTGGAGTTGATGTGAATCCATGAAGGGTAGCCAAAACTGTGATTGATGTGATTGTTGATACTCAATAGCACCAAGAAGTTGTGGTTCGTGTGCTTGATGCGATTGTTGATACTCAATAGCACCAAGAAGTTGTGGTTGTTGTAGTTGATGATATGAAATATCACAAGGCTGCGATTGTTGTCAAGTTTAAGATTTTTAAATAATCTTAATTAGCGTTGAGTTAATTATGTTGAACCAAAAATAGTAACTTTATGCTGAACCAAAAATAGTAACTTTATGCTGAACCAAAAATAGTAACTTTATTATATAAATTTTTATTTTCAAACTTTATAATTAACACGATTATTAGATATGTGAATTTATCGATTAGATTTCTGTATAAAAATTCTTAGATTTCTGTATAAAAATTCTTAAGTTCTCAAATTTTGTAATTAACACACTGTGTCATGCGTTGTTTTGTGGATCATACTTGACACGTGTAATTTTTTTTTCAAATTTGATTTGAAAATGTGTAAATGATTTAAAACTAAAATTTATCACTAAGTAGAAAAAATTATAGTAAACTAAACAGATAAATCTTGTAAATTAAAGTATATATGATATAAGAAATTTTAAAAGAAAATAGTAAAGAAAAGACTAGAAAATTTGTTGTCCTCAATTAGATTTTTTCACTTTTGAAAACAATCTTATTTA
This sequence comes from Pugionium cornutum, assembly GCA_018901935.1. NCBI lineage: Eukaryota > Viridiplantae > Streptophyta > Magnoliopsida > Brassicales > Brassicaceae > Pugionium > Pugionium cornutum. Next base: position 33,964,199 of record CM032165.1, read on the forward strand.
TTTTAAAATTTTAAAACTTTTATTTTTAAGTTATAATTGATCTATTTTAAACTACCTCAAACTGTTATATTATAAATTAGATTGTAAAAATGAAATATAAATAGTAGATAAAAAATAAAAAGCAAACTTAATTCTAATATGAATATAAAAAATAAATATTTAGAAACATGTGAAAAAAAATTGGCTCTTTAACTTAAAATTAAAATAATTTTGATGTTAAGATTTGACATACGTGAAACAGCAATATATTAAAGGATAAAGTTTTCTTAACATCTTCGTTGTAGGAAAGAGGGGCTTAGGCCCTGCCTCAACGCCGGCCGTGCAGACTTCCTCAAGCATGCGGAGTCAACATTCCATACGCAATCAGCACCAGCACCAACTGCAACCAGTATGTCTTATTCTCTCAAGAAGTATATATTATAAATTTGTCTTAATGGAAACTTGAGTCTTTCGTGTCCAAACATGTTTTAGTAAAGATTTTTGAGTTTTTATATTAATACAACCAAATATATGTTATTCTTTTCAGCCAACATATACATTACATATTAACAAGTCTATATTAGTTAAAAGTTTTATTTTGTTTGATGGAAATTAAAGGTTTTTATTCTAACGGTTTTACGTTTATTTGTAAATGTGGTTGCAGCGTGAAATGAGCGATGGTCAGATGAAGCTCTAGAGGAAGTTTCAAATATTATAAAATGGATGAGAGAATACTAAATAAGATGTTCGAATGGCTGTTTTTTTTTTGGAGTTTTTAATTTCCTGTCTTTTCTTTTATTATGATGTTCCTATGTTACTTGTTCGTATGTACTAATGTACTATGTTCGCAATCAAGGTTATATGAATTTTAGATTTGACGTTTACGTTATGCTTTATCTATATCTATATCTATATCTATTCTATATATATATATTAATCGAGAATCATTTTAATAAATTAATCTTATGTTGACGTGTGATTTACAAGTGTGTCATGCTGATGTGTCATGCTGATGTGTCATACTATTAGACTATTTAAGAAAAATATTATTTAGTACATAATTTACTAGAATATTTACAAAAATTGTCATTATACAGTATATTATATGTAAATACCTAATATTTTGACATACAATGTATTCTGTCATAAAATGTAAATATAATATAAAACAAAATATACATTTTGAAAAATTAGTCAAACAAAATATAAAACAAAAGTTTAGTTTAATTGAGTATTTATCATATACATACTTTTATCCAAAATATATATAATTTAAATCTATTTGTATAATCTGATTTTATTATCTATTTCATTTTTGTAATCAATATTAAAAAATTAAAAAAATTATTTTAAATATGAGATAAATTATATATATCTAATTTAAATTAACAAAATAAATAATTAATTATTATTTGTAAATATTTTTTGGCGTGGGTCAAAATCTAGTTTTCTTATTAAAGGTTATTAGAAAAAACAATCAATTAAGTTGCAGTATAGTTGGGAGGTAAAAAAGCATTTTAATATAAGAGAAAATAAAGTAAAGGGACATTCCCAAAGTTATTTGTATTGTTTACTTGTTTAGACTTAATTAAAATAATCGAGAGAATAATGGAAATCTACGGGTGCCATCCAATATGCACACAATTAGGGTTCTATTTTTTAATTAGATTTTTTCACCATTTTTAATTCGATTTTGACATGAGATAATGATTGGAAACAAATAAAATGACCATTAAAAATACTATTTTTATTAAAAAATCTCTTTGCTAACTCATCATTTTATTAAAATACTTATTTTAACGGTAATTTGATTAAAAAAAATTACGTGACAGTAAATTGCTAAAAGCAAACAGCAAATGGAAAAGAAAAAAACCGTTTTTTCTCTCACCTCTTTCTGCGATTCTGCATGCGATTTTTCCGGTGATATCATCGACGATGGTTTCATCTCGAATCCCACCGTCGATGCGTTTTTCTCTTCCTTCTGAAGAATGTAATCCGTCGATTACAGGCGGTTTCTGATTTCCTTACTCTATTTATTCATTCTCCCACTTCTGTTTCCCTTTCGTTTTCCCCTGCTTCCTACAAAACAACTCAAATAGACATAAAACAGATGTCTGATATACTCTCACGACAGATGCAAGACATCTCTCTCAGCATCTCTGAACCCATAATCTCAATTTCTCCGGAATTATGTGTTCAGGCAAAAAATGAGATGAGATACTCAATAATTGGCAAACCGGTAAACTCCCGGAAACAAAACCTTCGGGCCTTAATGACGACACTACCACGCCTCTGGAGTGTTGGAGAAGCAGTAATTTCCCGAATCATTGACAATAATCAGGTTCAGTTTCTCTTTCAAACTGAGGAAAGTCTGATTAATGTGCTTCGCCGGAGTCCGTGGAGTTTTAATGACTGGATGGTCATTCTACACAAATGGTCACCGGATTTTTCTCCCTCCGAGATGAAGACGATTCCATTTTGGGTGCAAATTCGTGGAATCCCATTGCAATTCCTTACCTATCATATGGTTGTTTGCATCGGTGGTAACTTGGGTACTATTTTGGAATCGGACTTTAATGCCGAGGGTGCTCATCGCGTAGAGTTCGTACGTGTGCGTCTTCTTATTGATGTTGATCATCCTCTCCATTTCCAACGAATCTTCAAATTTGGAGAGGATGAAGTTGTTCTTCGCTTTCGATATGAAAAGTTGAAGAATTTTTGCACCAATTGTAGACGCATCACCCACGAATCGGCTGATTGCGTAATCGGTGTTCCTCCACCGCCACCATCGATCGAGTCTGACGATGAAGAAAATGACTCACCTACTCTGGGTTTTCCCTCTGAGCCCTGCCTTGATGCCCACTTTCACGGTAATCCCAATGATGCTGGTTGTTCAAGTTCACGGTCCATCGGAGACCTTACCGGCGGCGAATCGTTTATTCCAGAAGCAAAACGTAGGAGAGGCAACCCTTTACCAGGTTCAATTTCTCAATTCACTCAAACCGGATGGTTTAGGCGGTTATTGGAAATTGGAAAATTAGAGATTGTACCAGGAATCGGGTTTCCCTGGTTCATTTTAATCAAAATTGAAATTCATAGCGGTTTGGTTAAAATGATCGATCTAATAATGGCTTTGTGCGGTTCATAAAAAATTGGTTGGTCAAGTCTGGTTATTTGGCGTCTGATTTCGGTTTTGGCCCTACCTAAAAACGAAAATGGGCTGTCAAAAAATGGGCCTCTACAACCTTTAAAAAATAAAATGGAATTTAGTTTCCGGTTCATGAATAAGTGTGTGCGACATTGGGTATGGACTTCCGGTTATGGCCGATTATTCGGTAGACTCCATTACGGAGTTAAAGTCCAGGTTGGTTTGTTAATTCGTGAAGCATATGATTACCCGATTAGCCTAATTGCTACTAGAATTCAAGTTTATGATTACAGCAAGTTTACCAAAATTATGTAGTCTATTAATTCCATCTTAACTTGATTTTCTTTTCGATATAAGTGATATTTAATAGTTATTATTATTATTATCATTTCATTTTTGATGATAATTAATTTTAGTAAATTGTTAAGTGATCTAGGTGATGGTGAGGTGGGCCATAATCCACCGGGATCAGAATGAATATTGCGTTTTGGAACTGCCGGGACTTGGGAGGGTCCGTGGTAGTTCGACGCCTGAAGGGAATATGCAAGGAATATTCTCCGGACATACTATTCTTGGTGGAGACGAAGAATAAAAATAATGTTGTACATGATGTAGCAGCTTGTCTAAATTACGAATGTATGATGTGTATTCCTACAAATGGAACTAGAGGTGGTTTAGCTCTATTGTGGAAACAATCGGTTGTTGTATCTTTTGTATTTTCGGATGAAAGGATGTTGGATTGTAAAATTACTAAAAATGGTTATAAGTTCTATTTATCGCGTGTATATGACCATCATGTTCGTAAATTTTGTAATAATCTTTGGGAAAGATTAAAAAATATTTCAAAGACACGCAACACATCTTGGCTTATGTGTGGTGACTTTAACGAAATTTTAAATGCACACGATAAAAGAGGAGGACCCAGGAGGGAGCCTTGGAGTTAGAGGGATTTTTAGATTATGGCTCAAGTTTGTGGAATGTCTGATATTAAATATTTAGGGAATAATATGACTTGGTCGGGGATCCGAAATAATCATATTATTCAATGTTGGTTAGATAGAGCTATGGGTAATGATCAATGGAAAAATCAGTTCCCAGGCTCAACAGTTCAATATTTAGATATGATAGAGTCTGACCATAGACCCGAAATTATCAAGGTCATAAAAACATCAGAATTTGGTAAACGAATATTCCGTTATGACCATAGATAGAGTTACCAAGAAGATTTTAAATCAGTCGTATCAAAATCCTGGAATACGACTCCACATTCTTCAGAACCGACTGTGAACGCTAGAATCACCGCATGTCGGAAAGGAATGGCGTCTTGGAAAAAAACCTCTTGGGTTAACCCTGCTAAACGTATAAGGGAGATTTCTTCTCAAATAGATAGTCTAAAATCGAAGCCCACAAGTGATCAGTCGAACGTGTTGAAGTTAAAACAACAACTATTAGAGGCATATGTGGATGAAGAGAAATTCTGGAAAACTAAGAGTAGAAATCAATGGTTACAGGAGGGTGATCGTAACACAAAGTTTTTTCATGCGATTACGAAGAATAGAAGAACATGCAATACTATACTCTCGATCAAATCAGAGGAGGGTTTTGATATTTTTGGTAATGAAGCAATAGCCCACGAAGCACAGAAATCTTTTACGAAATTATTTACTTCTTCATCTCCAGATGGTTTTGAGTCGGTGTTATCATCTATTAGCCCAGTGGTTTCAGAGGATATGAATACATAGCTAATTAAACTAATTTTGATGGAAGAGGTTTTTACAGCTGTCTCGTCAATTGGAGCCTTTAAAGCACCAGGTCCGGATGGACTAAATGCATCTTTTTTTCAACAATATTGGAGTATTATTAAAGATGACATCTTTCGAGAAACGGAAAGATTCTTTCGGACAGGTGTTATGAATTTAGAGTTCAATCATACAAATATATGTTTAATTCCAAAGAGGGATTGTCCATCATCTATGAAAGATTTCAGGCCTATCTCGCTTTGTAATGTTGTCTACAAAATTATTTCAAAAATACTGGTTTTTAGATTGAAGACATTTCTACACAAGTTGGTATCGGAAAATCAAGCTGCTTTCATTCCAGGCAGATTTATAACAAATAATGTACTTTTGGCTCATGAAGCTCTTCATGCTTTAAAGGCGAAAAAAGTCTGTTCTACGAATTATATGGCTGTTAAAACAGATATGAATAAAGTATGACAGGCTAGAATGGGGTTTTCTTGAGGCAGTGCTGATAAAAAAGGGATTCTCTCCAGTATGGATTCATTGGATAATGCAGTGTGTATCATCAGTCTCCTTTTCGATAATTATCAATGGTAGTCCGTATGGAAATTTTCGACCATACAGTGGCTTAAGACAAGGAGATCCTCTCTCCCCCTATCTGTTTATTCTTTGTTCGGATGTGCTCAGTAATATGGTGTTACAAGCAGAGAAGTCTAAACGAATCCAAGCGTTAAGAATTAATAGAGGCGGTCCTTCAATTTCACATCTGCTGTTTGCGGATGATTCTCTGTTTTTTATTAAAGCTGATATCTCCAACGTTAATTGTTTGCGTGATATTTTTAATGACTATGTATAAACGATTAAACTTTTAATGGATGTAAACAAATATATGTTAAATAGACAGAGTTTAAATAGACAAAATCTAAATGAACATAATCTAAATGGTACAAAATCTAAATCAATAGAATCTAAATTAATAAAATCTAAATGTACAAGATATAAATGGATAGGATATAATTGGCCCATTTTAACATCCTAATGCATATATCATAATTGTGGTAACAAATATAGATGGATTATTTGAATGTGATTAGTTAATTGATGTTCTACGTAAGACGGAAGGGTACTTTCGTCCTTTCCTTGATACGGACTACGGAGCATAAACACCAAAATGACCCCTTTAATTAAGGATATTTATTCTTTATTCTAATTTTATTTAATTATCAATTTCTATAAAATGGTTTCCTTTAAATTTTGTTATGTGGAATCACTATGATTGTAGTGTACTAGAAACATTGTACTGGAAAATTAGTCAAAAACGATGAATTACATGAGTACATTGAGTTGAAGATGAATACAAAAAAGGTCTGGAACTTTGATTTTGAGCTCAACATTCATGTTCAAACTAGAGACATCCCCAAACTAATTACATTTCACATCCTTAGAAGATTTATATTTTTTTAAAAAATAACACAAACACTAAAAATGCTTTTTAAAGTTAAAAATTTTAATTTAAATTTGTGGTATAGAAAAAAATTTGATGGTATTTTGAGAAAAATAAAACTAAATTATATATTTAAATATTGTTTTTAAACACATTGTTCAAATTCTGAAAATCCTTATAAAAATAGAGAATTCATAAAGTTACTAACAAAACCCGATTGATAATTTGAAAACGCTGTCAAAATAATATGATGAGACCATAATATAAAATGAGATTATGTTTCTCCAACGATTTCTTCAAATAAATGTCATATTATTGTGAATCGAGTGGGGCTTTGATGCGGTTGCTGATACTCAACAGGATCAAGAGACTGCAGTTGCTGATACCCAATATCATGAAGCTGGAGTTGATGTGAATCCATGAGAGGTAGCCAAAACTGTGATTGATGCGATTGTTGATACTCAATAGCACCAAGAAGATCACCAGTTAATACATAAAATATTTTTACCACCAATTGGTGTATCAAATGATTGGTTTTGGAAGTATTCTACAAATGGTGAATATTCAGTTAAATCAGGATATCGTCTAGCAACTCAACTGCATAATGATTTGTATCCGACAAATCCAATAAATCAACCACATTTGGAAAGTCATCTTGATCTCGCAAAAGATATATGGTCTATAAATGTTGCCCCAAAGATAAAACATTTCCTGTGGAAATTATTATCTAAGGCCTTACCCTTAAAGTTACATCTTCATCGTCGTAAGGTAATAACGGATAATTTGTGTATTCGGTGTGGGGAATTTGAAGAATCAGAGATGCATACTTTCTTCCTCTGCCCTCTTACTCAGATGTTGTGGAGAAAATTGGGGATTCTGACAACAACCATTTGTGACGTCAATTCTAATATTTATGATAATATTAGATATCTTTTAACCAGTTACCAAAATTGTGAGATTCAGCTGCCACAGAAATACCAACCCTTCTACCTGCTCTGGCGAATTTGGAAAGCGCGTAACGAACTCACGTTTAATAAGAAGGACTGTTCAGATGATGTTATCCTACAAAAATGTTTTGATGATGTTTTGGAATGGTTAACAGTTGTTAAGAAAACGTCGATTAATACTCCCATCAATTCAAGGGCCAACCATGCTAAATGGAAACCTCCTTCCCAAGATTGAGTGAAATGTAATTATGATGCTGCACACCATGGTGATACTGATAATTCGGGATTAGGATGGATTATCCGAAACAGCTATGGTGAATTCATCCATGCTAGTATGGGAAAATTTGAAGGATGTCATTCTGCACTTGAAGCAGAATTCATAGCACTTATTTGGGCAATCCAAGCAACATAGTCTGTGGGATATCGAAAAATTATTTTTGAGAGAGATAATCTCACTCTTAATAATTTAATCAATCTCAACGGTATAAATTTGCGACTCAAATACTATCTACAGACAATTGAAGCTTGGATATCTAAATTCGATGATAATGAATTTCACTATCAATCAAGATTATGCAATAAAACAGCTGATATATTGGCATCACAGTCGCTTGAAGGATTTTCTCATTGGAAATTATTTGTATCTTGTCCTCTTTTTTTTAAAACATATTGTAAAGGTTGAATCTTCATATTAATACAAATTGTTGGCAAAAAAAAAATTACGTGACAGTTTTTAACATATTATTTGATCCACCAAAAACTGTTATTGGATAGGTAGCTGACGACATGATAAACATTCGTATCCTGTCCTCGTGGCCATTGTTTTTTACAAATCGTTGTAGCCTAAATTTGAAGAAAACTATTTCATGTTATGAATGCGATGTGGAATGAACATGGAGATTCCAAGCAGAACTAGCACAAGTAATACTTGAATAAATTTTATTTTGTTTAATAAATGATTTACACATATGTAATTACAGCTAATATAATGCACATATCATTATACTTATTAATTCTCACAATTCGTCAAACAAAAATACTAATCAAAAAGGATCCAAAACCATATATAAAATGCAAAATTAACAAAAAAAATTGCAAAATTAAGAAGAGAATCCATATTTTACCATATTTTTTCTAGAGAAATAGCTTAAAATATTACACAACTTTTTTCTTCTACAATAGCATTAATATTTTATTTTTCTAAAAATAACATCATTTTTTAAAAATAACACAAACAGTAAAAATGCTTTTTAAAGTTTAAAATTTTAATTTAAATTTGTGGTATAGAAAAAAATTGATGGTATTTAAAAAAAAATAAAACTACTGATTATATATTTGAATATTGTTTTTTAAACACAGTGTTCAAATTCTGCAAATCCTTTTAAAAATAGAGAATTCATAAAGTTATTAACAAAACCCGATTGAAAATTTGAAAAGACTGTCAAAATAATATGATGAGACCATAATATAAAATGAGATTATGTTTCTCCGACTATTTCTTCAAATAAATGACCTATTGTCGTGAATCTAGTGGGGCTGGCCAAAAGTGTGGTTGATGCGGTTAATGATACTCAATAGTATCAAGAGACTGCGATTGTTGATACCCAATATCATGAAGCTGGAGTTGATGTGAATCCATGAAGGGTAGCCAAAACTGTGATTGATGTGATTGTTGATACTCAATAGCACCAAGAAGTTGTGGTTCGTGTGCTTGATGCGATTGTTGATACTCAATAGCACCAAGAAGTTGTGGTTGTTGTAGTTGATGATATGAAATATCACAAGGCTGCGATTGTTGTGAATCCACATCTGCCCAAAACATTTGAAACTCATCAATAACATCAAGAGATTGCGGTTGATGCGGTTGTTGATACTCAATAGTATCAAGAGATTGCGGTTGATGCGGTTGTTGATACTCTATAGTATCAAAAGATTGAAGTTGATACGGTTGTTGATATTCAATAGTATTAGGAGATTGCGGTTGAAGCGATTGGTGATACTCAATAGTATCAAGAGACTGCGGTTGAATCGGTTGTTGATACTCAATAGTATCATGAGATTGCGGTTGAAGCGATTGCTGATACTCAATAGTATCAAGAGACTGCGGTTGAATCGGTTGTTGATATTCAATAGTATCAGGAGATTGCGGTTGAAGCGGTTGCTGATATTCAATAGTATCAATAGACTGCGGTTGAATCGGTTGTTGATACTCAATACTCAATAGAACCACATCCAAAGTCAGCCTGCAGCAAGAATAGAGGTGCCATCTCACGCTTATCACAGATTTACCAATAAGGACATAAAGAGACTGAAATGATTCAAAGAGTTTCAAAAAGTCTTGAATTCAGAGTCCCAATAAGCAGAAAAACATTAATATAAAAAGAAAACAAAAAAAAAACATACCAAAGTTGAAGCGGATGACTCTTTTATATGTTTCACTGCATATTCCACACGCTGTTTTGAGAGTGGAGGTTTGACAAAAGCCGCTTCCATTCTCTCTTCTGTCGGCCCTTTCACTCCCAACAGAAGTATACTGTAATTCAGTTGTGAACGGTCTGTGCATAAAAAGGAGAGAAATTCATCACTATGGGTCTATGACACATAAGTGAAGTTCTTACATAACTTCGCGTCATTTTCATATTGGTCAGGTCAGAACCAGAGCTTGTAGTTACTAGTTAGACTAGATCAGAATATTCTAGACCTAAGTTCACTGGTGAAGGCAGTAACAAATGTCAAAAATTTGATAAAGTTTTGTTTTTCCAGCCAGAAAAACATTCTAGGAAATTATTTGATAGCCTGCAAACAAATGTAAGCATTAGAAGTATTACCTGATAGGAGGTAGCGGATTCTCGCAGTATCGGTGGCAACAGCCAAAATCAAAGCTTCAGCAGCATTAAACAGTGTAGTATTGAAAGAAGCGTATTCACCCACAGTCATCTGAGTAACAGCTGATTCAATATGTGCATTCATGGCCCCAGTCCCTATCTCAAACTCTATCTCTTCATTGCTTTCAATGAGATCTATTGAGGGTTCACAATTACACGAATATTGAACATCCACCTCGGACTCTATATCTTCGTTGCTTTCACTGACTTCTCTTGGAGATTCACCATCAGTCGAATATTCAGGATCCACTTCCAAAGACAAAGAATAGCATATGCTTACCACAGAACCATTTGTTATACATTGAACACACTTCTCTCTCGATGGCAAGTCCGTGGTCCTTGAGCTGTCTCCATTTCCGAGAATTAGTGGGGCAGCAAAAACGTTAGTACTTGGAGATTTAATATCATGGTCATCATCTGTATCTAATCCATCCACATCCAAATCATCGAAAAACTTACTAAACCATAAGAGGGCTTTCAATGAAACATTTTGAATGGCATCATTTTCCTTCTCATATAATTTTCTCTGTGAACAATCTAAAACCAAATCCTGGGACTTTGTATAAATTTTCACATCACATCTATACCCATGCCCTAATCCTGGTGTATCCTCTTTTTCCATACTCAAATTCTCATTATCGGCATCATCAAATCTTGAGACCTTCAACTTCTTGTGAGATCTGTATATGTCAGACAACGATTTTACAGGATCAGAAGATATAGAAAAGATAGGGTCTGAGAGTCGATGCTGGTGGCAGAACATGCCAAGAATCTCTCTGGGGAGTGGACCTCTCCAATTAGACCTTGTAGTGAATGAAACAGGCAACTGCGCCGCAAGTAATGCTTGTCGGGAGATTTTGTAGATGCCATTGGGTGACATACCGCAACATATCCTGCGGAAGCCAAAACGTTAATGTCATGTATCAGTGCATAAGATATGCAGTGCTCATCGGAAGGCCAAGACAAACATTAAATGCATTACTTCAGAGTTCAAAGATGTAAATAATGCATTGTTTCCAAAATCCTTATGTTAAAAGATGTTGTGAAAACGAAAAACCAGACATAAAACTAAGCAAAAGTTGGTAGAGAAAAGGGACCTGTAAAATGACTTTACAGTTACATCATCATAGTCAAGATAATCGGATTTCCATCGGTAACCAACAGATGCCAAAATTGCATCCCCGTGAATATCTTGACCACAAATGTAACTTGCTCGTGCATTCCGAGAATTTTCAATATGAGATGATTCTTCACTTGAACTTCCAGAAACTTCCGAACAATTATCCAAGGATTTAAATTTAGGAATAGCAGAGTACAATCTACACTCAGAGCCGCAGGAAGCTTTGCCAAGAGTCCTGTTGAAAACCAAAAATACTTTCATACCAGCTTGACTCCGACAAAGCTCCACTTATAAATAGAAAAACAAACTTTAATCACCTGGAAATCATTACTTGGCTGCCATCCTTCAAGCAGAGCCTTTGAGCAATAATATCCAAGTAATACTGGCTAGACGAAATATCAAGGGTATCTGACTCAACAACCTTCTTACCAATACATGGTATAAATACAACCTCGACTTCTCTTCTATCTAGGGAATCAGATACATGAGAAGCTAGTGCATCTAAAATTTCTGAAGGGTATGCATTTTTCCTTCGGAGTGAAGCTACATGCGGAGATGCAACAATGTAGTCCGACAACTTTGAAGCAGCCTTCATGACATAGGAAATGGCCAAGAAAGGATCTGATTCCACAGAGGGATTGATAACTTTACAACGGCTGTTAATCTTTGCATCAAATGTAGCAATGACAGAAACAGGAACAGAGCCACTACAATCACCATCCCTTCGCAATGCCGCTCTAAGGTGAGCTCCCAGAGGATGATCTGCTGAAAGAAACTGCAATCACAACAACTTAAAACATTAACGCCAATAACACTTCATCAGTTTATAAAAATCCTATTTACAAAAGAAAATAGAAATCAGAAGTTTTTAATCTACTAACCTCATCAGATAATATATACTTAATGCGTCCAACAATATCATCCCAAGCTTCATCCACAGTAATATCATCATTCTGAGGACGAATGCCTAGCTGCAACATGAACAGTCCGTCTTCGTTAATATAAGAGATAACACATTACAGAATATATATATCACAAAACTTACCTTTTCGAGAGCCAATTCAGCAGCAGATTGTTCGGAATCCTTCTTCTTCTTGAAGACATTTGATACAACAGAAAAGTCTGGTAGCTGCAAGTGGCAGCGATAGAGACATGGACCTTTTTGCGGTATTGCCAATCCTGGACAACCACTCTGAGAAGAATCATGAACTTCCTCAATTCTATAACTTGCTTTATGACCAAACTTCAGATGTATAATTGCCTTTGGAGTAGGAGTTTGTTTGCCTCCAGCCGCCATCACATACGCAACGTGTAGCTTCTTTAAAAAAACTGAGACAAAGAAAGGGTCATCATATAAAGTCTTGCCAAAGATCAGGAAAGATGGTAACTTTTGTGCAAAATATGCAGCCCCTCGAAATTAGGGTTTTTAATAGAAAAGACAACTAACCCTTGACAGCTAAAATCAGAGCCATTGGAAACAATAGCAAATAGAAAAAAACAGGTTTGAATCGAGTCAATATCTATTTGAATTCCAACATCCTCAAAGTCCTAATTCTAACCATTTGTCAACATTATCAGATGAGAGAGAATGATCGGTAAATCCTCAGTCTCGTTGAGTTGGTTTCCGAAACAAAAATGGTAAAAACCCAAATCACGAAAATCAGAAGATTGAAAACTAAAGGGCGAGAACAAACAGAATCAATTACTGTGGTGGGTTTCATTCACATGTTATGGAAAAAAACAGAGAGACGAAACACAATAAAATGAGCAAAGCAACGATTTTTTTTGTTAGCAGGAAGTACAGATAAAGGGTTCGGGATAAAAAACAACAAAGGTTTAGAATGTAACATTAAGTCAAACGAATCGACATGAACAGAAACTATGGATAAACGTAAATGAATTTCAGAAAAAGACCACAACTTGCAAAACGATACACAGAAACGTAAAGACGAACCTCTGAAGAGTTTAGCGGACTGACATGGACAAACTCGGAATGAGAAAAGTGTGGGTTCTAGAGGAAGGAAAGAGGGTGTTTTTGGTCATTCCACATCATAGAATCAATCAAAAAGTCCTTTTGTATGATAAACAGTGTCGTTAAGTAAAATTATTTAGTTTAAAGCTCTAACATATTATATATCTATTCACCAGCATTTTTGTAGTTCCGTGGTTGAGTATCTCGAAACGGTTCATGTTTTATCCATTGCTGACCAAATAACCACTTGACTAGTTGAAAAAGGTCCTGAAACTAAACTATTTCGAATCGCATGTAATCATAACATTTCACAACGAATGAATGATTCAATCCCTGTTCATCCAGAAGCCAAAAATCTACTAAATGCACGAAGAAATCGATTATTCAGAACTAGACTACATTTTACTATACAAACTGACGACATGATAAACATTCGTGTCTTGTCCTCATGGCCATTGCTTTTACAAATCGTTGTGGCCTAAATTTGAAGAGAACTATTTCATGTTATGAATGCGATGTGGAATGAACATGGAGATTCTGAGCAGAACTAGCACAAGTTATACTTGAATAAATTTTATTTTGTTTAATAAATGATTTACACATATGTAATTACAGCTAATATAACGCACGTATCATTATACTTATTAATTCTCACAATTCGTCCAACAAAAATATTAATCATAAAGGATCCAAAACCATATATAAAATGCAAAATTAACACAAAATTTGCAAAACCATATTTTTTTCTAGAGAAATAACTTAAAATATTACACAACTTTTTCCTTCTACAAATAGCATCAATATTTTGTTTTTTTCCAAAAATAACATCATTTTTTTAAAAAATAACACAAACACTAAAAATGCTTTTTAAAGTTTAAAATTTTAATTTAAATTTGTGGTATAGAAAAAAATTTGATGGTATTTTGAGAAAAATAAAACTAAATTATATATTTAAATATTGTTTTTAAACACATTGTTCAAATTCTGAAAATCCTTATAAAAATAGAGAATTCATAAAGTTACTAACAAAACCCGATTGATAATTTGAAAATGCTGTCAAAATAATATGATGAGACCATAATATAAAATGAGATTATGTTTCTCCAACGATTTCTTCAAATAAATGTCATATTGTCGTGAATCGAGTGGGGCTTTGATGCGGTTGCTGATACTCAACAGGATCGAGAGACTGCAGTTGCTGATACCCAATATCATGAAGCTGGAGTTGATGTGAATCCATGAGGGATAGCCAAAACTGTGATTGATGCGATTGTTGATACTCAATAGCACCAAGAAGTTGTGGTTGGTGTGATTGTTGATACTCAATAGCACCAAGAAGTTGTGGTTGGTGTGGTTGATGATATGAAATATCACAAGACTGCGATTGTTGTGAATCCACATCTGCCCAAAACGTTTGAAACTCATCAATAACATCAAGAGATTGCGGTTGATGCGGTTGTTGATACTCAATAGTATCAAGAGATTGCGATTGATGCGGTTGTTGATACTCAATAGTATCAAAAGATTGAAGTTGATACGGTTGTTGATACTCAATAGTATCAGGAGATTGCGGTTGAAGCGATTGCTGATACTCAATAGTATCAAGAGACTGCGGTTGAATCGGTTGTTGATACTCAATAGTATCATGAGATTGCGGTTGAAGCGATTGCTGATACTCAATAGTATCAAGAGACTCCGATTGAATCGGTTGTTGATACTCAATAGTATTAGAAGATTGCGGTTGAAGCGGTTGCTGATACTCAATAGTATCAATAGACTGCGGTTGAATCGGTTGTTGATACTCAATACTATCATGAGATTGCAGTTGATACTCCAACGAAATTGGACAAAACTGTGGTTGTTGATGCTCCACCTCCTCTTCTAATACTTCAATGTCTTCTTTTTTCTTTTTGTTTTTTGCCATTGGACTCATATAAATCTTGCACAAAGCATAATCCACCTGCATGCATGCACCAACCAAAACAAACACAGTATTAACAAAGTACAAACTTACATTATATGAATGGCTTGGAACTCAAGAAACCATATATATACCTTATTTTTATCCTCAGAAGGCTCAAGCCAATATTCATGCATTAACCAATTCGTTTTTATGCCATTCGGTTGTTTCCCGACGTAGTAAGCTAATGCAGTTTTGTAGCCAACAACATCTTTTCCAGCTTTAATCTTTTTGGCAGCTACTGTTGCATGCCAATATCCTCCATTGTCACCACGTTTCTGCTTTTTTCCACCTTCACACACTTTGGTCCTCTCCGACATAAAGAACCATTCCTTAAGATTACCTTTCTTGTATTCCACTGTTTCGATTAAAAAAAAAAACAAAGTTATTCACATACACAAACTAAAAACAGTAACAATTCAAACCAAGAGACAAAGATATCAACAAAAAGAAACCTGAAAGTTGTTGCGGATTCGATTCGTAGATATTGACGTGATGAACGGGAAGACCGGGCCATTGTTTTATGTCGCCTCGCGAGCAATACATAATGAGTTCTTCGTCAGTTGGTACAAACCTAACACCTGGCGGGTAAACGAACGAAGAAGAGGAGAAACCAACGGCAGGAGAAGAAGAACAAAAAGAAGAAGAGGAAGGCATGTCAGAGTCGTGTTTTGGTGATTGTGATTGTGTTTGCGGTCCAGGTGAGGATCTCTCTTTCCGCTTGTTTTTCTGAGGCATCATTGTCACCGAGTAATCGAATTCTAGTCAAGGCCTCAAGGGTTAGCAATGTTACTTATAGGGATGTTAAATAACGTGTGAATAGATATGATTATAACCGCTTCCTAAACAATATATTGATTTTATTACATTATCAACAATAATGAATATTGCGTCAACATAATGAATATTTACAAAGATTTTTTTCAAATAATATTGTTGTCAAGTTTATGATTTTTAAATAATCTTAATTAGCGTTGAGTTAAACCCAAAACTAAAATTCGCTTTCAAGTTAAATGACCTATTGTCGTGAATCTAGTGGGGCTGGCCAAAAGTGTGGTTGATGCGGTTAATGATACTCAATAGTATCAAGAGACTGCGATTGTTGATACCCAATATCATGAAGGTGGAGTTGATGTGAATCCATGAAGGGTAGCCAAAACTGTGATTGATGTGATTGTTGATACTCAATAGCACCAAGAAGTTGTGGTTCGTGTGCTTGATGCGATTGTTGATACTCAATAGCACCAAGAAGTTGTGGTTGTTGTAGTTGATGATATGAAATATCACAAGGCTGCGATTGTTGTCAAGTTTAAGATTTTTAAATAATCTTAATTAGCGTTGAGTTAATTATGTTGAACCAAAAATAGTAACTTTATGCTGAACCAAAAATAGTAACTTTATGCTGAACCAAAAATAGTAACTTTATTATATAAATTTTTATTTTCAAACTTTATAATTAACACGATTATTAGATATGTGAATTTATCGATTAGATTTCTGTATAAAAATTCTTAGATTTCTGTATAAAAATTCTTAAGTTCTCAAATTTTGTAATTAACACACTGTGTCATGCGTTGTTTTGTGGATCATACTTGACACGTGTAATTTTTTTTTCAAATTTGATTTGAAAATGTGTAAATGATTTAAAACTAAAATTTATCACTAAGTAGAAAAAATTATAGTAAACTAAACAGATAAATCTTGTAAATTAAAGTATATATGATATAAGAAATTTTAAAAGAAAATAGTAAAGAAAAGACTAGAAAATTTGTTGTCCTCAATTAGATTTTTTCACTTTTGAAAACAATCTTATTTATTTTAAAATTTTAAAACTTTTATTTTTAAGTTATAATTGATCTATTTTAAACTACCTCAAACTGTTATATTATAAATTAGATTGTAAAAATGAAATATAAATAGTAGATAAAAAATAAAAAGCAAACTTAATTCTAATATGAATATAAAAAATAAATATTTAGAAACATGTGAAAAAAAATTGGCTCTTTAACTTAAAATTAAAATAATTTTGATGTTAAGATTTGACATACGTGAAACAGCAATATATTAAAGGATAAAGTTTTCTTAACATCTTCGTTGTAGGAAAGAGGGGCTTAGGCCCTGCCTCAACGCCGGCCGTGCAGACTTCCTCAAGCATGCGGAGTCAACATTCCATACGCAATCAGCACCAGCACCAACTGCAACCAGTATGTCTTATTCTCTCAAGAAGTATATATTATAAATTTGTCTTAATGGAAACTTGAGTCTTTCGTGTCCAAACATGTTTTAGTAAAGATTTTTGAGTTTTTATATTAATACAACCAAATATATGTTATTCTTTTCAGCCAACATATACATTACATATTAACAAGTCTATATTAGTTAAAAGTTTTATTTTGTTTGATGGAAATTAAAGGTTTTTATTCTAACGGTTTTACGTTTATTTGTAAATGTGGTTGCAGCGTGAAATGAGCGATGGTCAGATGAAGCTCTAGAGGAAGTTTCAAATATTATAAAATGGATGAGAGAATACTAAATAAGATGTTCGAATGGCTGTTTTTTTTTTGGAGTTTTTAATTTCCTGTCTTTTCTTTTATTATGATGTTCCTATGTTACTTGTTCGTATGTACTAATGTACTATGTTCGCAATCAAGGTTATATGAATTTTAGATTTGACGTTTACGTTATGCTTTATCTATATCTATATCTATATCTATTCTATATATATATATTAATCGAGAATCATTTTAATAAATTAATCTTATGTTGACGTGTGATTTACAAGTGTGTCATGCTGATGTGTCATGCTGATGTGTCATACTATTAGACTATTTAAGAAAAATATTATTTAGTACATAATTTACTAGAATATTTACAAAAATTGTCATTATACAGTATATTATATGTAAATACCTAATATTTTGACATACAATGTATTCTGTCATAAAATGTAAATATAATATAAAACAAAATATACATTTTGAAAAATTAGTCAAACAAAATATAAAACAAAAGTTTAGTTTAATTGAGTATTTATCATATACATACTTTTATCCAAAATATATATAATTTAAATCTATTTGTATAATCTGATTTTATTATCTATTTCATTTTTGTAATCAATATTAAAAAATTAAAAAAATTATTTTAAATATGAGATAAATTATATATATCTAATTTAAATTAACAAAATAAATAATTAATTATTATTTGTAAATATTTTTTGGCGTGGGTCAAAATCTAGTTTTCTTATTAAAGGTTATTAGAAAAAACAATCAATTAAGTTGCAGTATAGTTGGGAGGTAAAAAAGCATTTTAATATAAGAGAAAATAAAGTAAAGGGACATTCCCAAAGTTATTTGTATTGTTTACTTGTTTAGACTTAATTAAAATAATCGAGAGAATAATGGAAATCTACGGGTGCCATCCAATATGCACACAATTAGGGTTCTATTTTTTAATTAGATTTTTTCACCATTTTTAATTCGATTTTGACATGAGATAATGATTGGAAACAAATAAAATGACCATTAAAAATACTATTTTTATTAAAAAATCTCTTTGCTAACTCATCATTTTATTAAAATACTTATTTTAACGGTAATTTGATTAAAAAAAATTACGTGACAGTAAATTGCTAAAAGCAAACAGCAAATGGAAAAGAAAAAAACCGTTTTTTCTCTCACCTCTTTCTGCGATTCTGCATGCGATTTTTCCGGTGATATCATCGACGATGGTTTCATCTCGAATCCCACCGTCGATGCGTTTTTCTCTTCCTTCTGAAGAATGTAATCCGTCGATTACAGGCGGTTTCTGATTTCCTTACTCTATTTATTCATTCTCCCACTTCTGTTTCCCTTTCGTTTTCCCCTGCTTCCTACAAAACAACTCAAATAGACATAAAACAGATGTCTGATATACTCTCACGACAGATGCAAGACATCTCTCTCAGCATCTCTGAACCCATAATCTCAATTTCTCCGGAATTATGTGTTCAGGCAAAAAATGAGATGAGATACTCAATAATTGGCAAACCGGTAAACTCCCGGAAACAAAACCTTCGGGCCTTAATGACGACACTACCACGCCTCTGGAGTGTTGGAGAAGCAGTAATTTCCCGAATCATTGACAATAATCAGGTTCAGTTTCTCTTTCAAACTGAGGAAAGTCTGATTAATGTGCTTCGCCGGAGTCCGTGGAGTTTTAATGACTGGATGGTCATTCTACACAAATGGTCACCGGATTTTTCTCCCTCCGAGATGAAGACGATTCCATTTTGGGTGCAAATTCGTGGAATCCCATTGCAATTCCTTACCTATCATATGGTTGTTTGCATCGGTGGTAACTTGGGTACTATTTTGGAATCGGACTTTAATGCCGAGGGTGCTCATCGCGTAGAGTTCGTACGTGTGCGTCTTCTTATTGATGTTGATCATCCTCTCCATTTCCAACGAATCTTCAAATTTGGAGAGGATGAAGTTGTTCTTCGCTTTCGATATGAAAAGTTGAAGAATTTTTGCACCAATTGTAGACGCATCACCCACGAATCGGCTGATTGCGTAATCGGTGTTCCTCCACCGCCACCATCGATCGAGTCTGACGATGAAGAAAATGACTCACCTACTCTGGGTTTTCCCTCTGAGCCCTGCCTTGATGCCCACTTTCACGGTAATCCCAATGATGCTGGTTGTTCAAGTTCACGGTCCATCGGAGACCTTACCGGCGGCGAATCGTTTATTCCAGAAGCAAAACGTAGGAGAGGCAACCCTTTACCAGGTTCAATTTCTCAATTCACTCAAACCGGATGGTTTAGGCGGTTATTGGAAATTGGAAAATTAGAGATTGTACCAGGAATCGGGTTTCCCTGGTTCATTTTAATCAAAATTGAAATTCATAGCGGTTTGGTTAAAATGATCGATCTAATAATGGCTTTGTGCGGTTCATAAAAAATTGGTTGGTCAAGTCTGGTTATTTGGCGTCTGATTTCGGTTTTGGCCCTACCTAAAAACGAAAATGGGCTGTCAAAAAATGGGCCTCTACAACCTTTAAAAAATAAAATGGAATTTAGTTTCCGGTTCATGAATAAGTGTGTGCGACATTGGGTATGGACTTCCGGTTATGGCCGATTATTCGGTAGACTCCATTACGGAGTTAAAGTCCAGGTTGGTTTGTTAATTCGTGAAGCATATGATTACCCGATTAGCCTAATTGCTACTAGAATTCAAGTTTATGATTACAGCAAGTTTACCAAAATTATGTAGTCTATTAATTCCATCTTAACTTGATTTTCTTTTCGATATAAGTGATATTTAATAGTTATTATTATTATTATCATTTCATTTTTGATGATAATTAATTTTAGTAAATTGTTAAGTGATCTAGGTGATGGTGAGGTGGGCCATAATCCACCGGGATCAGAATGAATATTGCGTTTTGGAACTGCCGGGACTTGGGAGGGTCCGTGGTAGTTCGACGCCTGAAGGGAATATGCAAGGAATATTCTCCGGACATACTATTCTTGGTGGAGACGAAGAATAAAAATAATGTTGTACATGATGTAGCAGCTTGTCTAAATTACGAATGTATGATGTGTATTCCTACAAATGGAACTAGAGGTGGTTTAGCTCTATTGTGGAAACAATCGGTTGTTGTATCTTTTGTATTTTCGGATGAAAGGATGTTGGATTGTAAAATTACTAAAAATGGTTATAAGTTCTATTTATCGCGTGTATATGACCATCATGTTCGTAAATTTTGTAATAATCTTTGGGAAAGATTAAAAAATATTTCAAAGACACGCAACACATCTTGGCTTATGTGTGGTGACTTTAACGAAATTTTAAATGCACACGATAAAAGAGGAGGACCCAGGAGGGAGCCTTGGAGTTAGAGGGATTTTTAGATTATGGCTCAAGTTTGTGGAATGTCTGATATTAAATATTTAGGGAATAATATGACTTGGTCGGGGATCCGAAATAATCATATTATTCAATGTTGGTTAGATAGAGCTATGGGTAATGATCAATGGAAAAATCAGTTCCCAGGCTCAACAGTTCAATATTTAGATATGATAGAGTCTGACCATAGACCCGAAATTATCAAGGTCATAAAAACATCAGAATTTGGTAAACGAATATTCCGTTATGACCATAGATAGAGTTACCAAGAAGATTTTAAATCAGTCGTATCAAAATCCTGGAATACGACTCCACATTCTTCAGAACCGACTGTGAACGCTAGAATCACCGCATGTCGGAAAGGAATGGCGTCTTGGAAAAAAACCTCTTGGGTTAACCCTGCTAAACGTATAAGGGAGATTTCTTCTCAAATAGATAGTCTAAAATCGAAGCCCACAAGTGATCAGTCGAACGTGTTGAAGTTAAAACAACAACTATTAGAGGCATATGTGGATGAAGAGAAATTCTGGAAAACTAAGAGTAGAAATCAATGGTTACAGGAGGGTGATCGTAACACAAAGTTTTTTCATGCGATTACGAAGAATAGAAGAACATGCAATACTATACTCTCGATCAAATCAGAGGAGGGTTTTGATATTTTTGGTAATGAAGCAATAGCCCACGAAGCACATAAATCTTTTACGAAATTATTTACTTCTTCATCTCCAGATGGTTTTGAGTCGGTGTTATCATCTATTAGCCCAGTGGTTTCAGAGGATATGAATACATAGCTAATTAAACTAATTTTGATGGAAGAGGTTTTTACAGCTGTCTCGTCAATTGGAGCCTTTAAAGCACCAGGTCCGGATGGACTAAATGCATCTTTTTTTCAACAATATTGGAGTATTATTAAAGATGACATCTTTCGAGAAACGGAAAGATTCTTTCGGACAGGTGTTATGAATTTAGAGTTCAATCATACAAATATATGTTTAATTCCAAAGAGGGATTGTCCATCATCTATGAAAGATTTCAGGCCTATCTCGCTTTGTAATGTTGTCTACAAAATTATTTCAAAAATACTGGTTTTTAGATTGAAGACATTTCTACACAAGTTGGTATCGGAAAATCAAGCTGCTTTCATTCCAGGCAGATTTATAACAAATAATGTACTTTTGGCTCATGAAGCTCTTCATGCTTTAAAGGCGAAAAAAGTCTGTTCTACGAATTATATGGCTGTTAAAACAGATATGAATAAAGTATGACAGGCTAGAATGGGGTTTTCTTGAGGCAGTGCTGATAAAAAAGGGATTCTCTCCAGTATGGATTCATTGGATAATGCAGTGTGTATCATCAGTCTCCTTTTCGATAATTATCAATGGTAGTCCGTATGGAAATTTTCGACCATACAGTGGCTTAAGACAAGGAGATCCTCTCTCCCCCTATCTGTTTATTCTTTGTTCGGATGTGCTCAGTAATATGGTGTTACAAGCAGAGAAGTCTAAACGAATCCAAGCGTTAAGAATTAATAGAGGCGGTCCTTCAATTTCACATCTGCTGTTTGCGGATGATTCTCTGTTTTTTATTAAAGCTGATATCTCCAACGTTAATTGTTTGCGTGATATTTTTAATGACTATGTATAAACGATTAAACTTTTAATGGATGTAAACAAATATATGTTAAATAGACAGAGTTTAAATAGACAAAATCTAAATGAACATAATCTAAATGGTACAAAATCTAAATCAATAGAATCTAAATTAATAAAATCTAAATGTACAAGATATAAATGGATAGGATATAATTGGCCCATTTTAACATCCTAATGCATATATCATAATTGTGGTAACAAATATAGATGGATTATTTGAATGTGATTAGTTAATTGATGTTCTACGTAAGACGGAAGGGTACTTTCGTCCTTTCCTTGATACGGACTACGGAGCATAAACACCAAAATGACCCCTTTAATTAAGGATATTTATTCTTTATTCTAATTTTATTTAATTATCAATTTCTATAAAATGGTTTCCTTTAAATTTTGTTATGTGGAATCACTATGATTGTAGTGTACTAGAAACATTGTACTGGAAAATTAGTCAAAAACGATGAATTACATGAGTACATTGAGTTGAAGATGAATACAAAAAAGGTCTGGAACTTTGATTTTGAGCTCAACATTCATGTTCAAACTAGAGACATCCCCAAACTAATTACATTTCACATCCTTAGAAGATTTATATTTTTTTAAAAAATAACACAAACACTAAAAATGCTTTTTAAAGTTAAAAATTTTAATTTAAATTTGTGGTATAGAAAAAAATTTGATGGTATTTTGAGAAAAATAAAACTAAATTATATATTTAAATATTGTTTTTAAACACATTGTTCAAATTCTGAAAATCCTTATAAAAATAGAGAATTCATAAAGTTACTAACAAAACCCGATTGATAATTTGAAAACGCTGTCAAAATAATATGATGAGACCATAATATAAAATGAGATTATGTTTCTCCAACGATTTCTTCAAATAAATGTCATATTATTGTGAATCGAGTGGGGCTTTGATGCGGTTGCTGATACTCAACAGGATCAAGAGACTGCAGTTGCTGATACCCAATATCATGAAGCTGGAGTTGATGTGAATCCATGAGAGGTAGCCAAAACTGTGATTGATGCGATTGTTGATACTCAATAGCACCAAGAAGATCACCAGTTAATACATAAAATATTTTTACCACCAATTGGTGTATCAAATGATTGGTTTTGGAAGTATTCTACAAATGGTGAATATTCAGTTAAATCAGGATATCGTCTAGCAACTCAACTGCATAATGATTTGTATCCGACAAATCCAATAAATCAACCACATTTGGAAAGTCATCTTGATCTCGCAAAAGATATATGGTCTATAAATGTTGCCCCAAAGATAAAACATTTCCTGTGGAAATTATTATCTAAGGCCTTACCCTTAAAGTTACATCTTCATCGTCGTAAGGTAATAACGGATAATTTGTGTATTCGGTGTGGGGAATTTGAAGAATCAGAGATGCATACTTTCTTCCTCTGCCCTCTTACTCAGATGTTGTGGAGAAAATTGGGGATTCTGACAACAACCATTTGTGACGTCAATTCTAATATTTATGATAATATTAGATATCTTTTAACCAGTTACCAAAATTGTGAGATTCAGCTGCCACAGAAATACCAACCCTTCTACCTGCTCTGGCGAATTTGGAAAGCGCGTAACGAACTCACGTTTAATAAGAAGGACTGTTCAGATGATGTTATCCTACAAAAATGTTTTGATGATGTTTTGGAATGGTTAACAGTTGTTAAGAAAACGTCGATTAATACTCCCATCAATTCAAGGGCCAACCATGCTAAATGGAAACCTCCTTCCCAAGATTGAGTGAAATGTAATTATGATGCTGCACACCATGGTGATACTGATAATTCGGGATTAGGATGGATTATCCGAAACAGCTATGGTGAATTCATCCATGCTAGTATGGGAAAATTTGAAGGATGTCATTCTGCACTTGAAGCAGAATTCATAGCACTTATTTGGGCAATCCAAGCAACATAGTCTGTGGGATATCGAAAAATTATTTTTGAGAGAGATAATCTCACTCTTAATAATTTAATCAATCTCAACGGTATAAATTTGCGACTCAAATACTATCTACAGACAATTGAAGCTTGGATATCTAAATTCGATGATAATGAATTTCACTATCAATCAAGATTATGCAATAAAACAGCTGATATATTGGCATCACAGTCGCTTGAAGGATTTTCTCATTGGAAATTATTTGTATCTTGTCCTCTTTTTTTTAAAACATATTGTAAAGGTTGAATCTTCATATTAATACAAATTGTTGGCAAAAAAAAAATTACGTGACAGTTTTTAACATATTATTTGATCCACCAAAAACTGTTATTGGATAGGTAGCTGACGACATGATAAACATTCGTATCCTGTCCTCGTGGCCATTGTTTTTTACAAATCGTTGTAGCCTAAATTTGAAGAAAACTATTTCATGTTATGAATGCGATGTGGAATGAACATGGAGATTCCAAGCAGAACTAGCACAAGTAATACTTGAATAAATTTTATTTTGTTTAATAAATGATTTACACATATGTAATTACAGCTAATATAATGCACATATCATTATACTTATTAATTCTCACAATTCGTCAAACAAAAATACTAATCAAAAAGGATCCAAAACCATATATAAAATGCAAAATTAACAAAAAAAATTGCAAAATTAAGAAGAGAATCCATATTTTACCATATTTTTTCTAGAGAAATAGCTTAAAATATTACACAACTTTTTTCTTCTACAATAGCATTAATATTTTATTTTTCTAAAAATAACATCATTTTTTAAAAATAACACAAACAGTAAAAATGCTTTTTAAAGTTTAAAATTTTAATTTAAATTTGTGGTATAGAAAAAAATTGATGGTATTTAAAAAAAAATAAAACTACTGATTATATATTTGAATATTGTTTTTTAAACACAGTGTTCAAATTCTGCAAATCCTTTTAAAAATAGAGAATTCATAAAGTTATTAACAAAACCCGATTGAAAATTTGAAAAGACTGTCAAAATAATATGATGAGACCATAATATAAAATGAGATTATGTTTCTCCGACTATTTCTTCAAATAAATGACCTATTGTCGTGAATCTAGTGGGGCTGGCCAAAAGTGTGGTTGATGCGGTTAATGATACTCAATAGTATCAAGAGACTGCGATTGTTGATACCCAATATCATGAAGCTGGAGTTGATGTGAATCCATGAAGGGTAGCCAAAACTGTGATTGATGTGATTGTTGATACTCAATAGCACCAAGAAGTTGTGGTTCGTGTGCTTGATGCGATTGTTGATACTCAATAGCACCAAGAAGTTGTGGTTGTTGTAGTTGATGATATGAAATATCACAAGGCTGCGATTGTTGTGAATCCACATCTGCCCAAAACATTTGAAACTCATCAATAACATCAAGAGATTGCGGTTGATGCGGTTGTTGATACTCAATAGTATCAAGAGATTGCGGTTGATGCGGTTGTTGATACTCTATAGTATCAAAAGATTGAAGTTGATACGGTTGTTGATATTCAATAGTATTAGGAGATTGCGGTTGAAGCGATTGGTGATACTCAATAGTATCAAGAGACTGCGGTTGAATCGGTTGTTGATACTCAATAGTATCATGAGATTGCGGTTGAAGCGATTGCTGATACTCAATAGTATCAAGAGACTGCGGTTGAATCGGTTGTTGATATTCAATAGTATCAGGAGATTGCGGTTGAAGCGGTTGCTGATATTCAATAGTATCAATAGACTGCGGTTGAATCGGTTGTTGATACTCAATACTCAATAGAACCACATCCAAAGTCAGCCTGCAGCAAGAATAGAGGTGCCATCTCACGCTTATCACAGATTTACCAATAAGGACATAAAGAGACTGAAATGATTCAAAGAGTTTCAAAAAGTCTTGAATTCAGAGTCCCAATAAGCAGAAAAACATTAATATAAAAAGAAAACAAAAAAAAAACATACCAAAGTTGAAGCGGATGACTCTTTTATATGTTTCACTGCATATTCCACACGCTGTTTTGAGAGTGGAGGTTTGACAAAAGCCGCTTCCATTCTCTCTTCTGTCGGCCCTTTCACTCCCAACAGAAGTATACTGTAATTCAGTTGTGAACGGTCTGTGCATAAAAAGGAGAGAAATTCATCACTATGGGTCTATGACACATAAGTGAAGTTCTTACATAACTTCGCGTCATTTTCATATTGGTCAGGTCAGAACCAGAGCTTGTAGTTACTAGTTAGACTAGATCAGAATATTCTAGACCTAAGTTCACTGGTGAAGGCAGTAACAAATGTCAAAAATTTGATAAAGTTTTGTTTTTCCAGCCAGAAAAACATTCTAGGAAATTATTTGATAGCCTGCAAACAAATGTAAGCATTAGAAGTATTACCTGATAGGAGGTAGCGGATTCTCGCAGTATCGGTGGCAACAGCCAAAATCAAAGCTTCAGCAGCATTAAACAGTGTAGTATTGAAAGAAGCGTATTCACCCACAGTCATCTGAGTAACAGCTGATTCAATATGTGCATTCATGGCCCCAGTCCCTATCTCAAACTCTATCTCTTCATTGCTTTCAATGAGATCTATTGAGGGTTCACAATTACACGAATATTGAACATCCACCTCGGACTCTATATCTTCGTTGCTTTCACTGACTTCTCTTGGAGATTCACCATCAGTCGAATATTCAGGATCCACTTCCAAAGACAAAGAATAGCATATGCTTACCACAGAACCATTTGTTATACATTGAACACACTTCTCTCTCGATGGCAAGTCCGTGGTCCTTGAGCTGTCTCCATTTCCGAGAATTAGTGGGGCAGCAAAAACGTTAGTACTTGGAGATTTAATATCATGGTCATCATCTGTATCTAATCCATCCACATCCAAATCATCGAAAAACTTACTAAACCATAAGAGGGCTTTCAATGAAACATTTTGAATGGCATCATTTTCCTTCTCATATAATTTTCTCTGTGAACAATCTAAAACCAAATCCTGGGACTTTGTATAAATTTTCACATCACATCTATACCCATGCCCTAATCCTGGTGTATCCTCTTTTTCCATACTCAAATTCTCATTATCGGCATCATCAAATCTTGAGACCTTCAACTTCTTGTGAGATCTGTATATGTCAGACAACGATTTTACAGGATCAGAAGATATAGAAAAGATAGGGTCTGAGAGTCGATGCTGGTGGCAGAACATGCCAAGAATCTCTCTGGGGAGTGGACCTCTCCAATTAGACCTTGTAGTGAATGAAACAGGCAACTGCGCCGCAAGTAATGCTTGTCGGGAGATTTTGTAGATGCCATTGGGTGACATACCGCAACATATCCTGCGGAAGCCAAAACGTTAATGTCATGTATCAGTGCATAAGATATGCAGTGCTCATCGGAAGGCCAAGACAAACATTAAATGCATTACTTCAGAGTTCAAAGATGTAAATAATGCATTGTTTCCAAAATCCTTATGTTAAAAGATGTTGTGAAAACGAAAAACCAGACATAAAACTAAGCAAAAGTTGGTAGAGAAAAGGGACCTGTAAAATGACTTTACAGTTACATCATCATAGTCAAGATAATCGGATTTCCATCGGTAACCAACAGATGCCAAAATTGCATCCCCGTGAATATCTTGACCACAAATGTAACTTGCTCGTGCATTCCGAGAATTTTCAATATGAGATGATTCTTCACTTGAACTTCCAGAAACTTCCGAACAATTATCCAAGGATTTAAATTTAGGAATAGCAGAGTACAATCTACACTCAGAGCCGCAGGAAGCTTTGCCAAGAGTCCTGTTGAAAACCAAAAATACTTTCATACCAGCTTGACTCCGACAAAGCTCCACTTATAAATAGAAAAACAAACTTTAATCACCTGGAAATCATTACTTGGCTGCCATCCTTCAAGCAGAGCCTTTGAGCAATAATATCCAAGTAATACTGGCTAGACGAAATATCAAGGGTATCTGACTCAACAACCTTCTTACCAATACATGGTATAAATACAACCTCGACTTCTCTTCTATCTAGGGAATCAGATACATGAGAAGCTAGTGCATCTAAAATTTCTGAAGGGTATGCATTTTTCCTTCGGAGTGAAGCTACATGCGGAGATGCAACAATGTAGTCCGACAACTTTGAAGCAGCCTTCATGACATAGGAAATGGCCAAGAAAGGATCTGATTCCACAGAGGGATTGATAACTTTACAACGGCTGTTAATCTTTGCATCAAATGTAGCAATGACAGAAACAGGAACAGAGCCACTACAATCACCATCCCTTCGCAATGCCGCTCTAAGGTGAGCTCCCAGAGGATGATCTGCTGAAAGAAACTGCAATCACAACAACTTAAAACATTAACGCCAATAACACTTCATCAGTTTATAAAAATCCTATTTACAAAAGAAAATAGAAATCAGAAGTTTTTAATCTACTAACCTCATCAGATAATATATACTTAATGCGTCCAACAATATCATCCCAAGCTTCATCCACAGTAATATCATCATTCTGAGGACGAATGCCTAGCTGCAACATGAACAGTCCGTCTTCGTTAATATAAGAGATAACACATTACAGAATATATATATATATCACAAAACTTACCTTTTCGAGAGCCAATTCAGCAGCAGATTGTTCGGAATCCTTCTTCTTCTTGAAGACATTTGATACAACAGAAAAGTCTGGTAGCTGCAAGTGGCAGCGATAGAGACATGGACCTTTTTGCGGTATTGCCAATCCTGGACAACCACTCTGAGAAGAATCATGAACTTCCTCAATTCTATAACTTGCTTTATGACCAAACTTCAGATGTATAATTGCCTTTGGAGTAGGAGTTTGTTTGCCTCCAGCCGCCATCACATACGCAACGTGTAGCTTCTTTAAAAAAACTGAGACAAAGAAAGGGTCATCATATAAAGTCTTGCCAAAGATCAGGAAAGATGGTAACTTTTGTGCAAAATATGCAGCCCCTCGAAATTAGGGTTTTTAATAGAAAAGACAACTAACCCTTGACAGCTAAAATCAGAGCCATTGGAAACAATAGCAAATAGAAAAAAACAGGTTTGAATCGAGTCAATATCTATTTGAATTCCAACATCCTCAAAGTCCTAATTCTAACCATTTGTCAACATTATCAGATGAGAGAGAATGATCGGTAAATCCTCAGTCTCGTTGAGTTGGTTTCCGAAACAAAAATGGTAAAAACCCAAATCACGAAAATCAGAAGATTGAAAACTAAAGGGCGAGAACAAACAGAATCAATTACTGTGGTGGGTTTCATTCACATGTTATGGAAAAAAACAGAGAGACGAAACACAATAAAATGAGCAAAGCAACGATTTTTTTTGTTAGCAGGAAGTACAGATAAAGGGTTCGGGATAAAAAACAACAAAGGTTTAGAATGTAACATTAAGTCAAACGAATCGACATGAACAGAAACTATGGATAAACGTAAATGAATTTCAGAAAAAGACCACAACTTGCAAAACGATACACAGAAACGTAAAGACGAACCTCTGAAGAGTTTAGCGGACTGACATGGACAAACTCGGAATGAGAAAAGTGTGGGTTCTAGAGGAAGGAAAGAGGGTGTTTTTGGTCATTCCACATCATAGAATCAATCAAAAAGTCCTTTTGTATGATAAACAGTGTCGTTAAGTAAAATTATTTAGTTTAAAGCTCTAACATATTATATATCTATTCACCAGCATTTTTGTAGTTCCGTGGTTGAGTATCTCGAAACGGTTCATGTTTTATCCATTGCTGACCAAATAACCACTTGACTAGTTGAAAAAGGTCCTGAAACTAAACTATTTCGAATCGCATGTAATCATAACATTTCACAACGAATGAATGATTCAATCCCTGTTCATCCAGAAGCCAAAAATCTACTAAATGCACGAAGAAATCGATTATTCAGAACTAGACTACATTTTACTATACAAACTGACGACATGATAAACATTCGTGTCTTGTCCTCATGGCCATTGCTTTTACAAATCGTTGTGGCCTAAATTTGAAGAGAACTATTTCATGTTATGAATGCGATGTGGAATGAACATGGAGATTCTGAGCAGAACTAGCACAAGTTATACTTGAATAAATTTTATTTTGTTTAATAAATGATTTACACATATGTAATTACAGCTAATATAACGCACGTATCATTATACTTATTAATTCTCACAATTCGTCCAACAAAAATATTAATCATAAAGGATCCAAAACCATATATAAAATGCAAAATTAACACAAAATTTGCAAAACCATATTTTTTTCTAGAGAAATAACTTAAAATATTACACAACTTTTTCCTTCTACAAATAGCATCAATATTTTGTTTTTTTCCAAAAATAACATCATTTTTTTAAAAAATAACACAAACACTAAAAATGCTTTTTAAAGTTTAAAATTTTAATTTAAATTTGTGGTATAGAAAAAAATTTGATGGTATTTTGAGAAAAATAAAACTAAATTATATATTTAAATATTGTTTTTAAACACATTGTTCAAATTCTGAAAATCCTTATAAAAATAAAGAATTCATAAAGTTACTAACAAAACCCGATTGATAATTTGAAAATGCTGTCAAAATAATATGATGAGACCATAATATAAAATGAGATTATGTTTCTCCAACGATTTCTTCAAATAAATGTCATATTGTCGTGAATCGAGTGGGGCTTTGATGCGGTTGCTGATACTCAACAGGATCGAGAGACTGCAGTTGCTGATACCCAATATCATGAAGCTGGAGTTGATGTGAATCCATGAGGGATAGCCAAAACTGTGATTGATGCGATTGTTGATACTCAATAGCACCAAGAAGTTGTGGTTGGTGTGATTGTTGATACTCAATAGCACCAAGAAGTTGTGGTTGGTGTGGTTGATGATATGAAATATCACAAGACTGCGATTGTTGTGAATCCACATCTGCCCAAAACGTTTGAAACTCATCAATAACATCAAGAGATTGCGGTTGATGCGGTTGTTGATACTCAATAGTATCAAGAGATTGCGATTGATGCGGTTGTTGATACTCAATAGTATCAAAAGATTGAAGTTGATACGGTTGTTGATACTCAATAGTATCAGGAGATTGCGGTTGAAGCGATTGCTGATACTCAATAGTATCAAGAGACTGCGGTTGAATCGGTTGTTGATACTCAATAGTATCATGAGATTGCGGTTGAAGCGATTGCTGATACTCAATAGTATCAAGAGACTCCGATTGAATCGGTTGTTGATACTCAATAGTATTAGAAGATTGCGGTTGAAGCGGTTGCTGATACTCAATAGTATCAATAGACTGCGGTTGAATCGGTTGTTGATACTCAATACTATCATGAGATTGCAGTTGATACTCCAACGAAATTGGACAAAACTGTGGTTGTTGATGCTCCACCTCCTCTTCTAATACTTCAATGTCTTCTTTTTTCTTTTTGTTTTTTGCCATTGGACTCATATAAATCTTGCACAAAGCATAATCCACCTGCATGCATGCACCAACCAAAACAAACACAGTATTAACAAAGTACAAACTTACATTATATGAATGGCTTGGAACTCAAGAAACCATATATATACCTTATTTTTATCCTCAGAAGGCTCAAGCCAATATTCATGCATTAACCAATTCGTTTTTATGCCATTCGGTTGTTTCCCGACGTAGTAAGCTAATGCAGTTTTGTAGCCAACAACATCTTTTCCAGCTTTAATCTTTTTGGCAGCTACTGTTGCATGCCAATATCCTCCATTGTCACCACGTTTCTGCTTTTTTCCACCTTCACACACTTTGGTCCTCTCCGACATAAAGAACCATTCCTTAAGATTACCTTTCTTGTATTCCACTGTTTCGATTAAAAAAAAAAACAAAGTTATTCACATACACAAACTAAAAACAGTAACAATTCAAACCAAGAGACAAAGATATCAACAAAAAGAAACCTGAAAGTTGTTGCGGATTCGATTCGTAGATATTGACGTGATGAACGGGAAGACCGGGCCATTGTTTTATGTCGCCTCGCGAGCAATACATAATGAGTTCTTCGTCAGTTGGTACAAACCTAACACCTGGCGGGTAAACGAACGAAGAAGAGGAGAAACCAACGGCAGGAGAAGAAGAACAAAAAGAAGAAGAGGAAGGCATGTCAGAGTCGTGTTTTGGTGATTGTGATTGTGTTTGCGGTCCAGGTGAGGATCTCTCTTTCCGCTTGTTTTTCTGAGGCATCATTGTCACCGAGTAATCGAATTCTAGTCAAGGCCTCAAGGGTTAGCAATGTTACTTATAGGGATGTTAAATAACGTGTGAATAGATATGATTATAACCGCTTCCTAAACAATATATTGATTTTATTACATTATCAACAATAATGAATATTGCGTCAACATAATGAATATTTACAAAGATTTTTTTCAAATAATATTGTTGTCAAGTTTATGATTTTTAAATAATCTTAATTAGCGTTGAGTTAAACCCAAAACTAAAATTCGCTTTCAAGTTAAATGACCTATTGTCGTGAATCTAGTGGGGCTGGCCAAAAGTGTGGTTGATGCGGTTAATGATACTCAATAGTATCAAGAGACTGCGATTGTTGATACCCAATATCATGAAGGTGGAGTTGATGTGAATCCATGAAGGGTAGCCAAAACTGTGATTGATGTGATTGTTGATACTCAATAGCACCAAGAAGTTGTGGTTCGTGTGCTTGATGCGATTGTTGATACTCAATAGCACCAAGAAGTTGTGGTTGTTGTAGTTGATGATATGAAACAAGGCTGCGATTGTTGTCAAGTTTAAGATTTTTAAATAATCTTAATTAGCGTTGAGTTAATTATGTTGAACCAAAAATAGTAACTTTATGCTGAACCAAAAATAGTAACTTTATGCTGAACCAAAAATAGTAACTTTATTATATAAATTTTTATTTTCAAACTTTATAATTAACACGATTATTAGATATGTGAATTTATCGATTAGATTTCTGTATAAAAATTCTTAGATTTCTGTATAAAAATTCTTAAGTTCTCAAATTTTGTAATTAACACACTGTGTCATGCGTTGTTTTGTGGATCATACTTGACACGTGTAATTTTTTTTTCAAATTTGATTTGAAAATGTGTAAATGATTTAAAACTAAAATTTATCACTAAGTAGAAAAAATTATAGTAAACTAAACAGATAAATCTTGTAAATTAAAGTATATATGATATAAGAAATTTTAAAAGAAAATAGTAAAGAAAAGACTAGAAAATTTGTTGTCCTCAATTAGATTTTTTCACTTTTGAAAACAATCTTATTTATTTTAAAATTTTAAAACTTTTATTTTTAAGTTATAATTGATCTATTTTAAACTACCTCAAACTGTTATATTATAAATTAGATTGTAAAAATGAAATATAAATAGTAGATAAAAAATAAAAAGCAAACTTAATTCTAATATGAATATAAAAAATAAATATTTAGAAACATGTGAAAAAAAATTGGCTCTTTAACTTAAAATTAAAATAATTTTGATGTTAAGATTTGACATACGTGAAACAGCAATATATTAAAGGATAAAGTTTTCTTAACATCTTCGTTGTAGGAAAGAGGGGCTTAGGCCCTGCCTCAACGCCGGCCGTGCAGACTTCCTCAAGCATGCGGAGTCAACATTCCATACGCAATCAGCACCAGCACCAACTGCAACCAGTATGTCTTATTCTCTCAAGAAGTATATATTATAAATTTGTCTTAATGGAAACTTGAGTCTTTCGTGTCCAAACATGTTTTAGTAAAGATTTTTGAGTTTTTATATTAATACAACCAAATATATGTTATTCTTTTCAGCCAACATATACATTACATATTAACAAGTCTATATTAGTTAAAAGTTTTATTTTGTTTGATGGAAATTAAAGGTTTTTATTCTAACGGTTTTACGTTTATTTGTAAATGTGGTTGCAGCGTGAAATGAGCGATGGTCAGATGAAGCTCTAGAGGAAGTTTCAAATATTATAAAATGGATGAGAGAATACTAAATAAGATGTTCGAATGGCTGTTTTTTTTTTGGAGTTTTTAATTTCCTGTCTTTTCTTTTATTATGATGTTCCTATGTTACTTGTTCGTATGTACTAATGTACTATGTTCGCAATCAAGGTTATATGAATTTTAGATTTGACGTTTACGTTATGCTTTATCTATATCTATATCTATATCTATTCTATATATATATATTAATCGAGAATCATTTTAATAAATTAATCTTATGTTGACGTGTGATTTACAAGTGTGTCATGCTGATGTGTCATGCTGATGTGTCATACTATTAGACTATTTAAGAAAAATATTATTTAGTACATAATTTACTAGAATATTTACAAAAATTGTCATTATACAGTATATTATATGTAAATACCTAATATTTTGACATACAATGTATTCTGTCATAAAATGTAAATATAATATAAAACAAAATATACATTTTGAAAAATTAGTCAAACAAAATATAAAACAAAAGTTTAGTTTAATTGAGTATTTATCATATACATACTTTTATCCAAAATATATATAATTTAAATCTATTTGTATAATCTGATTTTATTATCTATTTCATTTTTGTAATCAATATTAAAAAATTAAAAAAATTATTTTAAATATGAGATAAATTATATATATCTAATTTAAATTAACAAAATAAATAATTAATTATTATTTGTAAATATTTTTTGGCGTGGGTCAAAATCTAGTTTTCTTATTAAAGGTTATTAGAAAAAACAATCAATTAAGTTGCAGTATAGTTGGGAGGTAAAAAAGCATTTTAATATAAGAGAAAATAAAGTAAAGGGACATTCCCAAAGTTATTTGTATTGTTTACTTGTTTAGACTTAATTAAAATAATCGAGAGAATAATGGAAATCTACGGGTGCCATCCAATATGCACACAATTAGGGTTCTATTTTTTAATTAGATTTTTTCACCATTTTTAATTCGATTTTGACATGAGATAATGATTGGAAACAAATAAAATGACCATTAAAAATACTATTTTTATTAAAAAATCTCTTTGCTAACTCATCATTTTATTAAAATACTTATTTTAACGGTAATTTGATTAAAAAAAATTACGTGACAGTAAATTGCTAAAAGCAAACAGCAAATGGAAAAGAAAAAAACCGTTTTTTCTCTCACCTCTTTCTGCGATTCTGCATGCGATTTTTCCGGTGATATCATCGACGATGGTTTCATCTCGAATCCCACCGTCGATGCGTTTTTCTCTTCCTTCTGAAGAATGTAATCCGTCGATTACAGGCGGTTTCTGATTTCCTTACTCTATTTATTCATTCTCCCACTTCTGTTTCCCTTTCGTTTTCCCCTGCTTCCTACAAAACAACTCAAATAGACATAAAATAGATGTCTGATATACTCTCACGACAGATGCAAGACATCTCTCTCAGCATCTCTGAACCCATAATCTCAATTTCTCCGGAATTATGTGTTCAGGCAAAAAATGAGATGAGATACTCAATAATTGGCAAACCGGTAAACTCCCAGAAACAAAACCTTCGGGCCTTAATGACGACACTACCACGCCTCTGGAGTGTTGGAGAAGCAGTAATTTCCCGAATCATTGACAATAATCAGGTTCAGTTTCTCTTTCAAACTGAGGAAAGTCTGATTAATGTGCTTCGCCGGAGTCCGTGGAGTTTTAATGACTGGATGGTCATTCTACACAAATGGTCACCGGATTTTTCTCCCTCCGAGATGAAGACGATTCCATTTTGGGTGCAAATTCGTGGAATCCCATTGCAATTCCTTACCTATCATATGGTTGTTTGCATCGGTGGTAACTTGGGTACTATTTTGGAATCGGACTTTAATGCCGAGGGTGCTCATCGCGTAGAGTTCGTACGTGTGCGTCTTCTTATTGATGTTGATCATCCTCTCCATTTCCAACGAATCTTCAAATTTGGAGAGGATGAAGTTGTTCTTCGCTTTCGATATGAAAAGTTGAAGAATTTTTGCACCAATTGTAGACGCATCACCCACGAATCGGCTGATTGCGTAATCGGTGTTCCTCCACCGCCACCATCGATCGAGTCTGACGATGAAGAAAATGACTCACCTACTCTGGGTTTTCCCTCTGAGCCCTGCCTTGATGCCCACTTTCACGGTAATCCCAATGATGCTGGTTGTTCAAGTTCACGGTCCATCGGAGACCTTACCGGCGGCGAATCGTTTATTCCAGAAGCAAAACGTAGGAGAGGCAACCCTTTACCAGGTTCAATTTCTCAATTCACTCAAACCGGATGGTTTAGGCGGTTATTGGAAATTGGAAAATTAGAGATTGTACCAGGAATCGGGTTTCCCTGGTTCATTTTAATCAAAATTGAAATTCATAGCGGTTTGGTTAAAATGATCGATCTAATAATGGCTTTGTGCGGTTCATAAAAAATTGGTTGGTCAAGTCTGGTTATTTGGCGTCTGATTTCGGTTTTGGCCCTACCTAAAAACGAAAATGGGCTGTCAAAAAATGGGCCTCTACAACCTTTAAAAAATAAAATGGAATTTAGTTTCCGGTTCATGAATAAGTGTGTGCGACATTGGGTATGGACTTCCGGTTATGGCCGATTATTCGGTAGACTCCATTACGGAGTTAAAGTCCAGGTTGGTTTGTTAATTCGTGAAGCATATGATTACCCGATTAGCCTAATTGCTACTAGAATTCAAGTTTATGATTACAGCAAGTTTACCAAAATTATGTAGTCTATTAATTCCATCTTAACTTGATTTTCTTTTCGATATAAGTGATATTTAATAGTTATTATTATTATTATCATTTCATTTTTGATGATAATTAATTTTAGTAAATTGTTAAGTGATCTAGGTGATGGTGAGGTGGGCCATAATCCACCGGGATCAGAATGAATATTGCGTTTTGGAACTGCCGGGACTTGGGAGGGTCCGTGGTAGTTTGACGCCTGAAGGGAATATGCAAGGAATATTCTCCGGACATACTATTCTTGGTGGAGAGGAAGAATAAAAATAATGTTGTACATGATGTAGCAGCTTGTCTAAATTACGAATGTATGATGTGTATTCCTACAAATGGAACTAGAGGTGGTTTAGCTCTATTGTGGAAACAATCGGTTGTTGTATCTTTTGTATTTTCGGATGAAAGGATGTTGGATTGTAAAATTACTAAAAATGGTTATAAGTTCTATTTATCGCGTGTATATGACCATCATGTTCGTAAATTTTGTAATAATCTTTGGGAAAGATTAAAAAATATTTCAAAGACACGCAACACATCTTGGCTTATGTGTGGTGACTTTAACGAAATTTTAAATGCACACGATAAAAGAGGAGGACCCAGGAGGGAGCCTTGGAGTTAGAGAGATTTTTAGATTATGGCTCAAGTTTGTGGAATGTCTGATATTAAATATTTAGGGAATAATATGACTTGGTCGGGGATCCGAAATAATCATATTATTCAATGTTGGTTAGATAGAGCTATGGGTAATGATCAATGGAAAAATCAGTTCCCAGGCTCAACAGTTCAATATTTAGATATGATAGAGTCTGACCATAGACCCGAAATTATCAAGGTCATAAAAACATCAGAATTTGGTAAACGAATGTTCCGTTATGACCATAGATAGAGTTACCAAGAAGATTTTAAATCAGTCGTATCAAAATCCTGGAATACGACTCCACATTCTTCAGAACCGACTGTGAACGCTAGAATCACCGCATGTCGGAAAGGAATGGCGTCTTGGAAAAAAACCTCTTGGGTTAACCCTGCTAAACGTATAAGGGAGATTTCTTCTCAAATAGATAGTCTAAAATCGAAGCCCACAAGTGATCAGTCGAACGTGTTGAAGTTAAAACAACAACTATTAGAGGCATATGTGGATGAAGAGAAATTCTGGAAAACTAAGAGTAGAAATCAATGGTTACAGGAGGGTGATCGTAACACAAAGTTTTTTCATGCGATTACGAAGAATAGAAGAACATGCAATACTATACTCTCGATCAAATCAGAGGAGGGTTTTGATATTTTTGGTAATGAAGCAATAGCCCACGAAGCACAGAAATCTTTTACGAAATTATTTACTTCTTCATCTCCAGATGGTTTTGAGTCGGTGTTATCATCTATTAGCCCAGTGGTTTCAGAGGATATGAATACATAGCTAATTAAACTAATTTTGATGGAAGAGGTTTTTACAGCTGTCTCGTCAATTGGAGCCTTTAAAGCACCAGGTCCGGATGGACTAAATGCATCTTTTTTTCAACAATATTGGAGTATTATTAAAGATGACATCTTTCGAGAAACGGAAAGATTCTTTCGGACAGGTGTTATGAATTTAGAGTTCAATCATACAAATATATGTTTAATTCCAAAGAGGGATTGTCCATCATCTATGAAAGATTTCAGGCCTATCTCGCTTTGTAATGTTGTCTACAAAATTATTTCAAAAATACTGGTTTTTAGATTGAAGACATTTCTACACAAGTTGGTATCGGAAAATCAAGCTGCTTTCATTCCAGGCAGATTTATAACAAATAATGTACTTTTGGCTCATGAAGCTCTTCATGCTTTAAAGGCGAAAAAAATCTGTTCTACGAATTATATGGCTGTTAAAACAGAAATGAATAAAGTATGACAGGCTAGAATGGGGTTTTCTTGAGGCAGTGCTGATAAAAAAGGGATTCTCTCCAGTATGGATTCATTGGATAATGCAGTGTGTATCATCAGTCTCCTTTTCGATAATTATCAATGGTAGTCCGTATGGAAATTTTCGACCATACAGTGGCTTAAGACAAGGAGATCCTCTCTCCCCCTATCTGTTTATTCTTTGTTCGGATGTGCTCAGTAATATGGTGTTACAAGCAGAGAAGTCTAAACGAATCCAAGCGTTAAGAATTAATAGAGGCGGTCCTTCAATTTCACATCTGCTGTTTGCGGATGATTCTCTGTTTTTTATTAAAGCTGATATCTCCAACGTTAATTGTTTGCGTGATATTTTTAATGACTATGTATAAACGATTAAACTTTTAATGGATGTAAACAAATATATGTTAAATAGACAGAGTTTAAATAGACAAAATCTAAATGAACATAATCTAAATGGTACAAAATCTAAATCAATAGAATCTAAATTAATAAAATCTAAATGTACAAGATATAAATGAACTTTGATTTTGAGCTCAACATTCATGTTCAAACTAGAGACATCCCCAAACTAATTACATTTCACATCCTTAGAAGATTTATATTTTTTTTAAAAATAACACAAACACTAAAAATGCTTTTTAAAGTTAAAAATTTTAATTTAAATTTGTGGTATAGAAAAAAATTTGATGGTATTTTGAGAAAAATAAAACTAAATTATATATTTAAATATTGTTTTTAAACACATTGTTCAAATTCTGAAAATCCTTATAAAAATAGAGAATTCATAAAGTTACTAACAAAACCCGATTGATAATTTGAAAACGCTGTCAAAATAATATGATGAGACCATAATATAAAATGAGATTATGTTTCTCCAACGATTTCTTCAAATAAATGTCATATTGTTGTGAATCGAGTGGGGCTTTGATGCGGTTGCTGATACTCAACAGGATCAAGAGACTGCAGTTGCTGATACCCAATATCATGAAGCTGGAGTTGATGTGAATCCATGAGAGGTAGCCAAAACTGTGATTGATGCGATTGTTGATACTCAATAGCACCAAGAAGTTGTGGTTGGTGTGATTGATGCGATTGTTGATACTCAATAGCACCAAGAAGTTGTGGTTGATGTGGTTGATGATATGAAATATCACAAGACTGCGATTGTTGTGAATCCACGTCTGCCCAAAACGTTTGAAACTCATCAATAACATCAAGAGATTGCGGTTGATGCGGTTGTTGATACTCAATAGTATCAAGAGATTGCGATTGATGCGGTTGTTGATACTCAATAGTATCAAAAGATTGAAGTTGATACGGTTGTTGATACTCAATAGTATCAGGAGATTGCGGTTGAAGCGATTGCTGATACTCAATAGTATCAAGAGACTGCGGTTGAATCGGTTGTTGATACTCAATAGTATCATGAGATTGCGGTTGAAGCGATTGCTGATACTCAATAGTATCAAGAGACTCCGATTGAATCGGTTGTTGATACTCAATAGTATTAGAAGATTGCGGTTGAAGCGGTTGCTGATACTCAATAGTATCAATAGACTGCGGTTGAATCGGTTGTTGATACTCAATAGTATCATGAGATTGCGGTTGAAGCAATTGCTGATACTCAATAGTATCAATAGACTGCGGTTGAATCGGTTGTTGATACTCAATAGTATCATGAGATTGCGGTTGAAGCGATTGCTGATACTCAATAGTATCAAGAGACTCCGGTTGAATCGGTTGTTGATACTCAATAGTATTAGAAGATTGCGGTTGAAGCGGTTGCTGATACTCAATAGTATCAATAGACTGCGGTTGAATCGGTTGTTGATACTCAATAGTATCATGAGATTGCGGTTGAAGCAATTGCTGATACTCAATAGTATCAATAGACTGCGGTTGAATCGGTTGTTGATACTCAATAGTATCATGAGATTGCGGTTGAAGCGATTGCTGATACTCAATAGTATCAAGAGACTCCGGTTGAATCGGTTGTTGATACTCAATAGTATTAGAAGATTGCGGTTGAAGCGGTTGCTGATACTCAATAGTATCAATAGACTGCGGTTGAATCGGTTGTTGATACTCAATAGTATCATGAGATTGCGGTTGAAGCAATTGCTGATACTCAATAGTATCAATAGACTGCGGTTGAATCGGTTGTTGATACTCAATAGTATCATGAGATTGCGGTTGAAGCGATTGCTGATACTCAATAGTATCAAGAGACTCCGGTTGAATCGGTTGTTGATACTCAATAGTATTAGAAGATTGCGGTTGAAGCGGTTGCTGATACTCAATAGTATCAATAGACTGCGGTTGAATCGGTTGTTGATATTCAATATTATCATGAGATTGCAGTTGATACTCCAACGAAATTGGACAAAAGTGTGGTTGTTGATACTCCACCTCCTCTTCTAATACGTCAATGTCTTCTTTTTTCTTTTTGTTTTTTGCCATTGGACTCATATAAATCTTGCACAAAGCATAATCCACCTCCATGCAGACACAGCCAAAGCAAACACAATATTAACAAAGTATAAACTTACGTTATATGAATGGCTTGGAACTCAAGAAACCATATGTTTATACCTTATTTTTATCCTCACAAGGCTCAAGCCAATATTCATGCATTAACCAATTCGTTTTTATGCCATTCGGTTGTTTCCCGACGTAGTAAGCTAATGCAGTTTTGTAGCCAACAACATCTTTTCCAGCTTTAATCTTCTTGGCAGCTACTGTTGCATGCCAATATCCTCCATTGTCACCACGTTTCTGCTTTTTTCCACCTTCACACACTTTGGTCCTCTCCGACATAAAGAACCATTCCTTAAGATTACCTTTCCTGTATTCCACTGTTTCGATTCAAAAATAACAAAGTTATTCACATACACAAACTAAAAAACAGTAACAATTCAAACCAAGAGACAAAGATATCAACAAAAACAAACCTGAAAGTTGTTGCGGATTCGATTCGTAGATATTGACGTGATGAACGGGAAGACCGGGCCATTGTTTTATGTCGCCTCGCGAGCAATACATAATGAGTTCTTCGTCAGTTGGTACAAACCTAACACCTGGCGGGTAAACGAACGAAGAAGAGGAGAAACCAACGGCAGGAGAAGAAGAACAAAAAGAAGAAGAGGAAGGCATGTCAGAGTCGTGTTTTGGTGATGGTGATTGTGTTTGCGGTCCAGGTGAGGATCTCTCTTTCCGCTTGTTTTTCTGAGGCATCATTGTCACCGAATGGTTAGATTGATAGTCTAGTCAAGGCCTCAAGGGTTAACAATGTTACTTATAGGGATGTTAAATAACGTGTGAATAGATATGATTATAACCGCTTCCTAAACAATATATTGATTTTATTACATTATCAACAATAATGAATATTGCGTCAACATAATGAATATTTACAAAGATTTTTTTCAAATAATATTGTTGCCAAGTTTATGATTTTTAAATAATCTTAATTAGCGTTGAGTTAAACCCAAAACTAAAATTCGTTTTCAAGTTGAACCAAAAATAGAAACTTTATATATAAATTTTGATTTTCAAACTTTCTAATTATCACGATTATTATATATGTGAATTTCTCGATTAGATTTCTGTATAAAAAAATTTAAGTTCTCAAATTTTGTAATTAACACAGCTGTGTCACATGTTGTTTTGTCGATCATGCTCGACACGTGTAAAAAATATT
Source organism: Pugionium cornutum (assembly GCA_018901935.1). Lineage (NCBI taxonomy): Eukaryota > Viridiplantae > Streptophyta > Magnoliopsida > Brassicales > Brassicaceae > Pugionium > Pugionium cornutum. The sequence goes on from CM032165.1 coordinate 34,007,272, forward strand.
TTCAAATTTGATTTGAAAATGTATAAATGATTTAAAACTAAAATTTATCACTAATTAGAAAAAATATAGTAAACTAAAACAGATAAATCTTGTAGATTAAAGTTTCAACATTTTACATCATTCCTTTCCTCCTAATACTATAAATGGTTTATTAATATAAAATCATGTAACACACAAAAAAGAATTAAATATATATCATTGTTCTGAGTATAGATATAATCGGTGTGGACACCAATGGTTCTGAGTGTAGATATAATCGGTGTTGGCAATAATGGTTCTGAGTGTAGATGTAATCGGTGTGGGCAACAATGGTTCATCTCATCAAACATTCTTCTTCTCCAATTAACAAAATATGCACGTCAGTGTTCATTTCTAAAATGAATTATTGTTGTGTTTATATGGAAACTATTACGTAAAACAAATTGGAATAATAATATCTTTAAGGACCATGCATGCAAACATATTTATCATAAAAAATTACAAATATATTTAAAATATTATATTTAAATTCTTTTTACTAATTTCGGATTTACTTTTTCCTTATTAATTTTTTTTTGAAATATTTTAATATTAATTTTTTACTATTTTAAAAAATTTATATTAATAATGATATATTTAAAATAAAAACTTAAAAATGCTATTTTTGTCAATTGTCATATCAAAATTAACTCTCTCATATATTAAATTTTTAATTTTTTTCTGATTTACTAGGTAATTACAATTTCAAATACATAATACATTATAGTTTTCCAGTAAAATCCTTTTCTAAGAAAAATCTTTTTGTTGGAACAGATTAAAAGAGTTTGATGTAGGTTTGACTTTATGGATGTCTCCACAAAACAATTCTTTTATTATAGAAGAGAGAATATGTCAAAAATGTTGGTAACACTAGGTTTTTCTTCTTTTTTGTTATTCTCTTAAGATTACATTATAAGAAATTTTAAAGGAAAATAGTAAGAAAAAGACTAGAAATTTTGCTGTCCTCTCAATTAGATTTTGTCACTTTTTTCAAAAAAATTTATTTATTTTAAAAATTTAAAACTTTTACTTTAAAATTATATTTTATCTATTTTAGAATACGTTGAATTGTTATTAGATTTTAAAAATGATTTTTAAAATTTTTTCCTATTTAATAATACTTCAGATAATAAAATAAAGCAATAAAATGAAATATAGATATATAAAAAAATAAAAAAATTAAAAGTAAATTTAAATCTAATATGAATATTAAAAATTAAATATTTAGAAACATGTGAAAAAATTGGATCTTTAAACTTAAAATTAAAATAATTTTGATGTTAAGATTTGACATACGTGAAAACAGCAATATATTAAAGGATTAAGTTTACTTAATATCTTCGTTTTAGGATAAAGTTTACTTCGTTATATGATAAAGTTTATGGTAATGTACTTTTATTTGAATTGACTTATTAACAAACGATAGTGTATTAAATGATGAAATTTACTTCGTTTTATGAAACACAAACACTTACATAAATTATGCTTTTTGAAGGTTGGATGTAATTGAGTAAATCTCTTTAGTACCCGCAGAATTAAATGGATCGATTATAAATATTTAAATTCGTGATCCGTCAATTATATCAAAAATTAAATGAGTTTTTAGAAATTAGCCTATTATAATACGCGAGTTTAATAGGCATATCAGGTACTAAACAGATTTATCCATTTAGCCATTAAGATTTTTTTTATAAAATATTACTAAATTTTGATATTTATAATAATTATTTTCATGAACATAAATTCATAAAAAATTATACTTATACATATAATATATAATATTATTATACATATATATTTATTCTATAAGATAGTGAACATCCAATTTTAATATTATAATATATGTACCTTTTTTTAAAAAAAATGATATTAAAATTTCATATTTATTTTTATTTTAGATTTATGAATCTCTATTTTTATTAAATCTAATTGAAACATATAACAAATAATTCTAATCAGTATATAGGTGTGGTCAAGTATCAACATGTATGGAAACTGATCGATTCGATTCTTAATCAAAGATCCAATATATATAGGTAGGGGTTAAACGGGTCTAACCGGGTATTGTGTATTTAACGGGTTTAACGGATTAATATGAACTAATTTCTGTAATTAAACGGATTTAATGGGTCTAACGGGTTCGTGCGGAGTCAAATCTAAATATGTATAAACGATTAAACTTTTAATGGATGTAAACAAATATATGTTAAATAGACAGAGTTTAAATAGACAAAATCTAAATGAACATAATCTAAATGGTACAAAATCTAAATCAATAGAATCTAAATGTACAAGATATAAATAGACAAAATTTAAATGAACATAATCTAAATGGTACAAAATCTGGACATAATCTAATTAAACGGATTTAACGAGTCTTACGGGTTCATACGGAGTGAAATCTAAATATGTATAAACAATTAAACTTTTAATAGGTGTAAACAGATATATGTTAAATAGACAAAGTTTAAATAGACATAATCTAAATGGTACAAAATCTAAATCAATAGAATCTAAATATACAAACATATAAATAGACAAAATCTAAATGGACATAATGTAAATGGTACAAAATCTAAATCAATAGAATCTAAATTAATAAAATCTAAATGGATAGGATATAATTGGCCCATTTTAACATCCTAATGCATATATCATTATTGTGGTAACAAATATAGATGGATTATTTGAATGTGATTAGTTAATTGATGTTCTACGTAAGGCGGAAGGGTACTTTCGTCCTTTCCTTGATACGGACTACGGAGCATAAACACCAAAATGATCCCTTTAATTAAGGATATTTATTCTTTATTCTAATTTTATTTAATTATCAATTTCTATAAAATGGTTTCCTTTAAATTTTGTTATGTCGAATCACTATGATTGTAGTGTACTAGAAACATTGTACTGGAAAATTAACCAAAAACGATGAATTACATGAGTACATTGAGTTGAAGATGAATACAAAAAAGGTCTGGAACTTTGATTTTGAGCTCAACATTCATGTTCAAACTAGAGACATCCCCAAACTAATTACATTTCACATCCTTAGAAGATTTATATTTATTCTTAACAATGAAAATCAACAATCTAAATGCACAAAGAAACCTTTGGATTTATATTATTTTGTAGGATCATTGCAAAGATTGTCTCAGACCTCATCTTTGCCATTATAGAAGTGTCTGAAAACACACGAAAAGTCCTTTGTTTCATGCCCATCCTCGCACATCTTCTTGTAACTGCAAAAATCAACCAACTTGAATATCTGTGTGCATAATCTTCGTTAAAGCGAGTTTAAGTTGTTTCCCATTCACAAGCCCTTTTTGTTCACAACAACTCATCTTTCAAGGAGAAAACTTCTACAAGAAAGTACTCACATTTCTTGTGCTTTGGATATCAATGTGCTTCTGTGTCCAACTTCTTTAGCTGAAGCTGCTGCTAGGTTTAGGTCTTTAGCCTGCATTGTGAATACCCAATAGACATAAAAGACTAAGCAATGTGCTTTAGCCATAAGATTATAGGATCAACTATACAAAAACCTGTTAAGAAACTGACCATAAGTTTGGAGGCGAAACCGCCATTGTAATCTCTTGAAGAGGGCACACCTTTCATTACTCCTGGAACTGGATTATATTTTTCGCTGTGGTTTTAAGCATATACTGAAGTTAGGAGTTTGTGGTTTGTACTTATATTAGAAGGAAACTAAAAATTTGAAGAAGCCATCATTTACTTGCCTACTCCAACATTGGCCGCTCGATGTGTTTAACACTTCTGTTAACGTAATGGCAGATATTCCAAGTAACTGACCAAGAGCTAAAGCTTCTGAAGTACCGAGCATACTCACAGCCATTGCCAAATTGTTACAAACCTTTGCAGCCTAAGTTTGAAAACAAGAAGAAAATAACCATGTTATGTAATGAATGCAGAAGAGTTTCTCAGTCTTCATCCTTAAGAATTGCTGAGAAAAATATACGAACGATACGGATCTGGGATACTGTTTGTAAACAAGATCTAGCAGTGAGCTTACAGATCCATTTCCTGAACCACCACAGTAGATGGAAGTTTTACCCATTGACTCAAGTATTGGTTTAGCGGCTAAGTAAGCATCTTCTGTACCTCCAACCTACAAATGTGCTACTTTTTCAGTGCCATTGTGCGAGGTTATGTGATATATATATATAGTTATAGCATATATGAATGCAAGTCTGATGATAAGAGAGTCGAAAACATACCATGAAAGTAAGTGTACCAGCTTCTGCAGCAAGAACACCTCCAGAGACAGGAGCATCCAACATGACTGGCTTTTCCCAATTCTCTGCATCAAAGATTCTTGATTTAAGGCCTCCATCCACTAAGTACAAACATTCAGCTAAAAAGCCAACAGAGTCATGGAGATAGATGACTTGAGGGAAACTGTTTTCAAAAGGGTTAAATGCTGTTCATGAACAACTACTATAAAACTTATTCATAGTTAACTCATCAGATACAAACTTCCGGTTTAAATCCTATCCATGTTTTACCTCTCTTTTCTGCCAAACTACAATTAGCAACAGCAAGAGATATTTTGCGGGTCGTTTTCGGATCAATAGTGGATGAATCTATTAACAGAGCAGGTCTTATAGCGTTTTCTCCATGAAGCAACCCATTTTTTCCTGTGTACACATCCATCACCTACACGAATTACATGTTTTCTTCATAAAAACCGATGTAATACGCAGCAATACTATCTCGTAGACTAGTTGTTTCAAACAATAAACCTGATCGTACAATTAACAGGAAGATCTTCAGATTGTTCTCATATAAAACTCTTCCTAGATATAAGAACTTACGTGAGATGATGAAGGCAGCATCGTAATCACAACTTCGCTATCTTGTGCAACTTCATAAGGAGTTTCTCTAACAGAGACTCCCATTTCAGTGAACATCTTCATTACATCACGGTTTCTGTGAAATGAATCACAGAAAATTTAAATCAATTATGAAAATAGATAGGGAGAAAACCCACAGTGAGGAAATTACATGTCATGAACGGTAACTTTATATCCAGCTTTAACTAGATTATTCACCATTCTTGATCCCATATTTCCAAGCCCTATGAAACCAACATCCTGTGAAATACGAAACCCAGAACAGTAATCTGTCTTTGGAAAAATCTATGAATATATAAATATAACCAATCAGGACCAAAAAGCAATTTTGCCCCAAAACTTTTTAGAAGTTGAGATCTTTACTTCTAAGTATCTTGAAGATCATATTAATGAGATTCTTTTTTATCGTTTTAGACACAAACTTTTTTCCAGAGAAATTTGGAATATGTTAAGCAAAAACTCTCTGTGGTTTATGAGAAGCAGAATGTTCGAAAAGTACAAAAAAGTGAAGAAAAAAACAAGAAATCTCTGAGGCGGAGAGAAAAACATAAAACCAGAACCTGGAATTGATTTGAATGTTGTGATGTTGAAGAGAATCGTTGGAACCTTAAATTGGTTTTAAATTTAGAAAAGCAAAGTAGGAATTGCGCTCTACGGATCGCCATTGATGAGTTTTCTTCAAAACTAAGAGCAGTTAGCAAATTGTCACTAGAGCGGGTCTTAGACGTAACTCTTATCTCTCTAATGAATGTCTCATGATCTCATCATGACCCCTAAATTCTCAATTTCTTCTCAAAATGGTCTTATACGCCCAAAATCATCAATAAAAACCCAAATAATCGGTCTGCCTTTTGTCCTTTCCGTGTCATGGTAGTCAACACGTGGGACCCATACCATACTCTTATGTATTAGTATCGCTTCTACCCTTTTAATATACATCAATATGGGCTTTTGATTTGTTATCGGCCCATGTCATTCCACGTTAAACCTATGACGACGATTCTACACCATTTGTTGTTCTTCGTCCATCTACGCTTCGATCTCCCTTTCCCTCAATTTCTCTTTTCTTGTCGGATTATCGGTAAGTTCTCTGCGATTACTCTCTTGGATCAATCGTAATTTAGCTGTTTTCCGGTTGGAATCGTTTCTTTACCTAATTTTTCTTCATTTTTAAGGTTTGTGTCAATCTCATATCGCAGAGAATAACAAACCGAAATCTGTGCTTGTTCTATTACCAATCTTTCACCCAAATTATTCTGATTTTAAATGGATATCTTTTAATTGCGTTGAGTTGATCGCTGCGATGTAGAAACACTTTCGACAGTTTGCAAACAAATTCAGATCCAGCCCTGATTTTGAGGCTTTTCATTCATTTTCAATTTTGATGTATGTACTCGTTATCAATTTGTCCTTTTGGTGAAGGATATAACTCATATTGGACATAACTCGCTTAATTGCTCGTTATTACTAGACTTTTGAGGAATGACATAAAACATTTTGGATTGTTTAATCAGTATGTTATATCTTGATAAATGCGTTTGGTCTCATATATTTGTCATGGATTGAGCTGAATAATAACGTTTTCATGCGTGGCTGTTTACTCGCAGATCATGTTGACTGAAACTCCATTTAGGCCACGAGAGAAGCTTCTTGAGAAGCAGAGATTGTTCCAGAGCATCCATAGGCACACTTACCTGAAAGGACCAATGGACAAGATCACCTCCGTTGCAATTCCTCTTGCCTTGGCTGCAAGTTCTCTCTACATGATTGTAAGTTTATCTCCTCAGTTTCCTTGTAACTGTATGCATTGCCCTCTGTTTTGTCTTCGTATTGATCTTTCCGTTTGGTGATGGCTTTTACTGAAATACCACAGTTGAGAACATTTTACCGACATTGTCCCAGCTTTCTTATCCCTGTTCATCATCTAACTATAGAAGATCTGTGCGGTTGATACAGGGAACAGGAATCTACAACATGTCTAATGGAATCGGGAAAAAGGAATAAGTAGAGTTTTCTTCTTTCGTTTCCTTCTTATTTTATGCTTTTTGGAGGTTTCTCTATTGTATCCAGTGGCTGCTATATGCTGTTGCACACTTAAGGTTGCACTGGACTTTTTTCTTGAAGCTGTTTGTTGCGTTTTGCCAAAATAAGTTGCAGACAGTATCGAAAGTTGAACATGTTTCATCATGTTTTAAAGTTCCAATATTTCTTTAAGAATGATTCGCACAACCAAATTAAAATACTTAAAATAAATCAGCATTTTTTCTTAACTTACTCTTAGTAAGTAGATTTATTCTTCTTCTGTCATTTGACCACAGTCGGCTTAGTAGTCCAACAATTTCTAGATTTGTTTTTGGTTTACTTTTTGAAAATATTTTATATCAAATTAAACTTAAAGATATCGGTAAAAACACATATTTTATTCCAAAAACTGGCCCAGTTAATAAAAACTTATTACTGAACCCAAACCTAAGAGGCTTTGGTTCTTCTACGTCCTGCGCCGCGATTTCTCCTCCTCATTGTCCGTCGCCTCAGTCGTTTAATTTTCTCCGAAGGTTAGTTTGTCTCATTTTACTTCGCATCCCTGTAGTCGTTTCGTGTCATTGTTTTTCGTTTATAAACCCTAAATTTTCTTCCATTTTGAGGTTTGTGCCGTAAATAACACAGATTGACTAACATAATTGCTCTCATTTTATTGTTGAAATGTATGCTGACTGTTCTTGATTTAATGGCGTTCTACTTGTTATGTCGAACTGATGACAGCTTTGACTTCTAAACCTTTATATATTTTTTCTTCTTGCTTATATATATATATATTCCATAAATTATTCAAATGCTTAATTTATGGTAATTTTTTTAAAAAAACTACGGTTGTAGAACAATAATTTGAAATCGTTGTGGTTGATGTTGTTTTTTTATACCCACCTAGCTTAATTTGTTCCTCTCTTTAACATTTGCATTTTGTAGAAAAAATGCCAAAGGTTAAAATCCTTCCTTCTCTTCTATCAATTGCCTTGGGGTTAGGTTAGATCTCGGAATGGGACCCGTTATTGAATAGCCTATTGTTCATTTAATGGTTTTTTTTTCCGCTGCTTTGCTTTGGTTCAAGGTTGTGCCTTCTCAGTTCTCACTAGCACCCACATCTTGTTTGATTGGCTTTATCCAGCAGATTCGTTGTCTCAGGTGAAGTTTCTTCAGCTCCCGCTACTTTTTTTCTCTGTAAAATTTTGGTGTTGGTGCTTCGGGAATAGATTAAAACCTGATTTGTACCGTTGATGGGTTTTAACTTTTTCATTAATTGTTCTGTCAGATTTACTTGGGTTACTTGAATTTTCTGCGTTGGTGAGCACTGGAAAAGTTGGGTTTCTGCAAAAATAGTAGCTGTGGGGAAAATATATGAAGCCAATGGTGAATCTATCTAGGCTTTTGTTACTCTCTACGTTTTTGCTATCTGCAGTGGGTCAACTTCCATCTCAGGACATCATGGCACTGCTTGAATTCAAGAAAGGGATCAAACATGACCCTACAGGGTTTGTCCTTAATTCATGGAACGATGAGTCCATTGACTTTAATGGTTGCCCTTCTTCGTGGAATGGTATCCTCTGCAATGGTGGTAATGTGGCTGGTGTTGTTTTGGACAATTTGGGCTTATCTGCAGACGTTGATTTCAGTCTGTTTTCCAACTTGACAATGCTTGTCAAACTATCTATGTCGAACAATTCCATTTCTGGTGTTTTGCCAAATAGTCTAGCCAATTTCAAAAGCCTTCAGTTCCTGGACTTGTCTGACAATTTGTTCTCTTCAGCATTACCAAAAGAGATTGGTAGATCAGTAAGCTTGAGGAATCTTTCTTTAGCTGGTAACAATTTTTCTGGTGAGATTCCGGAATCTATGGGTGGGTTGATTTCGCTTCAGTCGTTGGATATGAGTCGCAACTCCTTATCTGGACCTCTGCCAAAGTCCTTAACAAGGCTGAATGATCTGCTCTACTTGAATCTCTCTTCTAATGGATTTACGGGGAAAATCCCAAGGGGCTTTGATTTAATTTCAAGTCTTGAAGAACTTGATTTGCATGGTAACTCATTTGATGGCAATCTTGATGGGGAGTTTTTTCTTTTAACGAATGCGAGCTATGTCGATTTCAGTGGAAACAGATTGGTGACAACGTCTGGGAAACTGGTACCGGGTGTTTCTCAGAGCATCAAGCACTTAAACCTCAGCCACAATCAACTTCAAGGTTCACTGACTAGTGATTTTCAGTTGTTTCAGAACTTAAAAGTCTTAGATCTTAGCTACAACCAGTTATCCGGAGAATTACCAGGTTTCAGTTATGTATATGATCTTCAAGTACTCAAACTTAGCAACAATAGATTTTCAGGTTCTCTTCCCAATAATTTGTTAAAGAGTGACTCCTTGCTTTTAACAACACTGGATTTAAGTGGCAACAATCTCTCAGGTATGCTCTTTGCTTTATCTTCAGTAGAGTGGGAATTGTTTACGTTAATGGTGGCACCAAGAAGGCTAAAAATGCAATAACTTTTTGTCGGTTTTTGTTTTGTGGTTGTTCCAGGGCCAATAAGTGCTATCATGTCAACAACTCTTCACACCCTTGATCTTTCTTCAAATTCACTGTCTGGGGAACTACCTCTTTTGACTGGGAGCTGTGTTTTACTTGATCTCTCAAAGAACCAGTTTGAAGGAAATCTGACAAGATGGTCAAAATGGGAGAATATCGAATACCTTGATCTCAGCCAGAACCATTTCACTGGGTTGTTCCCAGATGTAACTCCCCAGCTTCTGCGAGCAAATCATCTTAATCTTTCCTACAATAAGCTCACAGGCTCACTTCCAGAACGTATTCCTACCCATTATCCGAAACTTCGGGTTCTTGATATAAGTTCCAACAGCTTAGAAGGGCCAATCCCAAGTGCATTACTATCCATGCCCACTTTAGAGGAAATCCACCTTCAAAATAATGGCATGACTGGTAATATCGGACCCCTGCCTCCTTCTGGTTCCAGAATCCGTCTCCTGGATCTTTCTCACAATCGGTTCGATGGTGATCTTCCTGGCGTATTCGGATCTTTGAGCAATCTTCAAGTGCTGAATCTCGCAGCAAATAATTTTTCTGGATCTTTGCCCAACTCCATGAATGACATGATCTCTCTAAGCTCATTAGATGTATCCCATAATCATTTGACTGGACCACTCCCAAGCAACTTATCTAGCAGCCTTGTGGCCTTTAATGTGTCATACAATGATCTATCAGGGACTGTGCCAGATAATCTGAAGAACTTCCCTCCGCTGTCCTTTTATCCTGGAAACAGCAAGCTCGTCTTGCCTGCTGGATCCCTTGGTTCAAGTGGATCAGAAGTTTCCGGGAGGAAACCCTTGAACGTACTTGTGAAGGTTGTCATAATAATTTCCTGCGCCGTTGCTCTAATTATTCTCGCCCTTGTGGCTATCCTCCTATTTTGCATCTGCAAATCACGAAGAAGGGAAGAGCGTAGTATCACAGGTAAAGAAATTAATTGGAGGTCTCAAACAGTCCCCTCAAGCAGTGGAGGTGGTATGGTTGTCTCTGCTGAAGATATCGTTGCTTCAAGAAAAGGCTCATCATCCGAAATCCTCAGTCCAGATGAAAAGCTAGCTGTTGCAACCGGCTTCTCTCCTTCAAAGACCAGTAATTTATCCTGGTCACCTGGCTCTGGAGATTCATTCCCAGCTGATCAGCAACTAGCAAGGCTTGATGTTAGGTCACCAGATAAACTTGTCGGGGAGCTGCATTTTCTGGATGATTTAATCAAATTGACTCCAGAGGAGTTATCGAGGGCACCAGCTGAAGTTCTGGGAAGAAGTAGCCATGGGACTTCGTACAGGGCAACACTTGATAATGGTGTATTTTTAACTGTGAAATGGCTAAGAGAAGGCGTGGCAAAGCAGAGAAAGGAGTTTGCTAAAGAAGTGAAGAAATTTGCCAACATTAGGCATCCTAACGTGGTGACTCTCAGAGGTTACTATTGGGGTCCCACGCAACACGAAAAGCTTATTCTTTCAGATTATATGCCTGGAAGCCTTTCCAGCTTCCTTTACGGTAACAATACTTTCAATAAACATCTTTTAAGTATCTTCACTATTTTTGCCAAGCTTACTATTCTTGATTGATCTCAGATCGACCAGGCAGGAAAGGTCCTCCCTTAGCCTGGAACCAACGGTTGAAAATCGCAGTTGATGTTGCACGTGGTTTAAACTATCTACATTTTGACAGAGCTGTTCCACACGGCAACCTCAAGGCAACAAACATTCTCTTAGATGGGGAAGAGCTAAACGCACGTGTAGCAGATTACTGCCTCCACCGTCTCATGACGCAAGCAGGCACTGTTGAACAGATTCTAGATGCAGGCATCCTCGGTTATCGAGCTCCTGAGCTAGCAGCTTCAAGAAAACCATTACCTTCTTTCAAATCAGATGTCTATGCATTTGGTGTGATACTTCTTGAGATCCTAACTGGAAGATGTGCAGGAGATGTAATCACCGGTGAACAAGAAGGTGTTGATCTAACTGATTGGGTTAGGTTACGAGTTGCAGAAGGTCGTGGGGCAGAATGCATTGACTCGGTCTTGATTCAGGAGATGGAAAGTGCACCGGTTACAGAGAAAAGCATGAAAGAAGTTCTTGGGATTGCCTTGAGGTGTATAAGATCGGTTTCTGAGAGGCCTGGTATTAAGACCATTTACGAAGATCTTTCTTCAATTTAGGAACAATGTTGTTTTTTCCTGTTTTTTATGGTATGTAGATTCCAGTGGAGATTGTTCCTCCTCTTTTTCAAGTGCATGTTTTCTTTTCTGGAGAAACATGTCCTTGATTCTAAGTAGTTAGTGTGTGTGTGTGTGTGTGTTGGTTTTCTAACATTTTCCCTGTAAAAAAAATCTGCTCATGTCTCATGAGTGAATGAAATGTCATTTTTTTCCGGTTATGTACTTTGTTCAACTAATACCATGGAGTTTGATCTTGATTAAAACCTGTTCACTTACTGACGGAACCAAATCAAATAGCTTTCTAAACCGATGATGACATTCCCGAATATTCGGTTAGACTTAACCGAGTTTTTGAATTAAGAATCCAATTTTCTCTCATCCTCATTTTCTTCGATTTACCCTTTTTCTCCAGCTTCTTCTACACTGTCGATTGTTCTGAAGAAAGCCATCAAAATTCAAAGCGAGCTTAACTTAGTAAACCAAATTGAGTTTCTAGTATAGGATAGGATTTAATACTGATATGCAGATCACATCTATCCTACTTCCGATTTCCCCAATCACTCCTCGAATGTCCATTTCAGTTTTACCGTTATCCTCAAATCCTTGCCGTATTTTCGATTTTATTTCATTGCACAACCCAAAACACGATTTCTTCACTGTATTTTTCAAAAGATCACATAAATCTCAAACGGGTTTCAGTAATCTTGTTATGGCTACCATGAGAAGCGAAGAAGGTATTGAAGCAGATGATGCGTTTTATATGAGGAAATGCGTGGAACTGGCAAAGAGAGCAATTGGGTGTACTAGTCCTAATCCTATGGTAGGTTGTGTCATTGTTAAAGACGGTGAGATTGTTGGTCAAGGTTTTCATCCTAAAGCTGGTCAGCCTCATGCTGAGGTAATAATGGCGTTAATTTTCTTCTAATTTCGTGCTATGATTGCAACAAAATACAATTTTCTTTACTGGGTTTTTGGAAATGAGAAAACTTTCAGTATTATTTGTTTGGGGGCTGCATTTCTGATAGGTTGCATTCTAGTTTTCATTATCGTGAAATTGAGTTTCTTGAAATGAGAAAACTTTTCTAATCTTCTGTAACTGATTTTGATTCATGGTGGTAGTTGTTCTTGGTGTTGTTAGGTGTATGCTCTCCGGGATGCTGGGGACTTAGCTGAAAATTCCACTGCTTATGTTAGCTTAGAACCATGTAACCATTATGGGAGAACACCGCCGTGCACAGAAGCATTGATTAAAGCCAAGGTGAAAAGAGTTGTAATTGGGATGGTTGATCCGAATCCAATAGTTTCTTCTTCGGGTATTAGTCGTTTGACAGATGCTGGGATTGATGTCACTATGGGTGTAGAAGAAGCCCTATGCAAGAAGATGAATGAAGGATTCATCCATCGAATGTTAACAGGAAAGGTTTTTCTTGCCCTCAGGTAAAGTTGAACGCTTCTCTTGAATGGAGACAAGTTTGAGTCATGTATTATTTTGAGTCTGAAAAATCTTTGCAGGTATTCTATATCTATCAATGGTTGTTTTATGGACAAGATGGGGGAAGGGGCTTCAGATACTGGTGGATACTACTCAAAGCTATTACAAGAATATGATGCGATAATACTTTCTTCCTCGTTAGCTGATAAACTCTCAAGCATTTCCTCGCAAGAAGCTAATGTTTTGAGCCAATTTATCAAAACCATAGTAGCTAGCGATGCACAACAATCTCATACAGTTGCATCTTCCAACACTATGGAAGAATTAGATTCGAAAGTTGTAGTGTTCATCAAAAAAGAATTGGTTGCAGAATATGGGAACAGTAATAGTGCGGCCGAAACCTTGGTAATGGAAAAGATAAATTTGGAATCCATTTTGGATTATTGTTATCGTTGTGGACTATGCAGTGTCTTGTTGGATATGAGGGGAAACATCAAAGACCTTGAAGTGCTTGTGAGAGATGGATTTGAGAAGAAACTGTTGCAAAAGATAATAGTTGAGGTTTTGCCAGAATGGAACACGAAAGATGAGAGACAGATCACATCAATGAATCGAAACTGGTTAGAATCAAAACATGTGAAAGATTTGTATTCTAAGCAATTAGGTGGAAGCGTTTTGCTAGAATGCTATATTTGATGTATGAAGCTAAAAGTTCATGAGCTTTTACTGTTTCACACAATAACAGAGTTTAAAGGAACGGAGGACTAATGTTACTACGTTTCTGTAAAACACATTCACATCTTGAAAAAGTGATTTGACCTTTTATGGTATCTCAATATGAAATGTTTTTGTAATTGGCTCTAAAAAGTCAAATATTATGGATTTTGGACCAATAAAATCCAAAAATATTGTCAAATGTATAATATAATAGAGTGGGAAGTACACTAAATGAAATTCGATTGCATTACAATTTTAGTGGACTTTAAAACATTTAAGTATTTTGGATTTTTGTGGAAATATAAAGTAATGGACAACAAACATTTGGATTTTTTTTGGCATTTTCCCTACACAAATAATTATGGAACATTTGATAAAGATTCATGTATAAAATGGTGATGGGAACAAAAGATTATGAGCATGTCGACTATGTTCGAGTGGTTCACCAACATCCACGCATATGCCTTGGGAAAAAGGTTGACCATACTCACCCCACCACTCTCCATTTCATTAATTTAACCCTTTTCTTTTTTTTTATATCATTCTTCCTTTTTACATATATATAATAAATTTTAAATCTGTGATGTTAATTATTTTTTTTCCAATTTAAATTCAATTTTTGATGAATAACTTGACTGGTATATATATTTTATAAATATTATTGTTGTGTTATATATTGTTTCAAATGTAACACATATATATATTTGAATAAGTTACTTTATTTACTTTGGTCTTTCTTTCGTTATCTTCGTCTATATTCAACTTTTTGCCTTTTGGTATATATACCCTTCTTCCTTTAGTTTATAAACCTTTTTTTCACTAAATTGTAATTAGCATACAACAAACTAAAATAATTACCATTAGGAAATTCAAGATTTTACGTAAACCAACTAAATTTCTTTATATAGGTGTGGTTAATATTGAGTTTCATATTTTAAGAAGAAAAGAAAAAAAAATATGGATCAAAGCCATTCAAACACAAGTCAATCACGATCTGCAGATCGCAAGACAACTGAGAGAAATAGAAGGATTCAGATGAAAGCTCTTTACTCAGAACTCAACTCTCTTCTTCCTCAAACTTCTAGGGTTCTTCATCTTTTTCTTTCCTCATTTGATTTCATGCATGTGTGAATATAACAACAGATAAACAAACCTTTTTCTTGTTTAATGATATAGGAGTCTTTAGCACTGCCTGAGCAGCTAGATGAAGCTGCAAAGTACATCAAGAAGCTACAAGTGAACGTAGAGAAGAACAAAGAAAGGAAGAGGAAGCTTATTACGACTGCAAAATTCAACAAACTGAATTCCACCACTGTTGGATCTTCATCAATGTATTCGAATGCTGACGTCTTCGTGTCTAGAAGACTGCCAAAAATCGAGATTCAAGAAACTGGTTCGATTCTTCACATCTTTCTTGTGACAAGCTTTGAACACAAGTTCATGTTCCATGAGATCATTCGTGTTCTCACTGAGGAACTAGGATCTGAGATCACTCATGCTGGATACTCAATTGTTGATGATGCTGTATTTCACACTCTTCATTGCAAGGTATATATCAATCCAATAACACTTTCTCTTTTACCTAAAATTTAGGAATCAAAATTTGATACTGAAATTAGGTCAAGTCCATAGTGTGTACACATGCACAATCCGAATGGGATCAAAGTTATGTCACTGAACTATTACAAGCTTATTTAAAAAGATACGTTTTTGTTTATTGCAAGTGATGTATATATAATTTACATATAGATGGAAGAGTGTGATTATGGAGGCAGGAGCCAAATTGCTGAGAGGCTGAAGAAATTTGTGAACAGTGTTGATTAATGTTTTCTCTAATAATGTGTGTACCCTTTTTTTCCCTATCTTGCAGCCTTTTCTGTTTCTTTTGTTCACAATGTTCTTTGTTCTTTTTTTTTTTTACGTTAATTTTTTTAATTGATTTTATATGGTACTGTGTTAACTGTGAAAGTGATGTTTCATTGTGAGGATAATGATATCTTATAATCTCTACTGTTGAAATATATGGATTTTGGGATGTTAAATTTCAATAACAAAACCTACGAAAAAATCGAAAAACATTACATGAACGTGAAGCCTAATTCTTTTGCAGTCTGCTAAATGCCTAAACCATTATAATTAATAATGTTTTTAAAAAACCAATTTAATAATGAGCAAATTTAAAATACAAACAATAGTTTTATATTACTAAAATTATATTATAACGTGAAAAACCACCACTCTTTTTGTACGTTAGAATTTCAACTTTACTCATAAATGTAGTAAATACGAAATATATTAGATATTATTGATAAGATAACGATTTGATGTGACAAAAAAAAAAAGATAACGATTTGATAAGAAAATATGGCTCATTGCCGAAAATGATGAATTTTAGTATATGGGTCTCAGTAGTATTCTTTTATAAAGCCCATATAAAGCCCATATAAAGCCCATATAAAACCCAAATCTTAATAAAAATAAAACCGGTCAACAACATCTTCTCGACAATCAACAATGGTAGTCCGAAGCATTCAAAGTCTACGCCATACATTTCAATTCCGATGGCTGGGTTCTCCGGACACTTCCGACGTTTCTTCCTCCGCCGGCTCCACCAATTTTGCCGCCGCAAATCTCCTCCCGAACAACATCCACCACCAGCCGTGAAGCCGCCGGTTTCAAAATGTCTGTAGATATCCTGCCAGAATGGAACATGCTTGAGCAGGTCCCTTTCTCAACATTCTCGAAGCTCTTATTTTCTGTTCAAAATATAGAACATCTCTTTCTCTGCGGTGGCCTCGAGTACTACAACCCGCGTTTACAACCGCGTAACGCCTGAAAACGAACGCAGGCTTGAGCGTTTCAAGGTCACCACGAGTCCACGACTGATGATCCCGTCATTAGGTGTCTCACTAAGAAAAACCACAATTTTCTCCATTGATGCTATATTAGCTGCTCTTATTTGTGCTTCTAGATCCGTGTACTAGTGGATATCGTTAATTAAACAAATTCTTGTTCGACAAAATCGATGGATAACAGCTCGATCTGTTGTATGTTCAAGCGACATCTCAAGAGACATCTGTTGGGAGAAAAATAATTTTAGAATTGGTGGAGAAGGTGTTTAAGAAAATTTGAGAATATAGGAATTTTAGGAAGAAAGAAAGATTTTATCTTTAAAGGAACTTGTTATTTTATTGGAACAATTTGACTACAAATGAGAGGGATGTGAGGTATTTATAGCCTCCAACTTACAAAATATCTTAATATTTTAATCCTAAATCTAGAAAGCTCTCTCAAAATATCTCTTAAAATATCTTTATTATTTTAATACAAATATCTAGATATTTATTTCTAAGGAGGTGGAAGATGATTCTAGATATATTCTAGAATTTGGATCAAATTTTACTTAGGCCCAAAAGTATTATTGGATCATTGATCCAATAATTAAACTTGATCCAAAATCAAGTTTAATTTTCAACACCCCCTCTTAAACTTGATTTTGTTATTCCAAGCAAACTTCTCATCTTTATAAAATCTTCATGCTTAAGTGGCTTGGTGAAAATATCAGCTACTTGATCATTCGTCTTCACATACTCCACTTGCATATCCTTCTTGGTAACACATTTTCTAATGTAGTGATAGCGTGTATCAATGTGCTTACTTCGATCATGGAAGACTGGGTTCTTTGCTAATGCGATTGCTGATTTGTTATCCACTAAAATCTTCGTTGGTTCCTCTTGTGGTAAGCACAACTCTTTTAACAAATTTCGCAGCCAAATTGCGTGACAAACACATGAAGTAGCAGCTACGTACTCCGCTTCACATGTAGAAAGAGTGACAATCGGTTGCTTCTTTGACATTCATGTGAATGCCGTATCTCCAATGTAAAACACAAATCCACTTGTACTTTTTCGATCATCTACGTCTCCATTCCAATCGCTATCGCTATATCCGACAAGCTTGTAATCATTAGAAATAGAATAGTGCAAACCAAAATTTGTTGTACCTTTGATGTATCGAAGAATCCTCTTGGCCGCCTTAAAGTGAGTTGTGGTTGGATGCTCCATGTATCGACTCACAACTCCTACCGCATATAAAATATCAGGTCTTGTGCATGTTAAGTAACGTAAGCTTCCAACCAAGCTCTTAAATAGTGTTGGATCCACCATTTCTCCTTCTTCATGTTTTGACAACTTAACTCCACATTCCATTGGCGTGCTTACGGGGTTTGAGTCATCCATCTTGAATTTCTTGAGCACCTCTTTAGCATAACCTTCTTGAGTAATGAATATTCCATTGGCTTCTTGCTTCACTTCAATTCCAAGGTAGTAAGACATCAATCCAATATCCGTCATCTCGAATTCTTTTGTCATCTCCATCTTGAAATCCTCAAACATACTTGGATTGTTGCTTGTGAATATCAAATCATCTACATATAAACATGCAATCAATATATCATTCTTTTGAGTTTTGATATAGAGTGCATGTTCATATGGACACTTGATAAAATTTTTCTCCTTGAAATACTTATCAATTCGAGTATTCCAAGCTCTTGGTGCTTGTTTTAAGCCATAAAGGGCTTTCTTTAACCTTAAGACTTTGTCTTCTTCTCCTTTAACTATATAGCCTTGTGGTTGCTCAATGTAGACTTCTTCATCAAGATCTCCATTTAAAAAGGCTGATTTGACATCCATTTGATGTATCCTCCAACTGTTTTGGGCTGCCAATGAAATGATTAGTCTAACAGTTTCTAAACGAGCAACAAGAGCGAATACCTCGTCATAGTCGATTCCGGCTCTTTGACTATAGCCTTTTGCCACCAATCTTGCTTTGTATCTTTCGATTTCTCCTTTAGAGTTCTTCTTTGCTTTATACACCCACTTCACACCAATTGCTTTATGCCCATTCGGAAGTGAAGCTAACTCCCATGTCTCATTCTTTTGTATTGCTTTGATCTCTTCATCCATTGCATTTCTCCATGTTTTCTTTTCCATAGCCTCTTGAAAGTTCATGGGTTCGCAATCCGCAAATAAACAAAATAATGTAAGGTTGTCTTGATTTTCGGTTACCTCATAGAGTTCTTGTAAACTTCTATAACGTGGAATCCTTTCACTCAGACTTTCATCTTCTTGATAATTTGTAGTTGGTGAAGTTGGCGGTGTAGTTTGTTCCTCTCTAGGTTGCTCCAAAATTTCTTCTTCAAAAGGTGAAAAGAAATTATAATCTTCATGATTTGAACTCCAATCCCATTCTCCTTCTTCATCAAAGATGACATTTCAACTAACAATTGTCTTCCTTGTATCCGGATTGTAGAGCTTATAACCTTTGGTATTATTGGCATAACCAATAAAGATATACTTCTCACTTTTATCATCTAGTTTGCTCCGTTTTTCATCCGGTATATGAGCATGAGCAATGCTTCCAAAAACTCTTAGATGAGAAATACCGGGCTTCCTTCCACTCCAAGCTTCTTGTGGTGGTTTTTCCGAGACACTTCTTGTTGGAGATCGGTTTGATAGATAAACCGCGCATGCAACCGCTTCTGCCCATAGTTCTTTTGGTAATCTTTTACTTTTGAGCATGCTCCTCGCCATCTCAAGGATTGTTCTATTCTTTCTTTCCGCTACTCCATTTTGTTGAGGTGATCTTGGCACCGTCAATTGTCTACGAATCCCATTATCCTCACAATACTTCTGAAATTCTTTGGAAGTGAACTCTCCTCCACGATCGGATCTCATGGCTTTGATTACAAGGCCACTTTCCTTCTCAACAAGAGCTTTGAACTTTTTAAAGTTTTCAAACACTTCTGATTTTTCCTTCAAAAAATAAACCCATGTTTTTCTTGAAAAATCATCAATAAAGAGAAGAAAATAGTTACTTTTACCGAGTGAACTTGGCTTGATCGGTCCACAAACATCTGTGTGTATAAGTTCTAGTGGCTTCCGAGCTCTTGTGTTTGACTCCTTCGGAAAACTCATTTTGAATTGTTTTCCAAGTAGACACCCTTCACAAACTTGATTTGGATGGTTGATGTAAGGCAATCCTCTCACCATTCCTTTCTTAGAAAGTAGCTCCAATCCTCCAAAGTTGAGATGTCCAAATCGAAGATGCCAAAGCCAAGATTCTTCCTTATAACACATCTTGAGACATTGTGCGATATCATTTTGAATGTTAAGAACAAACATTCTATTTCTTGACATCGGCACCTTGGTGATGAGATTATTTGCACAATCTCTTATAGAAAGGTTATTATCTTTTAAGTGAATATCATAACCTTTCTCTAAGAGTTGTCCAATACTCAAGATATTTGTTTTCATATTTGGCACATAGTAAACATTGGAAATGAATTGATGATCTCCATTCTTCAATCGGATGAGAATATTACCTTTGCCTTTTACTTCCATCTTTGATTCATCTCCTAATGCCACATTTCCTTTCACCGATTCATCAAGCTCTATGAACATGCCTCTTTTTCCACACATGTGATTGCTTGCACCGCTATCAAGGTACCACATTTGAGCATCATCTCTTTCATCTTTCTTTTTAGCCATTAATAACACTTCATCTTCTTGGATTTTCTCTTCAACGTAGTTGGACTTCTCTTCAACTTGATTATTTCTTGGAGCTTTACATTCGGAAGCATAATGTCCAAATTTTCCACAATTATAACATTTAATGTTTGATTTATCGTACCTTGACCTTTGATTTCCTCTCCCATGACCTCTTGATGAGTTTTCTCCTCTTTGGTTAACATTGTTTTCAAAAGACCTCATACCTCTTCCATTTCCATATCCACGACCTCTTCCTCGGAATTGACCTCCACCTCGTCTTGGATGGATTCGATCGCTTTCTTCTTTATCAATATTCATCTTGAGTACCTTATCCGTGATTTCTTCTTTCTTCTTCTTCTTTTCTTCATAAGCTTGTAACGATCCAAGAAGTTGCTCCATCGTCATAGTCTCCAAATCCTTTGTCTCTTCAATGACGGTAACAATATGCTCAAATTTTGAATCCAACGATCTAAGAACCTTCTCCATTATTCTCACTTCATCTAATTTCTCACGATTTCTTTTAAGATTATTAGTAACCGTTAACACTCTTGAGAAGTAATCGGAAACTAGTTCACCTTCTTTCATTTGCAAAGCTTCAAATTCTTTTCTTAGAGTTTGAAGACGTACCTTCTTGACTTGTTCCACTCCCTTGTAAGAGATTCGAAGCTTCTCCCATGCTTCTTTGGCCGTTTTTGCTTCGGCGACTTTCTCAAATGTATCTTCATCTAAACCTTGATAAATTAGGCAGAGAGCTTTCTTGTCTCTCTTCCTTAGATCTCTCAAACTATCGTTTTGAGTTTGAGATAGATTAGCTTCATTATTTGATTCAATGAAGCTTCTCTCGACTATATCCCACACATCATGTGCTCCTAGAATTGCCATCATTCTAAGACTCCAATTATCGTAGTTGCTCTTTGTGAACATCGGAACTTGGAGGGGAAAACCATTACTTGCCATCTCTAAAAGAATAGTATGGCTCCGATACCACTTTGTTGGGAGAAAAATAATTTTAGAATTGGTGGAGAAGGTGTTTAAAAAAATTTGAGAATATAGAAATTTTAGGAAGAAGAGAAAGATTTTATCTTTAGAGGAACTTGTTGTTTTATTGGAACAATTTGACTACAAATGAGAAGGATGTGAGGTATTTATAGCCTCCAACTTACAAAATATCTTAATATTTTAATTCTAAATCTAGAAAGCTCTCTCAAAATATCTCTCAAAATATTTTTATTATTTTAATACAAATATCTAGATATTTATTTCTAAGGAGGTGGAAGATGATTCTAGATATATTCTAGAATTTGGATCAAATTTTACTTAAGCCCAAAAGTATTATTGGATCATTGATCCAATAATTAAACTTGACCCAAGTTTAATTTTCTAATTTTCAACACCATCTCCTGAAGCCAAAGATGATTGTTCTTTAGGTGTGGAAGCTGCGTATATCAATCAGAACTATTAGCAGCATTTTTAGTGAGCGATGGGAAGAAAGAAAAGTTTGATGAGACGAATCCATTCGTTTATGAAGGTGAAGACATTGCTTCTGTAGGTATAAGATGAAAGCTTGATGATAATATGCATCTTGTCGCGAGGTGTGAGTTACAGAATGTTGTTGATCTCAACAACCTGAGATGGTTCCTCACCAGCCTCAGAAGGATGCAGTTTTAGCTACTGAATTGAAGAACAATGTGAACAACTTGGCTAAATGGACTGCGGAAAAGCTTTTGGCTAATGCGGATATGATGAAGATTGTTTTTTTTTCTCTAGAGTTCATCCTCTTGATCATTTCAACCATGTTATTATCTGTTTTGAGGTATAAGCCGAAGGATTTCGCTGGACAGATTAATCTGAAACACTTGTAACATGTGGGGGGGATTGTGAAATCTATAGTTGATCTGTGCATGAAACTAAGCGAAGGAAAGCATATGCTTTAGTGAAGGATCCATTAAAGCCTCAAGCGAAGGAAAGCATGCATGCTTTAGTGAAGGATCCATCAAAGCCTCAAGTGAGGTTTTATTAGGTAGCAGTTGATGCTTTTAAGAATGATTATGATGAAGAACCTTTGCCTGTAGATGAACAGGTACAGTCTCCTGAGGAAAACGCTGAGGGAGAAGAAGCAAGTGTAGCGGCTACAACTAACGAAACCGAGGATAAGAAGAAGACGCTGATGAATCAAAGCTTGATGGTGATAAACTCAGGTACTTTATACAAAGCTCTTCTCAATACGGTACGTTTCGTCGCGGCGATTATTTACCAAGGAAGCAGAACTGTTCACGTGTCAAACACGTGTCATCATTTTTCCACACGTGTCACATACTTAAGCTGCCAGCTTTTGCTGTTGGGTCTGCAACGTATTAGAGAACCGACCTCTTAAGACACAAGGGATCTCGGTCGACTTGAATCTAATTCATAGCAAACAAAGTTCGAATTGGAAGAAAAAAATTGTTTCTTGATTTGATGAAAATGGCAGCCATGCAACTAACAAGAACTACTTTCTTTAGCCTCTCAAAGGCTTTCCCTAGAGTACGATCGCCGGCAACTCTCGTTGCTTCTACCAGGAAAGTCTCTCGCGTTTGTTTCGCCTCCAAGGTTACTTGCTTCCCAAACTTCCACTTACAATTCTTAGATTTTCAAATTATTTCTACGACAAATGAGTAATTTACATTTCATGTGACGTGATGTGATGATCATGTGAAGAGTTTTGAAGCTTTGTTTTGACCAAATTAACAAAAATATATTCTTTTGCTAAAAAAACCGAACACAGAGTATATATTATAGCTTGGTTTGTACCCTGTCTATAATTTGAAGTGTATTTTTATATTTTCAGGGAAGAGATTCGGTAGAGAACGTTGGAGACTCTGGTAGCAACTTGAGTTACGGTTCAAAAAAATGGAGGGATGATACCGGAGAAAACTATGCCCAAGCAGCTAAAGACAAAGCTAACGAAGGATCGAGCAAAGCGGCTGATAAAGCATACGAGACAAAGGAGCAGGCTAAAGACACAGCCTATGATGCAAAAGAGAAGGCTAAAGAAAAAGTAAATGAAGGGATGGATAAAGCAGAAGATACAAAAGAAAAGACTAAGAATTACGCAGAGGATACAGTGGACAGTGCAAAAGGAAAGGCTAAAGATGCGAAAGAAAAGGTCAAAGAATATGGAGAAGAGACTAAGGAGAGAGCAGAAGGGTTCAAGGAGAAAGTGAAGGGTAAGGCTGAGGAACTTGGAGAGAAGACGAAGGAGACAGTGAAAGGAGCTTGGGAGAATACAAAAAATGCTGCGAGGACTGCAACTGAAGCTGCGGTTGGGCCTGAAGAGGATGCTGATAAGGCACGGGCTGATATCGATAAAGGCGTGGAAGATTTAACGAAAAAGGCCGAGAAAAAATCTGAGAAAGATAGAAAGGAAGATGAGTTTATAACATTTAACTAATGAGTATAAAAATGTTAGTCTCAAGTGTTTCATCTCTTTCACGCATATGCTCTGTAATCTGTTTGTTGTCTGTTTTTAAAACTCCGTCTCGTCTCATGTATGCGAAAATGTATAAGTGTATAAATAAATAAATTTATGGTTATGTAGAAAATATTAAGTTTCTGTTTCTGCAAAACCTATCAATCTCATCTTTGACCAATCGTTACGATTTATATACCTTTTTAATAATAATTCTTTTAGCCAGAGGTTTAATTAAACAATAAAGAATATATGGATTTGAAATCAAATTTCTATATTTACGATAACTTTAACAAAATAACCCTTTCAAATGTGGGCTTCTTTTTAAGTTTCTGTTCGTCCTTCGACTTCTCTGTGGGAAATATATGAAAGAAGCATTGTTAAATCCCTAAAAAGGATTTGGAGGTGTTTAATTTGTGGTTTTAAAAATATGTCACTTGATACGTAAATTTTCTAATTACAGCTGAGTTTCTTGTCTTCTTTGGAATGATAGTATTGTCTTGAATTTGTCAAAGTGTTATATGAGTCTCTTTGCTTTAAACCTTTATGTCACTTGGTACGTAAATTCTCAGCATTTCTGTTTATTTTGAATATGGTGACTCTTAATGTGTAAAGTGTCACGTCCCAAATTGAAAACTTTCTACTATCTAAATTACATAAAACATAAAACATTCCATTTATTGTTAATTGATTTTGAGTTGCATATTCATATTTTTTAATATAATATTAAATCACAAAATTATTATGATATTGGTAGATGTCTCGCTCACATCTCGAACAATTCTATTACAATGTGTAAAATCCCACATCGGAAATTATAAACTTTCTACAAATATATATAAGAAGTTGGATATCTATGTTTTCTAATATCCATTCATGATCTCTTGTGTTATAAGAGAATTTCTCTTATATGCTTTCCATTTTCATCAATTATTTCTATTTTAACTATGTAAAATACTAAACATGTTCTTTTAATACATTTTTAATGCGCCAATGAAAACAGTTCATACACATTATATGTGTTCTCTTAATAAATCACATTATTTACTAAACTCTTTCTCACCATTTGTATACGTTCTGAAGTTAGACAAACCTTCTTACTCACCATCTGTATATGTATTAAAGTTAGACAAATCTTACAAAAGACATATCAAACTCGTGTACACGTGTTTGAAATGTTTATCTTATGCACCAATGAGAGAATACATGAGCACGTGCTTTCACATAGTAAATATTTGCAATCTAGCTATGCTTGTTTTGACTTAAATTTTTAATATAGTTTCAATAACCCTAGATTTTGTTTCTGTTTATATGACTAGACTCAATTAATCATATCTTCTTGATTCTCCATTTCCATATAAGGACAAGAGTTAAGAATAAGAGAGCCTTGGTTTTTGACCAAGCTTAGCCTAAGGTTTATTGTGTGAAGATAGAGCTTCAGATTTTATTAATACACAATCTATGACACGTTTATGTTCATAATCTCATTCTTCTAAAACCGAAGTGTATCTCTTCTTCAATTTTCACGCCCAAAAACCTATATAAGAAGATACCCTACACCATTAAAATTCACAACAACAACAATATAACTAGTATCTCTTGAGAGAGATGGATAATTTGAATGGTTTTATGAGAAGAGACAATCAAGTGAATGAAGAGAAGCCTCCACCGCGAGTGTGTCCGAGGTGTAACTCAGACAACACCAAGTTTTGTTACTACAACAACTATAGCTTGACTCAACCACGCTATACCTGCAAAAATTGTCGTCGATATTGGACTCATGGTGGAGCGCTAAGGAACATACCAATTGGTGGAAGTGGTCGTAAAACCAAACGTACAAAGATAGATCAACCTTCTGTTTCTCAGGTGGTTTCTGTTGATATTCAGCAAGTTAACTTTCACCAACCTTTCTTACATGTTCAAGAAACCAATGAGATGGTTGGATCTTTTGGTGGTTCTTCTTCTTCTTCTGTTGCTCTCGGGAATCACTTCGGTTCTTTGCCTGATATTCATGGTGATATGGTGCATTCAATTCGAAGTTTTCAACCAATAACAAATCGATTAGATTTCTCTGATGGGTCATTTCACCAAGGCTATTACGATGTTGGATCCAGTGATTTGATTGGTATTCCTTTGATAAACCATTCAAATAGTGGACATGTTGATAACTATAACAATTATCGTATAAATCAAGATGATCAAAACAACCGAGACCAGAGCTTCAACAACACTATGAATATGAATCATAACGTCGTCGCTAGTGAAAGCAGAGGATCTTTAAACACTGATCATATGAACAGAAACAACAACAAAGACATAAACAAGTGTGTGTTTAGGTGTTCCTATCATTTGGAGAAGAATGGTCCTTGAATCGTAATCGTTTTACCCATTTTCTTTTTTTCGTGTTAATGTTTTAATTTTTCGTTTATGTTTCTGTTGGGTCTGTATTTTTGGTCAATTCTGTTGGATTGTTTAAAATAAAGAAATTATGAAAGTTTCTGTCTTTGTTTCCCAAAAGATTCAGATACATAGTTTTGAGTTTCTGTTCTTCCCTATATATTACTTTTCGAAGATCTATCATGACTATGGAGGAAGAAATTGGTCATTTGTTATAAAGTGATTTATTGAGGTGCTTAAGAAAAGATTTATGAAGGTGTTTTGAAATATGTTACTCGATAAGAGAACTTTGCTCTTATGGTTTTCTTTCTTGTCTATTCAGTATTGATAGTATTGTCTAATAAATCTTACTTTTCTCAAGAATATGTATCTGAATATGGTAGGACTGGAAGAAAAACCGAATTTTAAATCCAAACTCGAATTCAATCCAAACCGATTTTTTATATATATCGTAGTGGATTTAATGGGCTTAAGTAGTTGGGATATCGGATAATATCCGATTTGAACCAAAACCCAAACTAATATATGAAACACACCAAACTAACTAAACTCATTTACTCTCTTTTACCTGATTTTGAAAAATTCATATACTTTCAAATAATTTTAGGAAATTTAAATAGTTTTATCCAATTTTTAGAATATTTGGCATATTTTTGAATAGTTTTAGATTGTTTGGATAGTTTGATTTACTAGATTTTTCAAACAAATCTGATAATTTTGAGTATTTTCATATTAAAATAATTTTTCTGTATTTTTCAGATAATTTTTAATACTGGATATTGTATAAAACCCGATCAAATCTGAATTTGGAAAGAATTGAATACAATCTAATCCAAAAATTAAAAATATCTTAAGGGAGCTTATAAGCTTAGTATCAAAAATCAAAAATCTCGAAAAATAATCCAAAATCGATTAAATATATATTGAGAATATTAAAATGTTATATATATATATATATCCGTCTCTCAAAACTTCTCTTTCGCAATTTGAAAAAAAAATTCCAACACTCTCACACAATGTGTTAATAACTTGCTGTTAAATCCC
Organism: Pugionium cornutum; assembly: GCA_018901935.1. NCBI lineage: Eukaryota > Viridiplantae > Streptophyta > Magnoliopsida > Brassicales > Brassicaceae > Pugionium > Pugionium cornutum. The sequence continues at coordinate 34,034,502 of CM032165.1, forward strand.
TAACAAATAAATCTTTTTTTGTTCATGCAAATAGATAATTAAAAAGATAATTTGATGCATACACTTTTTCTGTGGGGTTAACTCTGTTGTCTTCTTGGTATTCATTATTCTTGTCTATTTAACACTCTTAATTCTCATAATGTGTATGCATTTTAAAAACCATTCAATACTACCTAATTATTTCGTATGCAACGAAAACAAATGCCCAATACACATTCAAATCTTCTTCTCTAAATTAATTATTCATATATCTAAATTAATATAAGAACTTGAGCTTTTAGGTAATTTATAAATCCATATAGTTTATTTAATATTCAGAAGAATGAGATTTAACTATGCATGCGCATGACACTTGACAAATATCTATTAAATTTTTTAATCTATGAGATTTGCCAAAATAGGCTATCTGATGTAAAAAGTTCTTATATTGGTTGAATATATTGTCTTTTTGTATTAGGAAATTTTGTTAACTAATACATATGTTCTTACCATCATTATCCAATTTTAATATGATGTTTTTATAAAATATATTTTTAGAAAATGTTTTTAGGCACTTATAAAAATGCACACTCTCGTTATGATATACTTAGAAATATCTTGGATTTTTTTGGTCAATTTCATCAAAGGTTTCTTACCAACACTTTGATCTATAAAAGAAATTATAAGAGAATAAATAATAAATATTTAAGAGAAACTTTGAATAAAATTTCTTAAATGAGAACCTTTGTTGGTACGTGGTTTCTCAACTATTTAAAAAACTCTCTTAATTACACTAATTATTCCAGAAATATATTTATTTCGTTTTATGTAATCCTATATATGTAATTTTGTCCAAAACTTAATGAATTTTATTTGGTTTTAAAATTGTGTTTTTGTATTAATAAATTTCCTTTTGTGTCAACAATTAAATTTCTTTATTTCCAGCCAATCATGTTATTGGCAAGGGAAAAAATGATTCTTCGGATTTTGTAGAGCCAAACGGCGATTTTTATAAGAAAAAATCTTTAATGATATTAAAGAAAATACAACAGACATAAAAGACGTCCGGATTTTGTTTACCAATACGTTTGTTGTGGTTGACCACTCGTTCAGACGGGGAAAGTCTTTTTTTGTCCCTCATCGATTTCCGACAATGATATAAAGATGAGTCTTCCACAATGAACTCGACACGTTCACAATATTTAGTTGTTTTCAGTTGTTAGCATTTAGCAAAAACCATTATTATTTAATTTTCAAGATTATGAAAGCTAATGAATCGCACGAGACAAAACAAAGTAAGACGTAGAATACACGTGTCCATGCATTTAAAACAAAAGCTATTTGACGGTACAAAGCGTCAAAACAAATGCCCTTCGACGTGGGTAATCTGTACGACTGTACCAATGTAATCTCTATATATATACGAGTTTCATATCTCAAGCAGTACATAATCAAAACTAATTAAGATATCTCAATCATTGAATTGATTTCTTCAAGTACTGTTCTTGTTAATTCAACAATGGCTACTTCGCGTTTAGCTAGGTTTGTATCAGAGGTTGCTCCGTCTCAATTCGTTACGGTGATGAGGAGGCACAGAGCAGCGAAGCAGAAGCTAGACACAATAAAAGAAGAGGATTATAAAGAAGATTGTTTCAGTGGTAAGATGATGATGATGATGAAGACGTCCAATAACATGACATCATCTCATCATCATGCTTATTATTCTTCTTCTTCTTCAGTGTCTAAATCTTGAAGAATGCCGTTGAGGCTCGAAGCTCTTTTTCTGTCTTCGAAAAGTAAAGACTATGTGGATTGTGTGTGATTGTATTGATCGGGTCGATGTTTTTGTGCACCCGTTTCTATTTATAGTTTGCTTATATACGATTCGGGACCTTTTTGTTATTTTTGTAAAAGGCTCGATTCAGTAGTACGGTAGTGTTGGATTGTATGATCTTAAGCATACTGTACTATAAAGGTTTCTACATGTTGTAATTTTCGGATATTTTTTGTGCTTTTCTCGTCGTACTTACTTTCCATGTCTGGTTATGATAGTCTCTTCTCAGGTCCAGAATATGACAGCGTCATACATAATGCAATGTGACGATGACACAGTATTCATCAGAGTGGAATCAATTTTGAAATAAATCTGTTAAGAATGTGTTCGAAGAACCTCAAAGTAACCAAGAGTCTCTATCTCAAATAGAAGGTTTGAAGAGTTTTTTAAAGTTAAGAAGAAGTCTCTTTAACCCTCTAACCGCAGTGGAAGGTTCCAAAATTAGAGGAACAATTTTGGAACCTCAAGAAGTTCTGCATTTTTCCAGACTGGTGTTCTCGGAAAGAAACAGAGCACGCTTAGAAGAGCTCGACAACAATCTGGGTTCACAGATTGACTTCCAAAATACAACGGCTACAGACAGAAGGACAATGGGCATTAATTAAGCTGTACTCTTTGCTTGTTATTGTAATGTAGAGTCGTATAAGTTGTAAAACGGGAAGGAGGTCGAGTGGGGTGTGCTAAGTGAGTGATAGTGAGAGACGTTTGTAAGAAATACAAACTGTAAGACGGAAACTTGAGTTCTAGTGGATTCCCGGAAAGAAATTCCGGCGAGACGTAGATTCAACCGGTTAAGGTTGGATTGAACTCGTAAATTTGCTGTGTGCTCTGTTTTTTTCATTTCTCGGCAACTTATTCTTTTCAGTTCTCACAACTTACTAAACTACAAAAGAAAACAACATTTGGTATCAGAGCTACGTTAGCTCAAGGATCAGAAGAAAGAAGGTTATCCACAAAGATGTCTTCTGGAAGAGTAGATTTAGAGAAGTTTGATGGGAAGGGGGACTACATGTTATGGAAAGAAAAGACACTAGCCCACTTAGAAATACTCGGTCTTCTTGAAGGACTGAGTGAGGCAGAGGAGTCTGCAAAACCAACAAGAGCTGTGAGTGTAATAGAAGAGGAAGCAGAAGCTTCAACTCCTAGTCCAGAAAGAGAAAAAGAAGCGACTTTGAAAAGTCTACAACTGGAGGAAAAAAGGAGGAAGGCAAGGTCAACTATTATACTTAGTGTTGGAGATCAAGTACTCCGAAAGATCATAAAAGAAAGGACTGCAGCTGGTATGTTGAGGTTATTGGATCAATTGTACATGTCTAAGGCACTCCCTAACCGGATTTATCTAAAGCAAAAGCTTTATAGCTTCAAGATCGCAGACACAGTCTCTGTAGAAGAAGGAACAGACGACCTGCTGAAGCTTATTGCCGACTTAGAACATGTTAAAGTTTCAATACCAGACGAAGACCAGGCTATTATTCTGTTGATGTCTCTGCCAAGTTCATTTGATCACCTAAAAGACACACTGAAATATAGCAAAGACACATTGTCTCTTGAAGATGTTATAGCAGCTATACATTCTAAGCAGTTAGACTTTGGACAGAACCAAAAGAAAAACAAGAATGTAGCTGAAAGCCTCTACGTAAAAGATGGAAGAGGAAGATCTGAGAAAAAGGGGAAGACTCCTGAAACGAATAAAGCAAAGAACAGATCGAAGTCCAGAGATAAGTCTAAGAAAGAGTGCTGGATTTGTGGGAAGGAAGGACACTTCAAAAGACAGTGCCCAGTATGGAAAGACAGAAACAGAAGAGATCAGTCTTGTGAAAGAGGAGAATCTTCAAATGTGACAAATCAAGTTCAGGATGTTGCAGCTTTGATGGTTTCTGAAGCTCTACTCTCTGTTTCTGGAGACCTTCAAGAAACATGGGTGATGGATACCGGGTGTTCTTTTCACATGACACCGAGAAGAGACTGGTTCTTGGACTTAGATGAATCAAACGTCGGGGAAGTTAGGATGGCAAATGATTCATTCTCAGAAGTGAAAGGTGTAGGGAGCATAAGGATCAAGAACAAGAATGGTACCACTGTGCTCCTTACTAATGTCAGGTATGTCCCCTCCATGACTAGAAATCTCATTTCATTAGGTACTCTAGAAAATCTAGGGTGCTGGTTTCAGTCTAGGAATGGAACACTAAGAGTAAACAAAGGATGTATAACCATGTTGAAAGGGCAGAAAACGAATACTTTGTATATCCTAGAAGGAGTTGTAATTGCAGGTGAGGCAAATACTGCAGAAAACAGAAGAGATGAGACCAAACTATGGCATAGAAGGCTAGGCCATATGGGGCAAAAGGGGCTGCAGACTCTAGTGAATAAAGGACATATGGAAAGGAAGTTGATATCAAGTATTGATTTCTGTGAGGAGTGTGTCTATGGCAAGACACACAGAGTGTCATTTGGTACTTCGAGGATGAATACCAAAGGAAAATTAGATTACGTCCATTCAGACTTGTGGGGTTCACCTCATGTTCCACACTCTCTTGGAAAATGCCAATATTTCATCACGTTCATAGATGATTTCTCAAGAAAAACATGGATATTTTTCTTGAAAAGAAAGGACGAGGCATTTGAGAAATTTGTAGAGTGGAAAAGGATGGTAGAAAATCAGGAAGGGAGAAGACTAAAGATCCTTAGAACGGATAATGGTCTGGCATATTGCAATCGAGAGTTTGATGACTTTTGTACAAGGGAAGGAGTAGTAAGACACAAGACTTGCCCATACTCTCCCCAACAAAATGGGGTTGCAGAGAGGATGAACAGAACGGTGATGGAGAAGGTGAGAAGCATACTCGTAGAATCTGGATTACCAAAATCTTTTTGGGCTGAGGCTGCACACACTGCAACACATCAGATTAATCATTCACCCTCTTCAGCAGTAAACTATGAGATTCCAGAGGAGATTTGGTCAGAAACAAAGCCACACTATGATAACCTGAAAGTGTTTGGCTCAGTAGCCTATGTTCACTGTGACCAAGGCAAGTTAAATCCCAGAGCCAAGAAAGCGATTTTCATAGGATACCCTCATGGAGTTAAAGGCCATAAGTTTTGGCTGATTGAGGAAAAGAAGTGTGTGATTAGTAGAGATGCTGTATATCAAGAAGATCAGATGTACAAGACGCAGAAAGAGATCCCTGAAGCAGAAATTGAAAAGGAAATGATTTCGATTGATCTACCAAGGGAGCTTGAAAATCCAGATCAACAAATTCAGAACATTTCCCATTCTGATGATAATTCACAAGGCAGAATCAGTCCTGCTTGTGACAGTCATCAATTGGAAGAACATGTATCTTCTGAATCAGACCAAGATCAAGAAAAAGATGAGTCTCTTGAGCATTACCAGCTAGCAAGAGACAGGTCCAGAAGGATTATAAGACCACCATCTAAGTACAATGAGTCTAATAGTGTTGGTTTTGCACTTTTAGCAGCAAAAGATGGAGGCTATCCTGAGCCAAGAAGTTACTTGGAAGCAAAGACAGACAGAGATTGGGAAAAGTGGAAAGCTGCCATGGACGAAGAAATGCAAGCTCAAATCAAAAACCAGACTTATGAGCTTGTGAAAAGACCTGTAGGAAAAAGAGTGATAGGATGTAAATGGGTGTATAAGAGGAAACCAGGAACGGATGGTCTTAGCAAAACAAGATTTAAAGCTAGACTAGTTGCTAAAGGGTTCTCTCAAAGGGAAGGAATTGACTATCAGGAGATATTCTCTCCTGTAGTCAAACATGTCACCATAAGACTGATCCTATCATATGTGGTAGAAAACAACCTGGAACTTCAGCAAATGGATGTAAAAACTGCATTCCTTCACGGAAATCTGGAAGAGAGCATTCTGATGGAGCAGCCTGAGGGTTATGAAAAAAGAGGGTCAGATGTAGTTTGTCTTCTAAAGAAGTCATTGTACGGGTTGAAGCAATCACCAAGGCAGTGGAATCAAAAATTTGATTCAGTGATGCTTAAAGCTGGGTATTGTAGAAGCAAGTATGATTACTGCGTATACTTTCAAAGATTAAATGATGCTTCTTATATCTACTTGTTGCTCTATGTGGACGACATTCTCATAGCCTGCAACAACAAAGAAAAGATCCAGAGCCTGAAGAAACTTCTACAGTCTGAGTTCGACATGAAGGACATGGGAGATGCAAGAAAGATTCTCGGCATGGAGATAAAGAGAGACAGAAAAAATGGAGTTTTGGAGCTGTCTCAGGAAGCGTATTTGGAAAAGATCCTAAGAGGTTTCAACATGTCTGAATCAAAAGGTGTCTCCACACCCTTGGGAATCCATTTTAAACTTCAAGCTGCAACAGAAGAGGAGTTAAAACTTCAGGAAGATTACATGAAATCTGTCCCCTATGCGAGTGCAGTAGGGTCGATCATGTATTCTATGCTTGGAACAAGGATGGACCTAGCTTATCCAGTTGGGGTGATAAGTAGGTACATGGGAAAACCAAACAAAGAGCACTGGCAAGCCGTTAAATGGGTGCTGAGGTATATCAGGCAGACGAAGAACTTGAAACTATGTTTTACAAAGCAGAAGAAGTTTGAAATCAAGGGGTATTGCGACTCTGATTATGCATCAGACAAGGATAAAAGAAGGTCGATTACGGGATATGTCTTTACTGCAGGAGGAACTTCAATCAGCTGGAAGTCCAGTCTGCAGAAGGTGGTCGCATTGTCCACCACAGAGGCAGAATACATGGCCTTAACAGAGGCGATTAAAGAAGGAATTTGGCTGAATGGGTTGAATTCTGAGCTGGGGATGAGGCAGGACATTATGGAGATCTACAGTGATTCTCAGAGTGCAATTGCTCTGGCCAAGAATTCAGTGCATCATGAACGTACAAAGCACATTGACGTGAGGATGCACTTCATAAGAGAGTTGATTGCAGAAAAGAAAATCAGAGTCGTGAAGATCAGCACAACTCACAATCCTGCAGACATTTTGACAAAATGTGTTCCAGTGAGCAAGTTTCAGGAAGCACTGAAACTGCTCAACTTGATTTCAGACTGAAATCAACAAGGCAACCGGAATGGGAATCTAGATACTAGAAGATCATAACAGGTTTACAAAAGAAAGGTGACTGGAGGCTGCCTCGAACACGGTGGAGATTGTTAAGAATGTGTTCGAAGAACCTCAAAGTAACCAAGAGTCTCTATCTCAAACAAAAGGTTTGAAGAGTTTTTTAAAGTTAAGAAGAAGTCTCTTTAACCCTCTAACCGTAGTGGAAGGTTCCAAAATTAGAGGAACAATTTTGGAACCTCAAGAAGTTCTGCATTTTTCCAGACTGGTGTTCTCGGAAAGAAACAGAGCACGCTTAGAAGAGCTCGACAACAATCTGGGTTCACAGATTGACTTCCAAAATACAACGGCTACAGACAGAAGGACAATGGGCATTAATTAAGCTGTACTCTTTGCTTGTTATTGTAATGTAGAGTCGTATAAGTTGTAAAACGGGAAGGAGGTCGAGTGGGGTGTGCTAAGTGAGTGATAGTGAGAGACGTTTGTAAGAAATACAAACTGTAAGACGGAAACTTGAGTTCTAGTGGATTCCCGGAAAGAAATTCCGGCGAGACGTAGATTCAACCGGTTAAGGTTGGATTGAACTCGTAAATTTGCTGTGTGCTCTGTTTTTTTCATTTCTCGGCAACTTATTCTTTTCAGTTCTCACAACTTACTAAACTACAAAAGAAAACAACAAAATCGATTGAGTCTCTCTGGAACAATCTCTCTATATGGGCAATCTAAATCTAAATCTAAATCTAAATCTTTAGGACTGGGCAGTTACATGGGAGATACATTAGCTTGTGTTCTGTCATCTGTGCCCCTTCATACGATTTTTTATGATTCAGCAATCAGAAACTGCCTCAGATTCTAAATGCTCTTACATACTACAAAAGGAGTGGCCAGAAGCTGTGCATCCTCATTACGCCAATGGACCAGGATACAACATAATCTCAAGCAAAAAGCTTCTAAATAAATCGTTTCCCAGAATACAAGACAAAAGCTTATGGTCTAACCCTTACTGTCATCTCCAGCTTTAACTGTTATGAACATAAGTGTATATATTTTGAAATGACCAAAGCTAAGCAACAATTTCCATATTCTTGTCACATCTGTTCAAGATGGAAGATGTGAGCAAGGGAATTTGGATGGAGCAAATCACCACCCTGATGCAGCCAGTGGAGTGAACAAATTACACTGCACATTACCAAACTCCTACTCAGATGATCTGCCTGTGGAATACTTTGTTGAAAGGCCGAGCACAATGTTGCAATTTCAGATGACCAAAACATTAGCACTGGTCAGGAGATTATAGGATTACAGACTTAGTACCCCATCGTAAACATTTTATGTTTAGCTTGAGTCGTGATTATAGAGATTCGACTTCTATCAAAACTGCATTCGCTTGATCATTTGCATTTGTTGTGTCGATTCTCGGTAAAGTTCCCAGCTTTTTAGTTCTGGTGGGGAACTGGAAGAGATCTCCAGGTAATGCTGAATTGTCATCTTCCTTTCACATGTCCAATAGAGATAAAAAATTGGTTATTTAGCCTACAAGAGTCATATGCTCAGAATCCTAAGCAGCATTCATGAGTGGTTGTATAAATAATAAAACAGAACATATTATTAACAATGGCAATATTCAAACAAATATATCAGAAGTGGTAAACGACGCCGGAGCAATATCAAAAGGAATATTGGGCTCAAAACCTCAGTGGAGACCCAAACCAGTAAAGAACGGCGACGTTTTAGCTAATACCAAACAGCTCCAGAAGATGCTAACGGCTACTGCAAGAAACGACAAGAAAGAAGAAGTTGGAGGAAAGAAAATGGAGGCTGGTACGAATTCGACCTTGCTCTCAAACAAATATCAGACCTTGGCAACTTTATCCGATTAGTCAACATTCAAATAAGAAGATGACACATGGATTAGGGTTAATGTTGGTTGTAATAAAAACGAGTATAAATACTCTGTTCTTGTAATCGAAAATAGGTAAGCAAGAAAACATTAAGGAAAAACAGAGCCTCTATTCTCTCATTATCTCTTCCTTTAACATGGTATCAGAGCATTCCTAATGGAAAACCATACCATCGACATATCTCACTACAATGTGCCCTCCCTTACCATTACCTTGACTGAGAAAAATTACAGTCTTTGGAAAACGCAGTTTGAAACCTTTCTCTCTGGTCAGGGGCTACTCGGTTTTGTTACAGGTCGAATCACCCCTCCCTCACAGACCGTATCAGTCCCTGGAATCAATGGCGCAACAATGGAGTCCCCAAATCCAGAATACCTTCAACAACACCAAATGTGGTACCAAACGGATCAAGTAGTGAAGTCTTGGCTACTCGGTTCCTTTTCGGAGGACATCCTGAGTGTGGTGGTGTCCTGCACAACATCACATCAGGTATGGTGTGCTTTGGCAAATCATTTCATCAAGGTAACACCTTCAAAGTTGTTTGAAATACAAAGGAAACTACAAACGATTTCTAAAATGGACAAAACTATGGAAGTCTATCTGAAAGAAATCAAGCAGGTGTGTGACCAACTAGAGTCTATGGGAAATCCAGTTCATGAAAAGATGAAAATATATGCTGCCATTCATGGGTTAGGACGTGAATATGAACCCATAAAAACTAGCATAGAAGGAACAATGGATTCAGAAAACCGAGTGCGATTTGACGATATCATTCCCCGATTATTGAGCTATGCAGATCGGTTAGATTCGTATGCCTCAGACATCACAACTTCTCCACACTTAGCCTTCAATGTTGCACGAACAGAAGGCAATTTCTACAACAGTCGAGGACGAGGAGGCAACTCCTTCGGCAGATTTGGTAACAAAGGAAGGTACTATAACTTCTCCACCAAAGGTAGAGGCTTTCATCAGCAAATCTCCTCCCCTTTGGTGCAGCAACGTTCCTATGATACTGCACCTCGCGTAGTCTGTCAGATCTGTGGCAAATCAGGCCACCCAGACTTAAAATGTTGGCACAGATTCAATAACGCATACCAACCTGAGGACACTACTCAAGCGCTTGCTGCAATGAAAATTACCGACGTCACAAATAACTCCGGACTTGAATGGTACCCGGACTCTGGAGCTACGTCCCACGTGACTAACACCACCACCAATCTAAGCTCAGCACAGCCTTACAGTGGCTCAGATCAAGTAATGGTAGGAAGTGGAGACTTTCTTCCTATTACGCACACTAGATCGAGTACTCTTACTGCAGCAACAGGTACTATCCCTCTCAATGACATCTTGGTTTGTCCCAATATCTCAAAGTCCTTATTGTCTATCTCTAAACTCACCACTGACTTTCCCTGCACTGTTGAGTTTGACGATAATTATGTCCATGTCAATGATAAGGCCACAAAGAGGATGTTGCTGCAGGGAAAAATGCATAATGAACTATATAAACTAGATGCCTCTCATGTACATGATGTTTATCTCCATCAGAAAACAGCAAGTGCAGAGACTTGGCATCGACGTCTCGGTCATCCAAATAATGGAATCCTTCAACAATTTCTGTTTCCAAGCATATCTCCATGAATAAAGCTTCAAGTCTGGTGTGTGAGTCATGTCGGCTTGGTGAAAGCTCAAGACTGCCATTTTCAAATTCTAATTTCTCTGCTTCAAAACCACTGGAAAAACTGCACTGCGATCTTTGGGGACCCTCTCCTCTTGTCTCTGTCCAATGATTCAGATATTATGTAGTGATCATTGACAATTATTCTCGTTTTTGCTGGTTTTATCCATTAAAACTTAAATCTGATTTTTATGCAACTTTTGTATCATTTAAAAAGCTTGTCGAAAATCAATTTAACACTCGGATAAAAATGTTTTAGTGTGACGGCGGAGGTGAATTTATCAGCAAACGATTCTTGTCTCATTTACAAAATTCTGGAATCAAACAATACATCTCTTGTCCTCACACTCCTCAGCAAAACGGGTTGGCAGAACGCAAGCATAGGCATCTTGTCGAACTTGGACTTACCATGATGTTCCAATCAAAGATGCCCCAAAAATATTGGGTCGAAACTCTATTCACTGCGAATTTTCTAATCAATCTGCTGCCCACTTCCACTCTGGAAAATGGAGTGTCTCCATATGAAAAGTTAATGGGCAAACAACCAAATTATTCAGCTCTAAGGGTATTCGGATGTGCTTGCTTCCCAACTCTGAGAGATTATGCTTGGTCTAAATTCGATCCGCGATCATTAAAATGTGTCTTCCTTGGCTACAATGATCGATACAAGGGATATAGATGCCTGGTTCCTACCACAGGCAGAGTGTATCTTAGCCGACATGTTGTGTTTCAAGAGAACGTCTTTCCGTTTGAAGACACTTAAGCTCACCTACATAAACCCAGCAACTCTCCTCTTTACCAAGCCTGGTTCAACAGCTCCTTTTCCTCACCTATACCAGAATCACTATCACCTCCACCCCGTTCAATCCCATCACAAACCGAGCCTATAACAAGACCTCCACAATTACCAAATCCCAATCTAATCATTCCTCCCGACTTACCACCATCAAACACTTCCTCTGTTTTACCTTCTTCCCCTAACCCAAATTCCCCATCATCTCCCTCACCCATGTTATCCACTCCCTCTCCCAGTCCACGAAGTTGTACAAATGAGGAATTGTCTGGGCGTACGGCAGACCTAGATTCTGTTCCTATAGGCGACAGCAATCCCTCATTTGCACACACTTCCCCTGCTTCAGTTTCGGCACCACCTTCCACGAATAATCATCCTATGTTAACTCGGTCTAAAATGGGAATCGTAAAACCCAACCCACGCTATGCTCTGTTGACAAATAAGGTATCCTACCCAGAGCCAAAAACCGTTGCTGCAGCATTAAAAGATGTCGGCTGGGCATCAGCTATGGCAGAAGAAATTCAGACCTGCAAAGATACAAACACTTGGACTCTAGTACCTAGCACACCTCAAATGCACATGTTAGGATGCAATTGGGTCTTCCGCACTAAATTACATGCTGATGGCACGCTAGACAAGCTTCGGGCACGACTAGTTGCTAAAGGATACCATCAAGAAGAAGGCATCGATTATTTGGAAACTTATAGCCCCGTTGTCCGAACAGCAACCATTCATACAATTCTTCATATAGCTACGACATCAAGCTGGTCAATTCGACAATTAGATGTCAAAAATGCGTTTCTCCACGGCGATCTCACTGAAACTGTCTATATGAAGCAACCGGCTGGCTTCATCGATTCCAGCAAGCTAGATCACGTTTGTCTTCTCCATAAATCGATTTACGGTCTCAAGCAATCGCCTCGAGCCTGGTTCAACAAGTTCAGCACATTCTTACTCGAATACGGCTTCACCTGTTGCAAAATAGACCCTTCTCTGTTTGTCTTTCTCAAAGACAAAACTGTTATCTTCTTATACATCGATGACATGTTGGTTACATGAAATGAGCCGGCAGCCCTCAATTCTTTACTGGACAGCCTCAACACAATGTTTAAAATGAAAGACTTGGGGCCACTATCATATTTCTTGGGCATTCAGGCACAATTTCACTCCCATGGATTATTCTTTTCCCAGCACAAATACGCGGAAGATCTTCTTGCAATTGCCGGTATGTCTGATTGCTCGTCAGTTTCAACACCTCTTCCCCTACAACTTGATCGAACTGTGGACAAGACAGAGCATTTTCCCAATCCCACATACTTTCGTAGCTTGGCGGGAAAACTTCAGTATCTCACTCTGACGAGGCCCGACATTCAGTTCGCCGTGAATTACGTCTGTCAAAAAATGCACCAACCTACTCTCTCAGATTTCCAGCTTCTCAAACGAATCATCAGATATATCAAAGGCACAGTTAGGATGGGAATTTCCTTTAATCGAAACTCAGATTGCAGTCTGCGTGCCTATAGTGATGCTGATTGGACAAGCTGCAGAGAAACCAGACACTCAGTTGGTGGATTTTGTACCTTCCTAGGTTCCAATCTTATTTCCTGGTCTTCTCGCAAGCAGCCTACGGTATCTCGCAGCTCAACAGAAGCTGAATACCGTTCAATGTCGGAGGCAGCCTCTGAAGTTACCTGGCTTTGTTCACTTCTGAAAAAGCTTCACATACCTGTTCATCATACATCAGAATTGCTATGTGACAATCTCTCTTCAGTTTATCTTTCAGCCAATCCTGCCTTCCACTCCCGCACAAAACACTTTGACTTGGATCATCATTTTGTTCGGGAAAAAGTTGCCTTACGGTCACTAATCATGAAACACATTCCGGCTACGCTACAATTAGCTGATATTCTGACAAAGTCACTCTCTCATACTCCGTTTGCTGCCTTAAGATTCAAACTTGGTGTGTGTACACCTCCCACACCAAGTTTGAGGGGGGCTATTAACAATGGCAATATTCAAACAAATATAACAGAAGTGGTAAACGACGCCGGAGCAATATCAAAAGGGATATTGGGCTCAAAACCTCAGTGGAGACCCAAACCAGTAAAGAACGGCGACGTTTTAGCTAATACCAAACAGCTCCAGAAGATGCTAACGGCTACTGCAAGAAACGACAAGAAAAAAGAAGTTGGAGGAAAGAAAATGGAGGCTGGTACGAATTCGATCTTGCTCTCAAACAAATATCAGACCTTGGCAACCTTATCCGATTAGTCAACATTCAAATAAGAAAATGACACATGGATTAGGGTTAATGTTGGTTGTAATAAAAACGAGTATAAATACTCTGTTCTTGTAATCGAAAATAGGTAAGCAAGAAAACATTCAGGAAAAAGAGAGCCTCTATTCTCTCATTATCTCTTCCTTTAACACATATAAGCATCAATTTTGGAAGAGTGTGGAGCTCTAATCTATCTAAAAGTTCAGCAAATAAATTGGAATGTAGAAAACTCAATATTTCTTAAAACACAATATTTCTTAAAACAACAAAACTGTCGCGCAAAGACTGCAAACTGATCTTTTCACGATTAGATGCATGCAGCCAAATGTGCTTTATTCTTTCTTTGTTTTATTTATCACTGTGTTTAATCCTTACGCCAAAATCTCGTGTCGTGAAGTTCTGATACACGGTGAATCAATCAAGAAGTGCAAAACACACCAAAATTGTGCGGTCGTGATATGCAAATGATGTACAAGGTAAATGAGTATAAAATGCCATTTTTGAACCTGGGAAGTGGAAATCAGAGCGATGATATGGACAGAGAAATATCAGAGCTGAACCTGAAGCAAACCATTATCACTAAAAGAGGAATCTTACACATAAAGTCTTTTGCACTGATTCAACGTTTTGGGGTTTTGATAATTTGAGGTCGAACCTTCTGCTTGATGCATTCTTTCGGTCAGGGAATAGCGGCGGCTGTCGAAGTTGTTTGGAGACAACTATTTAGGTCTCTGGGGAGTTATCATCTTTTGGTCTTTTTTATATTATAAATGGAACTCACCTCGGTACTAATGCAATTGACGACAATGCCCCCACGAAACAGAGCAAAATGCCTCCATGCCCAGAAACCTCTGTTCTGTTACTTCCCATGGTCGACAAATGCATAAATTACTTGCAGACCTATGGTGTTACATCGCTAACAAAACTCAGACAAATCCACGCCTTTTCAATCCGCCATGGCGTCTCCATTTCCGACGCCGAGATGGGCAAACATGTCATCTTCTACCTTGTGTCATTTCCATCTCCAGCTCCTATGTCTTATGCTCACAAGGTCTTCTCCAAGATCGAGAAACCCATCAATGTCTTTGTTTGGAACACACTGATCAGAGGCTACGCTGAGACTGGTAATTCCGTCTCTGCTGTTTCTCTCTACCGCGAAATGCGACTCTCTGGTATGGTCAAGCCAGATACTCATACTTTCCCGTTCCTTCTTAAAGCCGTGGCGAAAATGACGGATATTCGGTTGGGAGAGACGATCCATTCCGTCGTTATAAGAAGTGGGTTTGGTGCGCTCATATTTGCTCAGAACTCTCTGCTCCATTTATACGCCAATTGTGGTGACCTATCCAGTGCGTACAAGGTGTTTGATAGAATGCCTGAAAAAGATCTTGTGGCTTGGAACTCTGTGATTAATGGGTTTGCAGAAAACGGTAATCCAAACGAAGCTTTAAAGCTTTATACCGAGATGGATTTGAAGGGTGTCAAACCCGATGGGTTCACAATCGTTAGCTTGTTGTCTGCTAGTGCCAAGATTGGTGCTTTGACATTAGGTAAGAGAGTCCATGTGTATATGATCAAAGTGGGTTGGGCACGAAATTTACATCCCAGCAACGTACTCTTAGACTTCTATGCCAGGTGTGGAAGAGTTGAAGAAGCCAAAATACTTTTCAATGAAATGGTTGACAAAAACAGTGTATCATGGACTTCTTTGATAGTCGGTTTAGCTGTTAATGGTTTTGGAAAAGAAGCAATTGAGCTTTTCAAGAATATGGATTCAGAGGAGGGATTATCACCGTGTGAGATCACGTTTGTGGGGCTCTTATATGCATGTAGCCATTGTGGGATGGTGAATGAAGGTTTTGAGTATTTCAGGAGAATGACAGAGGATTATAAGATTGAGCCTAGGATCGAACATTTTGGTTGTATGGTCGATTTGTTAGCTAGAGCTGGGCAAGTGAAGAAAGCATATGAATACATTATGAAAATGCCTATGCAGCCAAATGTTGTTATCTGGAGAACATTGTTAGGAGCTTGTACTGTTCATGGTGATACAGATTTAGCAGAGTATGCCAGATACCAAATCTTACAACTAGAACCAAACCACAGCGGTGATTATGTCCTCTTGTCGAATATGTATGCGTCTGAGCAGCGTTGGTCCGATGTGCAAAAGATAAGGAGACAAATGTTAAGAGACGGTGTTAGAAAAGTCCCCGGTCACAGCTTAGTAGAAGTAGGAAATAGAGTTCATGAGTTTCTTATGGGTGATAAGTCTCATCCACGGAGCGATGAGATTTATGCTAAGCTGAAAGAAATGACTTATAGATTGAGATTAGAAGGTTACATGCCGCAAATTTCAAATGTCTATGTTGATGTTGAGGAGGAAGAAAAGGAGAATGCTTTGGTGTATCACAGTGAGAAGATTGCTATTGCTTTCATGCTTATTAGTACACCAGAGAGATCACCGATTCGGGTCGTTAAGAATCTTAGGGTCTGTGCAGATTGTCATTTGGCGATTAAACTTGTCTCTAAGGTTTATGATCGAGAGGTTGTAGTCAGAGATCGGAGCAGGTTTCACCATTTTAAAGATGGTTCTTGTTCTTGTCAAGATTACTGGTGATGCAGAAAAATTCATGTTTATCAACACAAATCGTTTAAATGTACGGATTATATTACACATTCTCTGCAATTGGGTTCTTCTTGTGACAGAACCTCTGAGGGGCAATTTGTAAATTTCTGAATTGTGAGGGGGGGGGGGATATTATAATGAAAAGGTCGTGCGTTCAAATTATAAACGAAGTAAAATGTTGGGATCAAAATGAAAATTAGTCTAAAAATGAATTGAGCGCCTTTCTTTTGGCGGGATTGAAAAGTTTTGAAGTAGAAGAAATTTCGCGCTTCTCGTGAAATGTTTAATTCTCAAAGCTTCTGCGGCAATCCTCTTTGAAAGATACGCTTCACCATTTATCATTTTATTTTTACCCAAAGAGTCGTTTTACACTCCTGATTTATCAGCTTTTGATTATTTTCTGTCTGCGAAGATCGAAAGAGAAGATGAGCGACACAAGTCACCTGGAGAGGATGGGAAGAGAGCTCAAGTGCCCTATTTGGTAATTGCTTATATCCATTTCTCTCTGAGCTAAAATTTTGTCGGGATTTTATGACGAAGACGGTGAGGGAGAACCCTAATTTTATCTCCGCTTTCTCATGTGTCATGAGCTTCCTGTCTCGTTCTATATAAGACAAATTAATTTGCTGCGTTAGTCTCCTGCTTGGATTCGAATTGAGTTTTTATGCAGCCTGATTATTGAGTTGCGATTTCTTTTTTTTGCCTGATTTTTTCCGAAAATTGTAGTGGGTTTAGCCCTCGTTTAATTGCTTCCCTGACAATTTCAATTGGTTTCTTGCAGCTTGAGTCTATTTAATTCTGCAGTTTCACTTTCGTGCAACCATGTCTTTTGCAAGTAAGAACCCTTATGTATTCTTACATAAGTCCTTTGATTTTCTTTTAGTTCTCTCTTTGTATTATCACTTTTATTAATCCATTTAGAATTCTCTTAATTTCAGTGCATGTATAGTGAAATCCATGAAACAGAATGCTACTTGTCCAGTATGTAAAATCCCATACCATCGTAGAGGTACATCACATACTCTTAATTGATCTCAGAGTCAATTTTCCCACAGCTAAACCATGTTTGGAGTTGACTAGACTATATCTTGTTTTAATTAGTTTCGGAAATTATGATGCTATTTGCTAGAGATTCGAGGTGCTCCTCATATGGATAGCTTGGTGGGCATTTACAAGAACATGGAAGATGCTTCTGGGGTGAACATATTCGTATCACCGTCAGGTATTTACTGTTGCCTAGTTGGATCATTTCGAATTTCCTTAATGAAACGAAAGCTCATTTATTAGTAAATGGATCTTGTCGCTTGGTTTTCTGTTTTAGTTGATGCTTAAAAGAAATTTAGAAATTTTCTGTTAACTCAATAAGTGATCTAAAAGTGAGATTTGGGCTGTAAGAAAACTATGAATAATTGCCATAAAGTTCCTTTTGAATGCTTGTTCTGCTGCGAATTCTTTCATTTTATCTGAATGAACAGGTAAGCACTTTCTAAACGTATATTTCATTATTTGTGGTCTGTGGTTTGTGTCACAGAAAAAGAAAAGCATATGAGAGATGCTTCCACAGAAAAGGCAAATGATAATAATTGTCAGGGATCTAAGAAGTCCCGGACATATAAGAGGAAAGATTATAGGAGAACCAAGGTTACAGATGTAGATGCCCTCGGACCTATTGTTATGAAACCTTCATCCCAAACCAAGAAAAGGGTGCAGCTGTTACAGAATCGATCTTCTGAAAGTGTAACAAAATCGAGCGAATCTGTTGAAATAGCTGAAAAAATAAGGGATATCACTGATAAAACTGTGATTCGTTTGAATGAGAATCCATATCCGAATAAAGAAGGAAATCTGGCACCCTTCTTTTGGTTGAGAGATGAAGATGATGGGGAGAGCTTCAGTCAGCTAGCGGAAGGTGATCAGATTTCAGACATTACACCTGTTGATATTCCTTCTTTCAGTGATTTGAAGGATTCTGATCATGAGAGCCCGTCGAAGGTGAGTGCGTGAAACCTCAGTATTCCTTTTAAATGCTATATTCCAGTATTCATGTTGCGTGTTATCGTGCTGTGGTATTGTAACATGCTACACTTGCCCTGAGTCATTAACCCACCTTAGTTATGTGGCGGAGCTTTCATTGATTCGGATTGTATTCTGCGAGTTGAAAGACTCTCGGACATTTTTCTGTTACTATAAAATAAAATATTCAGTCACATGGAAAACCCCTGATAAAATCCAATATCCAAAAAGAGCATGGTAACCTTTAATCTGACATTTTTTTTTGGTGAGTGTGTTTCAGGTAGATGAGCAAGAAAAGCCCAATCCAGGTGACATGTTTGACAGTGAAATGTTTGATTGGACTCAGAGGCCTTGTTCGCCAGAGATTCTACCTAGTCCTGTGAAGGCCAAAGTAAAGGCGTTTTTGTCATGATATTGCCTGGTGTTTGTTTTCTTTGATAGTTCAAGTGGGTTGAAATTAACTAAAATTCAAACCAATTTGCAGGTCCTGGATAAAGGTGAGATTGATCTTACTCAAAGGAATCTATCTGAAGTTGCATCATCAAATAAAAAACGCAAAGCGGGAAATGCAAGGAATACAGTTGCTAGACTACGCTTTAAGGTTTCCAAGGACTACATTGAATCGTCTGCAGGAGCAAGTATTGGTGAGAAACAAGAAAGTGGTGGGATTTCTGGCGCATCTAGCATTAAGGATGAAAATTTGAAAGCTAAACCGGCTACAAGAAGCAAGGGCCAGACGTCACAAGTTCAGGGTGGTCTAAATATATCTAAAGAAGCAGATCGAAAGCAGGGGATAAGTGTTACATCATCTCAAGGTCACGCAGCTACTGGATCTAGCAAGCTCTCACCTAGAACAGAAATTGTGGGGAAGGGGGATCAGAATCAAGCCCAGGGTTCATCTAATAAACAGTCTGAGAAAAAAGTTCCTGCCATGAAATCCTCTCTGAAAAAGAAAAGAAAATCGAGTGCGTCCTCCTTTCCAAAAGATCTTACTGGGATAACTGAAAAGAAGAGTTCAGAAAAGAGATCAAAACTTGATTCTTGTTCAGTCCCAAGCAGACTTACAAGACTGCGTGGCAAGAAAATCCTAAGTGATGTGTTGAATCAAGTGGGTGATAGGCAAAATTCAACTAACAAAAAGAACTCTACTGTGGAAAATGGCAGTCTTAGCGTGCAAGTTTTAGAGAAATGCTCAACGATAAAAAAGCCATCATGTGGAGTTACTGAACCTTTGGGACGATGTGATAGACCTCCAATCAATAAATTCACATGTGCCTTTTGTCAGTCTTCAGAAGACACAGAGGTAGGCTTCACTATCTCACATTGGAGTCTTAGATGTAGACCTTTAGCCAATGTTTACTGTTTTCACAATTGTAATGTTATATTGACAGGCTTCAGGAGAAATGGCTCACTACCACAGAGGTGAACCTGTATCTGCAGATTTTAATGGTGGGGCTCAGGTCATACATGTTCACAAAAACTGTGCCGAATGGTAAGAAGTTTGCATAGTAGTAAATATCCATACATATGCTATGGATACTCGAATGATGGAAAATAAGAAACTCTATTACATTTTCAGGGCTCCAAATGTATACTTCAACAACCTTACCGCTGTCAACCTTGATGTGGAGTTGACAAGAAGCCGGAGAATAAGTTGCAGTTGCTGTGGGCGTAAAGGCGCAGCACTTGGCTGTTACAATAAGAGTTGCAAGAATAGTTTTCATGTTACTTGTGCAAAACTGATACCAGAATGCAGATGGGACGACGTAAGTGTCACATAGATATTTTTATAGTAGCAGTATCTATATAGTCCCCCTTACACGGTTATGTTAGCACCTTTTCTTATCATCAGGAAAACTTTGTAATGCTATGCCCTTTGGATGCATCCTCTAAGTTGCCATGCGAAGAGACTAGTCCAAAAGAAAGAAAACACAAGCGTACTCCTAAAGGGTATGTCACTTTTATCTATTGATAGGGAGATTTAGAGTTCTGACAACAATAACTCTATCTATCTTCTATAGACCACTGCATTCTCAGCCTAAACAAGTATCCGAAAAAGCTGACATCACTGAGCTCCAGAGGAAGCCATTTCACGGATTACCCAAGAAATTGGTTATATGCTGTTCAGGACTTACAGTTGAAGAGAAGGTGTGGAAAAAACATATACACTCTTTTACTTTATGAAAACCTCTCGTTTGAAACTTAAATACCGTGGATGGCTTGGATTGCAGAATGTGATATCAGAATTTTCTGAACTGTCTGGAGTTATAATCTCAAGAAAGTGGGAACCAAGTGTTACACATGTCATTGCATCAATCAACGAAAATGGAGCCTGCAAAAGGACCTACAAATTCATGATGGCGATTTTGGAGGGGAAATGGATTCTAAGCATTGATTGTAAGTATTATCTGCGATGAACACATATAATTGCACCTTTATCAAATCAACAGTTTGTGAAAAATTTCGTATACCTTTTACTTGCAGGGATTAAAGAATGTATGAAAAGTACAAAATATGTAAGCGAGGAGCCATATGAGATTTCAATGGATGTTCATGGAATACGACAAGGACCTTATAATGGAAGACAAAGAGCTTTGAACAAAGTTAGATTTCTCTTTCTCTCTCTCTATATATGTTACAAAAGACTTGAGAGAATATTTTGTTCTAAATGGTGTCATTCTCCATTTTGCAGAAGGAAAAATTGTTTAATGGAGTAAAGTTTTACATTATGGGAGATTTCGAGGTTGCTTACAAAGGGTATCTTCACGATCTGATTCTAGCAGCAGGAGGAACAATCTTACGCAGGCGGCCCATTTCTCAAGACAGCGATGAAGATTCAACGATCGTAGTATTTAGTATTGAGGGTAGCAAGAACAAGTCTCTGACACAAAGAAGATCTGATGCTGAAGCCTTGGCTAAATCTGCTAGAGCCAGAGCTGCAAGCAGTTCGTGGGTCTTAGATTCTATTGCAGGTTGCCAAATTTTAGACTTGGTTTAAAATTGTGAGTCCATCTTTCGATTATGGAGATTTTTGTTTTTATAAAGATTTTATCAGTTTAATTATTAACATGAAAAATTCAAAATCGTAAATATTTAGTAACCCAAAACTAGGCGCAGAGAAAACATAAAACCAGAACCTGGAATTGATTTGAATGTTGTGATGTTGGATAGAATCGGTGAAACCTTAAATTGGTTTTAAATAGATAGGCAATTTGCGCTCTACGAGTCGCCATTGATGAGTTCTCTTCAAAATAAGAGTTAGCGCTGGATTTTCGGTAGAAACTAAAAAAATCGGACCGATCGAACCGAAATATTCGATTTTCGGTTTTAGTTTAGTTATAATCATTAAATCGATCGGTTACATAACTAATTTTATTCGTTTTATATTTCGGTTCGGTTCGAGAATACCAAACAATCGGTTTTCTTTAACCGAAAACACAGCCATTTATAACTTAATAACCAAAATCGCAACCCTAATTTTTTCTGAAAATTTCGGCTGCGGCAGCAACCCTTATCGGCGGCTGCGACATCTTCTCTTCTCCTTCTGCTTCTTCTCTTCTGTATCTTCTCTTCCGTTTTTTCTTTTCTGCTTGTTCTCTTTCTTCTTGTTCTTTGTCTTCTTCATCTTCTTCTTCTCTGTTGCCTTTTTCGGTTTCCTCTTCTTCTATTATTTCTTCTGGAAAATCAAGATTCAGGTATTTTTGTTTACGTTGAGTTGAAGGCTGTGGTGTAGAAACACTATTTTGACAGTTTGCATACAAACTCAGATCCAGCCCTGTTTGTGAGGCTTTTTACTCGTAATCAGTTTGGAAATATGTACTCGTTATCAATTTGGCCTTTTGGTGAAGGGCATCAATGATTTTGCATAAAATTGATGTCACAGGCCTAATTTAGATGTTTGCTCGAAATGGCGGTTTTTGCGTGACTCTTTACTCGCAGATTGTGTTGACTGAAACTCCATTTAGGCCACGAGTAAAGCTTCTCGAGAAGCAAAGATGTTTATTTTATACCCAATGAGCTTAATTTACTCCTCTCTTTAACGTTGTGAATTTGTATTTTGTAGAAAAAATGCCAAAGGTTAAAACTAACCGAGTTAAGTACCCGGAAGGGTGGGAGTTGATTGAGCCTACTCTTCGAGAGCTTGATGCAAAAATGAGAGAAGGTTAGTTTCGGTCTAGACATTTTTTTATATATTTCAATCTTCAGTTGCTTGAGTTTTTTTCATTACGTGCTTGTGCTCAAATTACTGTGTTCATTGTGCAGCTGAAATGGATACACATGATGGCAAGAGAAAGTGTGAAACCTTATGGCCAATCTTCAAAGTCTCTCATCAGAGGAGTCGTTATGTATATGACCTTTATTACCGAAGGGAGGAAATATCCAAAGAGCTTTATGAGTTCTGCTTGGATCAAGGCTATGCTGATCGTAGCCTGATTGCGAAATGGAAAAAGGTGCGTTTTAAATTCATTCTTGATTAAACTTCTGACTGTGCACCTCTTCTAGTTACTTTAAACCATCTCTATTTATTGCAACGGTCACTTTATTGTTTTTAAGTAGTTCGATCAGGTTCCTCCAAGGTCTGCCTAATCTTGAATAGCTGTAGCATTGTCCCCAACATCTGTTGATGATGGTTTCTCTTGAATCTGTTATTGACAAATTCCTTGCTTTCAATTGGGATGCATATTCTGTTTGTTGGTTCTATTTATCCGGAGACTGATCTGGATTATACTTTTGTTTTCTTTCAGTGAGCAAATTTTTTGTCAGAAATATGTCTTTGTGTGTTGCAAAACTCTTATATGGCTCTCTGTTTTGTGAACTGCAGTCGGGTTATGAACGTTTATGCTGCTTGCGTTGCATACAACCAAGAGACCACAACTATGGAACAACATGTGTATGCCGTGTGCCTAAACACTTGCGTGAAGAGAAAGTGGTTGAATGCGTTCACTGCGGATGTCAAGGATGCGCGAGTGGCGATTAATCTCACTGATTTCTTCTCACAATCCCTCGCTCTTGCTATATTCTGTATCTTGTCAAATCTGAATTATGTACCCTAAAACCCTGAATATATTCCCTTGCAAAACCTCTAATTATCAACTTTGTATTGTTGAAATTTGTAAGGCTTTCAGGTTTGGTATATAAAATGAATGAGGGACTTATTCAATATTTGTTTTGGGCTGAAAATTTACGATCATTTTATTGAAAATGAGCGAGTTATTTGATGGGCTAAAACAGTGGCTTAAGGTTCAGGTGAGTGATACTATTTATGAAACGTGATATAAATTTTACTATAGGAGGATGTTGAATGCAGAAGATAAACTATTGCCCCAAGTTTTGGACACGAAGCTGAAGTTCTAACCATTGATGCAATTATATATATAAAATCGTTGTGGAAGACGTCAAGTGGATCAGTTGGCTGTATCTAAGTCATATGTCCGAGGAAACTCGGTTGGTCTACCGTGCTCCTGTTTCTCATCTTGAATGCTGGTGTTTCTGTCGGTTCAGATAATGGAAGTATTGCATTTTGGTTAGTTTTGAAAATGAAACCAGTGTTTATCGTTAAGAATGCACACCCTGTGATAGCTTCTTGATGAAGGGGACCACCAACGGGAACTTAAGCAAAACTCATTTAGTTCTCTTATTGTGTTCGGTGTTCAAGAACCTCACATGTTTATACAAGTATATGTTATACTTGTCTCTGAATGCAATTGAAACTCTTAACATTGCTCTCTTCTCGTTAGCAGAAAACGGTGATTATGATTGTGTTTGCTATAACTGTACATCAGCATGTTCTTGGGTCAATTCTGTTCTTGTTTGTTTGTCCACAATATCTTTGATATGGAAGAGAAGAAAGAAAACATGTTGAGGCTCTAACAAAAGTCTTTTGTTTTGATCAAATAATATATAAAATTTGATCTTTATTCATAGAGGACCTCTGTTTTAGTGACATTGAAAGGAATCTTGGAGAATTTCGAAATTTTGTGATCCAAGAACTCCGAGATACACAAACTTGCTTAGATTAACAAAGATTCAGATTCAATTGGTCTGCAAATTAGCAACTGGACTAAGGAAAACATAGAAGCCGAGAGGTCACTATATGAATTCTAGCAACTAGCCAAGCTTGGATTATCTCAAGACTAGACTTCCTCATCTTTCAAACCATGATGTTCCTAAGAGAATCGTGGTCTTGTAGCTTTAGGACTCATGCCATTGCACTCTACTGGGTAATAAGCTACAGAAAATGAATTTGGAGAGCTAATCGCTATCTAGGAACATCATTTTGTTAGGGTGAAAAGTTACACCAAAGTTGAGCTGATCATTCCTAACTTTCAAATTCGATAACATGACCCAGTGGTCTTCCCAAGGTCACTAAATATGAAGAGACATTCCCAATGTGCGCAAACCCAAGAGATCAAATGAAGCAAGAGATCATGTGGTTTTTAAAGCGTTAAACAAGAGGGCTAATAACATTAGCCTAATATGAAGTAACTCAATTTCAAACAGAAGAAAGTAGAAAAAGATTAAATTTTTAAGGCTCAAGCTTCAACTAGTATTCCATCTGAGAATGGGAATGCACCAGTAGATCAACAAAGTAAAGACAGATGTTCCAAGATGATCTTTTGATAGATACCCAATCGACTCAACTCATCTCCAAAAATCTCTAACCTCATTAGATCATCTCAACTTCTCTTTACTTGAGCTCTTCTTAGCTGCATCCATAACCTTCTCCAGATACCCTTCAATAGGCGGTGTAAGCGTAGCCATTCCACGATTAACCGGAAATGGAGTCAAATCAGGCTCTAAAGCTGCCTTCTTCAGATTCTCCGGCAATGCCTCTATCGCCGCTTGCTTCATATTCAACAGATTAGTCTCCGCCACACGTCTCGCCCTGTGCTCTTTCATAAGTACTCTACTGTACTCCTTAGCGAGTCTCTTCCCGTCTTCCACAGTAACCTTGTACTTCGGCAACTCGTCTTCCGTGAAAATCCCTAATGAAATGTAATCCAATCCTGGAGTCCCGATCCTCATCGGCACGTCGGTGACTCCCATGGTGAAAGGTCCTCCTTTCTTCTGAATCTCGATCTCTCGTTGTCTCTCCTTGCTGATCAGCCCTAGCTTCTCTCGCTTCGCTTCTCGCTCTATCTCCTTGGGCCGCAGGTAACGAACAGGACAAGGAGCGTTTAGGCATTGATCGTATAGCTTCTGCTTCTCGTCGGAGATTCTTCCCTTACCCTTAACCGCCTCTTCTCCTCCTCCAACGCCGCCACCACCGCCTTTTTTGGTAGTGACTTTGTTGCGCTTCAATGGTTGGCCTGTCTTCAGCTTGGCCTTTCCCTTAGGGGTGCCACTAGCGTAGCATTTCTGGAGAAGATCGTAACTCAGTGAGCCGATTATAGGTTTCGGTCTCACGAATCGGATCATGCTGTTCCGTTTTACTCAAGACCTCTCCGTTTGACAGAAAATGGAGAATGAATTAGTTTCGGAGAGGGGTTTAGGATTTCCAATACGTCATCGTTTAAGTTCAATTTCACTGGACGCGAAATTTTTGGGATAAATGTCTAAAATAATACTTTTTAAAGATTTTATTCTAAAAATAATATCATTAATTTAAATTTTTAATAATAGCATAAATTTAAAATTAAAATGCATTAAAACTATATTTTAATAGAAAAAATTAAATTCTAAATTGGAAATAATGAACCCAAATATAATACTTTAAGTTGATATATAATTTATTTAGAATAAATAAATATTTTCACATAAATATTTGTGCTATTTTTGGAAATTTAATTTTATGATGCTAGATTTGGAATAAAAAATTTAAAAGGTGCTATTTTAGGGTATTACTCTGAAATTTTAGATCGGCAAAAATAGCGGAAACCAATAGGTTTGGCCAAATAATCCGAATCAAATAAATCGAAGCGAAACCGAACTGAAAATAGATTTCGGTTGGTATTCAGTTATAAAAAATAATCGAACCGATATTATTTTAGAAAACCATGGTTATTGGTTACTAACCAAACCGAACCAAAAACCAAAATAATATTCGAAAATAATTATTTTCAGTTATTTTCGGTTATCCGAAATATTTTTGGATATTTTGGTTATTTTCGGTTTTTTGGTTATTTTTGGTTATTTTTTGATTATTTTTGGTTATTTTCGATTATTTTTGGGTTATTTTCGGTTATTTATGATTATTTTTTGTTATATTTAGTTATTTCGGTTATTTTTGGTTTTTAAATTTGATAACCGAACCAACCAAAACTAATATATAACTGAATCAAAACTAAAATATAAAAATAACTAAATGATTTTTTGATTTTACCAATCGAAAATAATCAACTGTAATCGTACCGAATATCCGAATGTATAGGTTTAGAAACCAGTATTTTTCAAGAAACTGAAAATTTAGAAAAGACCTTAATTCAAAAACGTATCGTTTAACCACAGTTTGACAGGAGTGTTGTTTAAGTTGAAAAGCGAGGGTAAATTGGTCTTATCAGTTACTGTCATCAAGCTCCACACTCATTTTTCCTTTTAGCCTTCTGCTTCCCTGTCGTTCAAAATCCATAGCTCGATCCGACGCATTCTCAAACCTCAGTCTCCATTGACTACGAGACTCGCCAACTTCTGGTAATCTTCGTTTCTATGTACCGATCTACTTACGATCTGAAAAAATCTTAAGCTTTTCGATCTGTCATTAGTAGATGCGGTGCTTGTTTGGATGGAATTTGATTTGTTTTGAGTTTTCTGATGCAGTGATGATGGCCAGATTTCTCGTACGATTTCTGGTTCTGATAGTCGCTGTAGCAATTTGCGGCGCTGCTTCGGTGTTTCAGCCGATTTCAGAATCTCACCGATCTGCGGCTCTTGATATTTTCGTTCCAGTCGATGGATCTTACAAAAGGTTGGTTTCTCTAAAACTCGATAATTTGATTTCGTTTTGTGGTGTTCCTTAGTTACATTTTAGGTTTTTTTTCTTACCACATTTTATTGATCACATGTTGGTTGCTCCTTAAATTTTAGGAATTGTTTGATGTATAGTATATGATTTTGACGGACCCATCTTAATTTGTGTTTTTGGTTTAATCAGCTTGGAGGAGGCATATGAAGCATTAAAAACTTTGGAGATTCTTGGAGTTGACAAAAAATCTGATCTAACCTCAGCTACATGTGAGAGTGTGGTTAAAGTTCTTGGGTCGCCTTCCTCTACTCTAAAAGATGCATTCTATGCTTTAAAAGTTAATGGGATTCTAAACTGCAAATCTGGTGAAGATGTTCCTAAGGTAAACGGTTGTCTCCTCT
Organism: Pugionium cornutum; assembly: GCA_018901935.1. Lineage (NCBI taxonomy): Eukaryota > Viridiplantae > Streptophyta > Magnoliopsida > Brassicales > Brassicaceae > Pugionium > Pugionium cornutum. The sequence continues at coordinate 34,061,975 of CM032165.1, forward strand.
CAGTACCACAAAGTTCTTTTACTTTTAAGCGGGTTGAGTAAGCTCATCTGTTCTTTCTTTTCCTCATGTGAAGGAAACTCTTTCTCAACTTCAAGCTGGCGTTAAAGATGCAAAATCGTTACTTGACTTCTACTATTCTGTCAGAGGCTTGGTGCTTGTTAAGGTAATACGAATTAGACTTTTGGTTAGACGTCTTGAGTAGGATTGACTATTCCTATCTCCAGCATAGAGTACCTTTAGGAGAATTTTCTTTGCTTTTCGCTCATTGTATGGAACTATGAAAAAAAATTAGGCAGGAGGTGCTCGTGATAATTTTATTTTATTCAACTCCTTAGCTTTGGCTTCCTGCTTTTCCTTTTGGTGTGCTTCAGGGTTAACCTCACATTTCTATAAATGCAGGAGCAATTTTCTCAAACTGATCTAAGTCTTGGAGATACCAGAGCCATTTTCCATTCCATCAAGGTTTGACCTTGTATAGCTGACCTTCACTGTAAACTGTTTTTCTAAATAATAATTGTACTCTGGTAGAAGCGTATATAGTATTGACTTGTTACCTATATTCAGTTACTATATATTTTTTTCGAGTAGTATTTCAGTGATATAGTGATTTTGTATCAGGCTCTTAGCCAGAGCGATGGAAGATGGCATTACAGCTCCAACAATGTGGAATCAAGCACCTTTGCTGCTGGTAAGTAGCACGTAATAGATTAATCCTACTTTATGATACTAAATATAAATGAAGCAATTTTTAGATTATTTGTCCCTTCCTTTCTTGCACCAACTTGTTCATTTCTTTTACTCCTTTTTTTTCTTTTTATTCTCAACAAAAGATTTTTTCTCCTCAGGCTTAGCCTTCGAAACGCTTGCTGGAGTAATTTCATTAGCACCTTCAGAGATTGATCAATCATTGGTAAGTGAGATCTGTGGTCCATTATATAGTCTATATTACTGTTTTCTGAGAATATTCTGATCAGACATCACTACAATATCTTTTTTAGTGTTGATTTACTTTTGGTTCTGGAATCTCTTGGTCACTAAAACAGACAATTGTGCTTTCATAATTTAAATTCCAAGTCGCAGCTATATGGAGGATTAGACTCGTCTTTTTTGATTATTTGGTTATTCTGGTGGTTTCTTTTTCCTTTTTGCCATTTTATGTGGTAGTTTCGTTGATTAATCATGGTCAGGTGATGATATCATCAATCGTGTGTGTCATCTTGTAGGTTCAAACATTGAAAGCGGATATCCTGAAGCTTTTTGACAGCATAAAAAAATATGGTATACAATGAACTATTTGCTATTTTATGTGGATGCATAGGATATTTTCAGTCAATTTATAGTTTTTTTTTAAGTTTGGATTTGCTTTTATGGGGTTTTATTATTTTTTTGGCCTTTTAGACGATGGGACATTTTACTTCGATGAGAAGGTTGTCAATGCACATGAAAGTCAAGGCCCGATCTCAACAACTGCATCAGTAATTAGAGGGCTCACATCATTTGCAGCTTCAGAATCCACAGGATTGAATGTATGTAATAACCATAATTCTGTGTATCCTGTACCTGCCAGATGTGTTGCTAGTTCACCTTCGCTTTCCCATTCTCTCATGCAGCTTCCAGGTGATAAGATAGTTGGTTTGGCCAAATTCTTTCTTGGTGTTGGAATTCCTGGTGATGCCAAGGACTTCTTCAACCAAATAGATGCACTAGCGTGTTTGGAAGACAACAGGTAATGCTACTTTCATGCCCCCTTAACGGTTTATCTTCAGTTTATTTCAGTACACACATCTTACAAGACTTCAGTTACAATAGAGTTACAAGGACTTACAGGCTAAAAGTTTGAACACCTGTTAATTTTCAATCACTTGCTCACTTATTATGGTCTCTTCGAAACTTTTATCATTGTACGGGAACACCTGTTAATTTCAGTCACTTGCTCACTTATTATGGTCTCGTCGAAACTTTTATCATTGTACGAGAACAATAATATGTTCTATGGTCCTTATTTATCATTTCAGGTTCTCTGTTCCACTCATCTTGTCTCTCCCATCCACTGTCATTTCATTGACAAAGAAAGAGCCTCTGAAGGTATCACATCATTATCTTGCACATCAAGATATGACTGGCATAGTTTGATATCTTTTGCCCTTATGCTTTCATACAATTCTCTTCAGAGTTCCAGGTGTAGTACATTTAGTGGGAAAGTCTTAACCTTAGATTTTCTGGCTATAACTGTTAGATGTGGGATTTTAGCTAGTATTTGGTTGAGAGCTTGTGCAGTCTCGAAATATTGCATATTCTTTCTAGAGTTCTCATTTATTTGATAATGACACATCCTAGTTGACCTTCCATCCATTACGTTTTTTGTATGTTATTTTAATATTTATTCTCTATCTGAAACTAGGTTAAAGTTACCACTGTACTCGGTTCTAAGGCACCAGCTCTTAGTGTGAAGCTCGCACAAGCTCTAAATTCTGGATCAAAGGACTCTTCTGTAATTAAGAACCAGGTAAATAATGTAGCTTCTCTGACTGTTTGAGCTCACATTAGCAAATGCTCGTTATTCTCTGCATTGGGCCTGTTTACATGCTTCCATGACATTGTGGAGCGCAGGAGCTTAAGTTTGACGCTGACAGTGCTACTTACTTCCTGGACTCCTTTCCCAAGAACTTTGATGTTGGAAAGTATACATTTGTATTTGAGGTATGGTTCTAGTTAATTTTATCACACCCAAAAACTTAATATGAATGTATGTTAACAACATGATACGCTATGTTTTCTGCAGATTTTACTGGATGATTCGGCACATGAAAAAGTATACATAACCGAAGCTCAAACAAAAGTGCCTATAGCAGCCACTGGAGTTATTAGCATTGACAATGCAGAAATTGCTGTACTTGACAGTGACGTTGGGAGCGTTGAATCTCAGAAAAAGTTTGTCACTGTATCTTTGTTCAACAAGTTCCTTTTTTTGGTTACTATGACATGCTTGCTTAACCATTTTCGTAGGAAACCTGTACCATTTATAGCTTACAATTTTTTCTGTTTTTAACTGTTTGTTTTGCTTATCGTCATGTTTTGTTCGTGGTTATTTTTGCAACTTTGTAGGCTAGATTTAAATAAAGATGGAGCGGTATCGCTATCAGCAAACCACCTCCAAAAGCTACGCCTTTCATTCCAGCTAACTACTCCACTTGGCCTTGTGTTTAAGCCACACCAGGTTTGTTCATACCGGATACCGCTTCATTAGAGGTTTTGCTCTGTTCACTTTCTTGACTTGCTTACTTCCATGCAGGCATTTCTCAAGCTGAAACATGAGTCACAGGTCGAGCATATCTTTCTTGTGAAAACTTCTGGAAAGAAGTCTGAGTTAGTTCTAGTTAAGCTCCTTTAACTTCATTTTGAATTGCTTTGCAAAAGAAAAAATCGTTGACCTTTCTTCATTATGGTCAAGTTTTGCAAAACGATTGACGTCCTAAATACAATATTAATGATTAGTATCATTCTTTCCTTTCAGGATTTTCTCGGATTGGTTGAGAAGCTCTACTACCTCTCTGGTAAATATGAGATCCAGCTAACTATTGGAGATGCTTCTATGGTCAGTGTTGATCTTTCAGGTCCAATGCAGATGATTACGCCTCAGAAACTTGAACAAATTATTTTCCTTTTTTTTTTCCAGGAGAACTCGCTATTGAGTAATATTGGCCACATCGAACTAGACCTACCAGAGCGTCCGGAAAAGGCACCTCGTCCTCCTCTACAGCCTACTGATCCTTACTCAAGATATGGGCCAAAATCTGAGATATCACACATCTTCCGGGTTCCGGAAAAGCTTCCAGCAAAGCAACTTTCAGTAGTTTTCTTGGGTCTTATCCTTCTCCCATTCATCGGTTTCCTGATTGGGGTCAGTCTCCCTTCTCCTGTGAACGTAAAACCCTGAAAAAAAACATGATTACATGTGTCTCACAACTCATGAACTCTTTTTTTCATGTTTCAGTTGATGTGGTTGGGAGTGAACATAAAGAGCTTCCCATCATCGGTTGGACCTGCAACATTCTCTTTACTTTTCCATGGGGGAATTGGAGCTGTTCTGCTTCTCTATGTTCTCTTCTGGTTGAAGGCAAGTTTTCAAAACTGCTGCTTATTTTATAAAGAACCATTGCATAAAAATCTGTGCTCGTAATAAATTTTCTTGTCTTATGTTTTGCATTCGACAGTTGGATCTGTTCACGACTCTCAAGGCACTTTCTTTTTTGGGAGTGTTTCTGTTGTTCGTCGGACACAGAACTCTATCTTACCTCGCATCGGCATCAAACAAGTTGAAATCTGCTTGAAGAAGAAGTATTCATTATGATGGATCTTTTTTTTTGGATTCTGTGTTTCCATGGGGCAGTTTTTTTCAGTTTTGTAGTAGCACTGCTTATAGATTATGGTGATAGACAATTCCAAAAGATTCAAGAGGCTTCTTTACTCAGTTTAGTTTAAAGTTATAAAAATGAGTTTCTTTCCGTACATTTTCGGTAACCAAACGAAATTATTTACACTTTTTCACTGTTAGTTATAAAGGTTGGCCATAAAAACCAAACCGAACTGAAAATTTTAATCAAACTTAAAACTTATTTTATTTTAACCAGAATGGTAACAAGTTCAAATTTGAAGTCGAATCAAGCTCAAATTTGTTGAAACTGCACCAAACTAAATTATTCAAACCAGATCGAAATAAAATTTGTTCTAGCGCGAACTTTTTTTATTTATTTATCTAAACTCGAAATCTGGAGAATCCATTCTAAATCGACCAAAATTTGAATAAACAAACTGACAAATTTTTTATGTAATTTAACCATGAGGCTTTTTTTAAATAACAATATAGCTGCTAATATTAGTAATTTACAAAAAATATAATTGTAGTTGTTTAATTGTAAAGGAAACCAGAAAAGAGTCAACGAGGAGGAAATATATTTGGTATCTGACCCTACAACGACAACTTATACAACTTTACAGTTAAAAATAAAAAATATACGACACGTAGTTGTCGGAGATAAATTAATTGTTCATCTGAAAAGTTTTTGTAATAAGAAGAACATATCTCTCTACGTCAAATCCAATCTACCTTGCTCCAATTCCATACATGTTCTTTCTTCCTTGCAATAATTTCTCATCTTTCTTCATCGATCTTCTGCATCATCATCAAGTTTGAGTTTCATCCTCTGTAAGTTGACGTTCTCTTCCGTCGTTCGTGATTTCTTCGTTGAATGGTCAAAAGATGAATTTTTTTCGAATTATTCCAGAAATCAAGCAAAACCAATTCAATATCAGTAAAACAAACATTGGAAAGTCTCCATTTCAATATATTTGGAGACTTTCCTGAGAATTATTTTGAATCGCTGGTTCGTGAATATGAAATGGATACAGATGATCTACATTTTGGGTTTATCCCTTTCTGTATCTTGTCATGTAAACGATATGTTCCTGGTGATTCTGGTTTTCCCAAAATGTTTGGTTTTGAAATCTGCAGAGCAGAGTTTTTATCTCGTTGAAGTGTCATGGACCTTTTTGATTTTTTTGTAACATTATTGTGCGTGAATTGGTGTTTTCTTTGTCCCGTGTAGGATTCTACTGTTTGATGATTTTCAGCTTTTTAGAAAAGCAATGAGTCATTCTGCAGCCGGACTCGGAAAGCCTGGCTCAGGTATTTCTTAAAGCCATTCTCTAAGGAAGAAGAGTTTTTGTGTGTTCATATGATCATGCTTGTAGTTGGTAGATGGAAATTTCACAAAAAGATTTTATAGGATTCTTCATTGGTTGTGACTCATTCACCCTGTTGATTCACAGGTAAAAGGAGAATAAGGGATTTTTTAACTCAATCTGATAACCGAGTCTGCGCTGATTGTGGCGCTCCAGATCCTAAGTGGGCGTAAGTCATCGCTGTTAACGCTTCCACATATGTGAATTCCAACATTTGATTCGAGCATATCTTCTAATCAGTGACAGAATTATTACAGGTCAGCGAATATTGGAGTGTTCGTATGCTTAAAATGTTGCGGTGTGCACAGAAGTCTTGGCACTCATATCTCAAAGGTGATGGATGACTCTTTGCATCTCCTTTTCTTGTGGTGCAAATTTTCCATTGGGATAGAGTTTCCTCTTGAACAATTATAATGCTTCATTATTCTTCTTGACACACATACTTTTGCAAGTTTATTGATAGTTTTGGGTGTTTTCCAGGTCTTATCTGTGACACTGGATGAATGGTCGGATGAAGAAGTCGATTCTATGATTGAAATTGGTGGAAATGCCTCTGCGAATTCAATTTACGAGGCATTTATACCTGAAGGTTGCTCTAAGCCTAGACCTGATGCTAGTCACGATCAGCGTGTGAGGTTTATTAGGTAGGATGTGAAAGCCCAATAGATAGTGTTTATACCAAAATATCTTTCATATTTTGATGGAATGTTCATATTCTCAAATCTTGATTTTAGGTCAAAATATGAGCACCAAGAGTTTCTGAAACCAAGCTTGCGGATCACATCAGTGAAGGCCTCTACCACAAAGAGTTCACCGGCATATCTTTCAGCAAGTCTTTCTAAAAAGATTATGAGTAGCTTTCGCACAAACTCATCATCGAAACAGCCGGTAGAGCTTCTTTATGTTATTTTTTCCTCTCTTACTTATGATTCATGGTGTTTAACCCTTCTCATCTCGGTTTTGAAAAATTTAAACAATGACAGCAACTTGAAGGCATGGTTGAGTTTATTGGATTGTTGAAGGTGACTGTTAAAAAGGGTACCAATTTAGCCATTCGAGATATGATGTCAAGTGATCCCTATGTTGTGTTGACTCTAGGACAACAGGTAACTAAGTGATTGCTTTTGATTTTGTTTCAAAACCAAACATCTCACAGTCTCTTAGAATCTTGAAACTGATCATTTTTTCGTTTTTACCAGACTGTTCAATCTACTGTAGTGAAAAGCAACTTAAACCCGGTCTGGAATGAGGAACTCATGCTCTCCGTTCCTCATAACTATGGCTCAGTGAAGATGGTAATAGCTTGAAAGGCTGAATATATCCAAATCGGTTTCTAATTTCGATAAATCTGTAACAGAAGCTTTTTTTCCTTTGTGTTGTGTTTTTGTGACATTGCAGCAAGTGTTTGATTATGACACATTTTCTGCTGATGACATAATGGGAGAAGCGGAGATTGATATCCAACCTCTCATTACATCTGCAATGGCTTTTGGAGACCCTGAAATGTTTGGAGATATGCAGATTGGAAAATGGCTGAAATCGCACGACAATGCTCTTATAGAGGATAGCATCATCAACATAGCAGATGGCAAAGTGAAACAAGAGGTTCAAATCAAGCTTCAGAATGTTGAATCTGGTGAGTTGGAACTAGATTTGGAGTGGCTGTCTCTTGACCAATAAAATAACAAACTATTATAGGCTCATTATATATATATATATGATGAAAAAAGAAATCTTATTGTTGTATTCATTCATTTTAACTTTTCCGTCTTTGAATCTTCCATCTTGAAAACTCTCTTTGGTGTTCTCTTGTAATGCTCTTTTTTCTGTTACAAATTAGACCATTTGTATAACTGAAAAGGATTATTTGTTTTGATTCGTTTAGACCTTAAAATCTCATACTAAACCATATGTTTTCACTTGAGACCTGAGATAAGACGATTGTAAGCTATTAACCCTTGAATCATAAAAATCTTTGCTATTACACTGCTTCCACCTCATCAGAAGCCGATCAAGAACTGAGTTGCATGCACCATCTTAACCTCGTCTCATCTTCGTTACCTTTTCATGTAGTACCAATGTACCATCGCTGTCTCTAACTTCACGCTTGTGCAGTAACGTTAGAAAAAGCAACCTAAAACAAACTTCAATTTCCATAACTAAATCAAGAAGCTTCTCTGCGTGTTTCCATCTTCTTTTCCGACACATAGATGCTAAAACTTCTGATAACTTTGTGTGTGTGTACAAGCAAATCCACTTCTTCCTCTGACCTATTGTCATCCTCTGCTTCTCAATCCACAGGGACTCAAGTGCGCAAGCGCTTCCTCGCCCTTGGATCTTGGTGTTTAACTCAGTCAAACGTCATTTACTTTGTTTCCTTAACAATGGTCAAAACGTGCGTAGTGTGTACTTATCCACGTGTCATAATTTGGTTGGTTTCTTTGATTCATCACTTCGTCTTGTCCCCTTGATAATAAACTTCACTTCTTCAGTTTCGCAATTTGATTCTAAAGTCAACAGCTTTTCTCATTTTCTTATCAATCGAAACTCGATTAAGGTGATTCTTTCCTCTATGTCTTCCTCCATTCGATTAGGGTTTTTCTGGCATGCAATTGAACCCTTTTTATTTTGATAAAATTCCCTTTTTTATTCTTTGAATTTTCTTTTCATACTTACGTTTTCTGTTTTTTTTTTCTAATGAAAGAAAATAGACAAATTTGTGAAGATTATTGACACGCCTCTTTTGATCTTCCTTCGTATTGTTTCTGGATATGATTTGAGATCCATTTCCAAATTTTAATTCTGATTGATCATGTTAGTCCAGAACATTTAAAGGTAATATACAAAATGATAAACAGAATTGTCGCTGTGATCAAGAAAGCTGTTACTTCAATTGACTGATAATCATATGCTAACAGAGTATTATTTTTAAATATATTAAAATGGTTAATAGTATTAGTAGATTGATATCAAAATCATCGACAATCTCAATTCTTCCAAAACGTTCGTGTATATATTTGCAGCTGCAGGACATGAAACTCTTTGGCTCTTTCGATTCTTTATATATATCGTCAGATTATAAAACAGAGCAACTTTTTGTCTGCAGAATCTCTGATTTCATCTAGAAGGGTCCAAAGATGGCAGAATCAGAAGAAAATGGAGCGTTATTCCCAATTTTCATTTTGTCAATGATGGCAATTCCATTGGTGCCTTATACATTTGTGAAGCTAAGTCGGGCTTTTTCGAAGAAACAAAGAAGCATACATTGTCAATGTCTTGAATGTGACCGTTCAGGGAAGTACAAGAGATCCATATCTCGAAGAGTTAGTTTTTATTCTTCCCCACCCACTAAGTTTTGTTTTCAAGAATGACTTAACTAAGTTTTAACCTCTTTTACCTTGTTGATTTATCTCTCGTGCAGATCTCTAACTTCATTTCATGTAGCAACTTGACTCTAGTTCTACTCTGGTTTGTGATGATCTTCTTGATATATTACACTAAGAACATAAGCCGTGAGGTAATTACTATAATCCCAGATTGCTACCGGTTGCGAGAGTCCTTTTGTGTAATGCACTTTCGTGGGTAACTATTACAGAATCAACTCTTTGAGCCATTTAGTATACTTGGCTTGGAACCTGGTGCTTCAGATTCAGAAATCAAGAAGGCATATAGGAGACTCTCTATTCAATACCATCCTGATAAAAATCCTGATCCAGGTTGAAATCACTTTGATGATCTTTCCTTTTTGGTTCTAATAGACCTGTTCTATGTTCTTATTGCTGGTTTTTTGTATTGTTAACTATACAGAGGCTAATAAGTATTTTGTGGAGTCCATAGCTAAAGCTTACCAAGCTTTGACTGATCCGTTATCTCGTGAAAACTTTGAGAAATATGGTCATCCGGATGGCAGACAGGTAAATACAAATTTGTGTTTCAAACATCAAGGTTATGTTTTTGCAGCGGTTTTGCCGTTTCTTATTGAAGTGGAATTTTTGCAAATATGATGATTGCAGGGTTATAAACTGGGAATTGCCCTTCCCCAGTTTATTTTAGACATAGATGGAGAATCTGGTGGTGTATTGTTGCTGTGTACTGTTGGTTTCTGTATTCTCTTGCCACTTGTGATCGCCTCTGTATATCTCTGGAGATCATCAAAGTACACTGGGAACTACGTTAAGCTTCAAACTCGCCAGGCATATTTCGAGCTAATGAAACCCTCTTTAACTCCAAGCAAAATTATGGAAATTTTCATCAACGCAGCAGAATATGCAGAGATTCTAGTTCGTGAAACCGATAATGAGTACCTGCAGAAACTCTTTATGTCTGTCAAAAGCGAGCTTAACCTGGATCCTAAGAAGAAGCAAGATGAAGCTAAGTTTTGGAAACAGAATTCTGCAATTATCAAGGTTGATCTCTTTTAACACATTATAACACAATGCATTGAATGAATTTTGAAAAATGCCTAACATTTTCCCCCACCTTGTTTTCTGTAACAGGCTGAGCTTTTGATACAGAAACAGTTAACTCGTGAATCAACAGTTCTGTCTCTGACTCTGCAACGTGATTTCAGGCGTGTGCTAGAGTTTGCACCGCGTCTCCTGGAAGATTTAATGAAGGTTTTCTCCATTTTTTGCTTAGCACATTGATCTGATACATTATGCCTATAACAAAGTTGATGATGACTTGAAACTCTTATATCAATCCCTTTACATAAGAATAGAAAAGGTTTTGATTTTTCGCGTTAACATAGGAAAATTTTAGTAGATTGACACTTTTATGTCAAAAGGCAAGACTCATATTATGAGTTTGGTGCAGATGGCGGCTATACCCCGCAATGAACAAGGGCATGGATGGTTAAGTCCTGCACTCAGAGTAATGGAGTTATCTCAATGCATTGTTCAGGTATTACGATTTTTCCAACTTTACATTTCCTAAAACCTTAAAAGATTTTCAAACAGCTTTATTATTGTTGTTGTTTGAGTGCAGGCTGTTCCTCTTAGTGCGAGGAAGTCATCTTCAGAAGGCATTGCTCCTTTCTTGCAACTCCCTCATTTCAATGACTCAGTCGCTAAAAAGATAGCGTTTCAGGTTAAATCATTCCAAGAGTTTCAAGAACTGAGCTTTGAAGAGCGTTCTAAACTGCTCAGAGAGGTCGCGGGTATGTCAGAAACCGATGTTCTAGACATCGAAAAGGTGTTAGAAATGATACCTTCTCTGAAAGTAGAAGTCACTTGCAAAACAGAAGGCGAAGAAGGTATTCAAGAAGGCGACATTACGACAGTTCAAGCTTGGATCACTTTGAAACGTCCCAATGGACTCATAGGCGCTATTCCTCACTCACCTTACTTTCCTTTCCACAAAGATGAAAACTTTTGGGTTCTTCTTGCGGATTCAAACAACGTCTGGTTCTTTCAGAAGGTTAGTTTCATGGATGAAGCTGGAGCTATAACTGCTGCATCGAATGCTATTAGTGAGACAATGGAAAGTTTAGGAGCAAGCATTGAGGCAAAAAATGATGCAGTTAGGGATGCTGTTGAGAAGGTTAAAAGTGGGTCCAGATTGGTAATGGGTAAACTATTAGCGCCTGCGGAAGGTACTTACAACTTGACTTGCTTCTGCCTAAGCGATGCTTGGATCGGTTGTGACCAAAAGACATCGCTGAAAGTTGAGGTCTTGAAAAGAACCCGTGATTTGGAGGGAGAGAATGCAGAAGAAGGTATGGAGGAGGATGAGGAAGATGAGATTGAAGAAGAGGATTACGAAAGTGAATACAGCGAGGATGAGGAAGATAAGAAGGGAAGATCGAAGAAGAAAGTAAACAAGAAGGGATCAAGTTCTGAAGAGTCGGAATCAGATGAAGAGTGAAAAACAAAAGAGTTAACTTTGATCTGAAAATACTCGAAGACTTTACCTTTTTTATTCTTTACTGAGCTCGTAAGCTCTTTTATCGTTTTTGACATTAGTTGTCTCTTCAAGGGGTTTTGGCCAATTCATACATGAACTTTGATCTGTGGTTACGATTCGATAACGAACTTTGTTGCTGTGCAGTTTCATATATAAACTTAGTGTTTGACTCAATAACATGCATTGACTGGATTAATTAATATTAAACATACATTAGCGATAAACGACGTTTAACTCACCGTTAATCCTAGCTGACTAGGATGACACGTCAGCCACGACAACATCTTAATAAATACGCAAAACGTCGACGTTTTGATAAGTGAGAGTTACCCTTAATTTTTTTCCTCTTCCCCTTCTTCCCCGAGCTCCTTCTTCCTCTTTGCAAAATTAGGGTTTGCAGAGGCTTCCTCTTCTCTTCTTCTCCTCCGCGAACGAAGATGGCAGAAAGTGGCTCGGGTATGTATTTCGATATGCTTGTTTGTGGTTTCGTTTGTGTAGTGTCGAATTAGGGTTTATAATTTTCTTTCCAATTAAGTGAGATTCATTCGAAATTTTTAAAGGAATAACTGTAAACTCCGAAATCGATCGAGCTGTTCGAGGAAAAGGCATTCCAAAACTGTGTCGGTGTGGAGAAATTTCTACAATTCGAACGTCAAGGACTGAGCAAAATCCAGGAAGAATTTTCTATTGTTGTCCTAATAGATCCGAAAATAATAAATTTCATTTATTTAAATGGGCAGATGAATCGCTAATTGAAGAAATTGAGAAGGTCGAAATTGTTGTTGATAAGGTTAAAGAAGATATGGGAAATCTTCGGGATGGTTTACGAAATTGTGAAAATGAAATGGAGATTCTCGAGTTTGAGACACGGACTTGCGAAACTATTGTTCATCGTTATAAAAATGATATTGACGACATGAAAGTTGTTGTGCGTGGCTGGGAGAGAAAGATTGAAGAATATAATGGTGAAATTCAGAAATTGCGGAAGATAATTATATGTAGTTTGTTCATATTTGTGATCTACTTTGTTATTTTAGCATGAGATTTGACATAAAATCTGTTTTCTGAAATTTGGCATAAAAGTCGAGTGTTTAATATCAATTGTGTTTAAAACTGTTTTACGAAATTTGGCATAAAAGCATACTGTTTAATATCGAAGGTGCTTAAGAATGTTTTATGAAATATGGCATAATCGAAGGTGCTTAAAATTGAATGCTTGAATCGAGATAAACAAATTCCCATAATTAGAAATGGCATAATCAAAGTGATTAAAATTCAGGATACATCCAAAAACCGAGATAAACATACCATTTTAACAAAAACCAAGATAACCTACACCGAGACAAACCGAGTTAGACATGTCATCCCACAAAAAACAGCTTGACGTGTCTACATAGTAATCCGAAAATGACCTAAACATTAATAGAGTTTTGCGTTGGTTGACTTGGTCCATCTCCATAGTCTTCATGAATAGACTCTGCGACAGTTTGAAAAGCATTTCTAGATGGCCTTGTGATCTTCACTCCAACATTACTACACCTCCTTGAATTGTGTCCTGCTAAACCACAATTACCACAATGCATTGTCCTTCCTTTTTTACTCAATGTGACCTTCCTCCGTATTGTTTCCAACATCTCCACAAGTGGCAATTCCCTTGCCTTGTCTATGGCACTGTTATATGACTCGGAGAAGTTGTTGTGAACGTCTTCACAACAAGCTGTGTTTGTGAAGAAAGCTCGGCTACAATTCTTCGGATTTTTCAGCATCATCAAGTCATAAACTTCGGAGTCGTATGCCTTAACTGCATCAACGGCTTTTGTATAATCCGCTATATTGTAGCTCTCTGCAACAGCCCAAAATAACGGTTTCATGAGTGGTTTATTCGGAAATTTGGCCTTCAAGTTCCCGTAAATGTGACGTGCGCACATTCGGTGTTCTGTGTTAGGTAACTCTTGCTCAACTGCGATTAACAAGCCCTGAAATGAGGTACAAAATCATAAGTATAATATACATAACAAGCAAAACAAAATAAACTCATGTATAAAATCATAATTACTTTTTGTCTATCTGATATAATTGTGTAGCCATCTCCTTCTCCAAGGCTTAAATCCAATTTCAGTTTCCTCAAAAACCACAACCACGTATCCGTGTTTTCCACATTCACAACCGCCCAAGCAACCGGATAGATTTGATTATTCGCATCTCTTCCTGTGGCTACCAACAACTGTCCTTTAACAGTTGATTTTAGAAAGCATCCATCGATGCCTATGATGGGTCTACATGATGTAATCCAAGTGTTTCGAAGTGCTTCAAAACACACATAAAAACGATCAAACAATTCCAATCCATTATCTCCGGGGATTGTCCCAAGCTCAACACTAGAACCCGGGTTGGAGCTACAAACAAACAAGTAAGCATAACAATTGTTAGTTAATTTGAATAATCACTTATTAAGTAATGAGCAGTAAAGTCACTTACTCTACAATCTCTTCTTTATAATCTTTCAACCGCGAAAATTGCTCATCATGCTCACTATCGATTAATTCAAGTGCTTGCGCCTTCCCCTTTCTACTTTGATCGTGCGTGACCACGATTTTATAGCGTTCTTCCATTTGCTCTTGAATAAAGTTCGGTCTCAAATCTGGATCCTTTCTAATCTCGTTAAGAAAGAGCTTCGCAATCACCGTTTGAGTAATAATCCTACAAGTTCCATTGGGGATACAACTATGTGTTTTTTCAAAAGTTTTCACCATGAACTTCCAACCGGTTCTTCAAATGAACAGTACAATCTCCAAGGACAGTCACTTTTCTGTGCGCATTTCACTTCGCATATGGCATTTCCCTATCTCGTGTATTTCACATTCCATCCTTCTTTCAGAACGTACTCCACAACAGCCTCTTTGAATTCTTTTATGCTGGCAAATACTTGACCAAGCTTAATCTCACCACTTCCTCTTCTCCACGCTTCATATCGCCTACTTTGTGGTTCCTCATCTTCTGAGTTCACTGGAGTATCGTGGTAATTTACGTTTTCTTCGTCATCAACAAAATCAACCATATGTGATTCAACCCGAGCTTCTTCATCATAGGTTTCTTCATTCTCGTCTTCATTTTGATCATCATTTTGCTCAGCACACTGCTCCTCATTTTCAACAGCCACATGATTGTTCTCTTCCCCAGTATTGTCTGCCTCCATATACACATCTATTGAATGTGTGTAGTGAGCCGCTGTGCACATTTTCAGAAACATTCCATCACCGGCAACCATGTATTTCAAATCTGTTAAAGCTTCAAATGGAAGCTTGTACCACAGTCGCTGCCCATATAGAGATACTCTGAGATCTTCTTTCAAGCTTGTAAACAAGTTTTCTGGCTGTGTTTCTACAATGAAGACCTCCCCTCCATCATAATTTAGAACACCATCAATTGTTTGAAATTTCCCATTGTAATAACAGTTGAATATTGCATCGTTGGGATCGCCATCGGTATCAGAACTGTAAAACACAAAAAACAATCAATTACACAGCAAACAGAACCGACTTAATCACAATCTAGCAATATTCACGATCTGTTAAATGATAAAAATGTTAAATCTCGAGTAAGTAATTCCTAAGAGGAATGGTTGCTCGCAATGAATTCAGATTCAGAAAGCAAATGAAGGCTGCTACTATTATTCAGGTGATTACTAAGAAAATAAGAGACCATCGTCAATAAACAAAATTGTTCTTTTTGCATCAACAATCTGATAATTCCTCATTTTTTTTAATTTAGGCTCGTTTTCGTAGTCACCTCGCACATTCTTACTACAAGAAACAGAAGCATAAATTCAAAAACATTTTCGCAAACACTTGGTAGGCAAAAAAACAGTTACAAAATTCTACCCAAAAATTCGATCACTTTATTCAGCTCCATGAAACTTATCAAGTTTTTATAGCTACTTAAACTCATTTAACCCAGAAACAGTTTATACGATCGTGATTTCAACCCGAAAATCGCAATTACAAAAAACCCCCAAAAAAACCCTAATACTAATCGGATTCCATCTAATACAACACACATACCTCATTTTTTTTATTAATTGCTGAATCGACTTCGAATTTGGTTGATATTTGCAGGAATTTGCTTGAAATTTGCAAGAACTTGTTGAAGATTTCGATTTCGATACTTGGAAAAATTTTCGGGAGATGATGTCGATGAAAGAAAGAGAGGAGATTATTTCGTGTGTAATGCTTAGTCATAAAACGACGTCGTATCATTTTAAACAAATACGATGTCGTTTTGTTTATTTTCTCCGTAATATCTACACGACGTCGTTTAGGTTAATAGTTAAATAATTAATTAAATTTATTTAAACATCTATTATCTGACTAAGCAAATTTTTAACGGTTTGACTAACACCGTCAAGTCAATGCATGTTACGGGATCAAACACTAAGTTTATGTATGAAACTGCACAGCAACAAAGTTCGTTATCGAATCGTAAACACGGGTCAAAGTTCATGTATGAATTGGCCGAAACCCCGTCTCTTCAACGTATGTCTTGTGTTTTTACTTTTCTAAGCTCTTTACCTCAAAAAGTTAAAAACTTTCTGACACAAGTTTGTGTCAGAAACCCAAGCTGAGCCCAAGCAAGCTTCTTTGAAGAACTTTGGCCGTTGATCTCTTTTCTTGCATGATCCAACAAACGGTAGAGACAAACAAAAAAGCCACGAAACAAACACTTAAAGTCAAAAAGAGTCCAAATGATTATGACAGGGTTCTCTAGAAGTTCCAATTTGTCCTTGGTTCGTACCCAAACGTTCTACACTGAGATCATCACCGTCTTTGTTTGCTTCCTTATCTGACAACATTTCAGATTTACTTTCAATCTCATTATCAGCCTGATCTTCGTCACTGCTTAAGCCGCCTTCACCTTCGCTTAGCTCATTTAACTGCTTTGCCTTGACTTTAACACGTCTTCCTTTGATGTATCTGAACTCCCACTGTGGTGGAGGATATTTCTTCATCAGCTTCTCATATTTATCCATCATCCCAAGTTTCGCAAACACTTTTCCAACCATAGACACAATGGCAATGTTTGGCTTCACTCCAAGCTCCTCCATGTCGGCAAACACCTGAGGAAAACCCAAGAATTACTATTTTAACAGTTTCAGACATCAACTTGTCTGAAAGAATAACAAACTCTTCTGGTTGCAAATACTAAGCAAGCTTTTTACTTTACCTCGAAGAGTTTGTGATGCATATCTCTCTTGTAATATATAGAGATCATTTTGTTGAAAAACTTTCTTGGAGTTCCTTCCAAATGTTCCAAGAACAATTTGTTCCACAGTTCCTCAGCTTCTTCAAGCCGATTATCTTCTGCTAAAGCATTTAATAATGAGAAGTATGTTCCCATTGTTCTTCCTTGACCTTTGCTCAGCATCCATTTTGTCACCTAACAGAATCCAAAACCCTTTTCTTTTTATTCACCTACCTATAAGTTTCCAGAAATGAAACAAAAACCAGCTTTTCTTGCTTTATAAAAATACCTGAATAATCTTCTTCCACTCTCTTTCATCTTCAAGAATAGCTAATGCCTTCTTAACTATAACAAGAGGAAACTCTAACTCCCAGGCAATGAAGGAATCAAGCGCTCCATAAACTTCTTCTTTAACATTCGACAATTCCTTTATCTGCAGGAAAAAAAAGTTCATCATCTCAGTCAAAGCTACGAGAGAAGGAAAAAGTTTCTACTACATAGTTCCTTCATATCCATTTCTATTCGTATAAGGATCTTTAACCATTGACTCTTGAAGAGATTTAAGAAGACAGAAACATATGAAAGAGAGCATTACACAGGCAATCATTTTGGCAGCCTTGGATATACTTCCAATTCTCTTCCTTGTTTTCCATACTCGAGGATATCTAGGTCTTGGACCTCTTGCAGCACAAACCTAGAGATTATGAATTCGAACACAATTAGACACTAGGTGAACTGAGTAAATGTTTGATAAAGAAGCTTAAGAAAATAACTGTTAAAACATTATTAAGGGCAAAAACTACAAACCACAACATTGTTAGGCCTCTTGAAGAAGAGCTTAGTTGAATCCCTTGTTTGAGGAAGATAAGGAAGTGAATATCTCAAGCAAAACATCCTGAGGAATCAATTCATAGATGAAGAAGAACCAAAAATCTTAAAGCTTTTTCCTTTTCAGCCTACAATTCGTAAAACACTGCATTTATAAATGATAAACACATTGAAAACACCAGAAACTCCACGAAATGAAAATCACCCACAAATGATAATCAATTATATTCCTATAAAACATGCACATGTTTTGATGAATCAATGGTTGCTTATTTCTATGGAATCGAAACATACCTGTCGACTTCAGTCAGGTAAACGAGAAATTTTTTCTTCTTCTGTGTCTGATATTTGCGCTTCTTTCTGTCCTCCAAGTTCCGTTTGATGTCTGATTTTCTCATCCAAAACATACGAAACTCTGCGTTTTGACCTGATGGAGGACAAGGCCCATTAACCCGAAAACTTTGACCCGGCTCTATCCTCATAACCTATTGACTCAATTCTCTCTCTTTCTCTTTCCCCCGTTTCAGTGATTCTGAGGTCTAAAGCTCGAATTCTCCGTCTCATAGTCTCAGGTGATAGATACCAAATCAAAGTGATTTAGTTCTTTCCTTCTTCGCTATTCTTCCACGTTTAGGTAATTTTTTTCTCGTCTTGATTTCAAACCGATGTGTTATTGCTATCATGTGGTTCTCTTCTGTCTTGTTTAACTGGGGACATTGAGTCAATTGATCTTCTAACTCGTGAAGCTGATTGAGTGAGATCAGAAATTTTCAGATTACATTAAGGATTGATTGTCAGATAAAATGGTTACTTGTGAGTTCTTGAGTAAAAGTGTCTTGTCATTCTGTATTGCTCCTTAAAAGACCAGGGTTTATAAATTAGGGTTCCTCTCTGTTTTGCTGTTTTCCTTCTGGGTTTTTGGCAGAGAGGTGAAAAGTCTGATTTTTACCATCTATTACAAACGATTCAGAATTTTGTGTTTTTTTTCTTCTTGTCTTACAGAAATAAAAGATGCATCCTCCACTTACACCACATAGACATCCAATGTGTCTGGAGGTAAGTTTATGTCATTTGTTATCTCACTTCATTAAGTTTGTTACTGCTACTTTCTAGATTACTTGATTCAGACTCTGTCTTCCTTGTATCTATGCTGGTTGTAACCTCTTTGAGAATAAGATCCTAGTTTGTGTATCAGTCTTATGATAATGTAAAAGAGCAGTATTCAAAGGATATAGGAGCCTTTTGTAAATCTTTTAACGCACTTATAACATTTGAAGTCAAGCTAAACAGCTTTTGCAAATCGTGCAATGCAATTAAAAACGATTGGAGTCAAGCTAAGATCTTTTGATCTCTTTTGTTGTTCTTACTAGTTTTTTCTGTATGTCACAACATGTGTTTCCAGATAATTGAGGAATTCCAAAAGTGTCATTTAGAGCATCCGATTGGAAAATTCTTTGGAAATTGCACAGAGCTGAAAGTAAAGCTCGATAGATGTTTCCGCCAAGAGGTATGTTACTAATATCCAACAAAATACGTTTCAGCTTAAAGGTTTCTTTGATTAAATTGTCTTGGAGATATCTTACAATATATTTTACAGAAAGCTGTAAAGCGGAAGGTGAATTTGGAACAGAGCAAGAAACTTCAAGAAAGGCTGAAAGCTATAAGGAAAGAAGAAACTGCAGAGACTTGAGTGTTGGTGGATTCTAGTATAGAACATATCAATATAACGAAAGAAGACTTTTCTAAATTGATCCAGAAAGAAGAGCTTCATACACTTTTGTCTCGCAAATACATGGTATTATACATCTATTGGTCAAGGTTTAGTATTTGAAATAAGGTGGTTACTGGAGTGTATGGCTAATTAGCTTGGTCTGCAACAGACATGTCTTTTAGACAGTTTGGTACTTGTGCAAGTACCTACACAACTTCATTTATTTGTCGACTTCCAAATTGCCTAACATTTGGTTTGTTTGGAAAGTTATACGTCTCAATCTTCTCTTTCACCTCCAGGACCGATTCAGAGACTGTTGAGTCTCGTTTAACACATCTCTAAACTGACAAAGTGTTACCTTCTACTTTACTTGTTTGAAAAGAAATAGCCAGAAAAATTGAACTGGAGAATTGGAGGAGTGAGTTCAATAAAATAGTAGGAGCAAGTAAACTAGAAAAAAAAAATATACAAAAATCGTTCAATAGAATGTTTCAGGTTGTGCTTTGTTCTGTTCTGATTTCATACCACTGTTACTGATGACATTAATAAAGAACTTAAGGATTCAATTTCTTAGTTTTTGAGGCAAAACCAGAGATCATCAGTTTGTTCTGTTACCCTTTGTGTTATTATTACGTGGTCTCCAACATTTCAGAAACGGAATCTAACTGTTTTACTAATCAAATTATTGCAAAAGTCCCAAAAAAGATTTATTAATTGATGAAGAAAACAACAATGGACATTGTTATATGCAAATATTTGCATAGAGAAAAAAATGCATGTGATTAAGGAAGTCACCACGTATAGCCGACAAGGTTTCAGGGTAACGGTTATTTTGTTGGATCTTATTCTAATCGTCACATGCTTTGTTTTTATTTTCTATTTTTATTGTCTGTGATTCGTTGGACCAATTCAAGACCAGAACCACCTTCAACTTTTCATTCAATTGGATTAATTTATCACTAAGCCTAAATTGAACCAAAGAAGTAATGGGTTAATTGTTCTGCTGCTTCCAAACCCTAATTCTCCATGATCCATAATCAATTTTTGCTAATACTTTATAACCAGGGAAAAAATATTCACACAATTAATTATTTTTCTTAATAAAAATCAGATATATATAATTTATCTATTATTTAAAATATTTTTCTAAATCTTATAATAATGATTACTGAAATAAAATAGATAATAAAATCGAATTATACAAATAGATTTAAATTGTATCTATCTTAGATAAAATTATAAATATTATAAATACTCAATAAACTAAACTTTTGTTTTATATTTTGTTTTACTAATTTTTCAAAACTTATAATATTTTGTTTTACTAATTTTTCAAAACTTATAATATTTTGTTTTATATTATATTTATATTTTATAACAAATACATTTTATGTCAAAATATTAGGGATTGATATATAATATACTATATAATAGCAGTTTTCGTAAATACTATAGTAAATTATGTTTTATGTAATATTTATCTTAAAATGATTTAATAGTGTGACACATTATCGTGACATATTTATAAATCACACGTTAATATAAAATTACTTTGTTAAAATAATTTTCAATTAATATATTAAAAATATGACATAAGTATACTCATGCATTTAACCTTACTAACCCAATTATCCAATGCTTTTATTTCATAGTTTGGTAGTATTTTTTATGGGATTAATTCTTTTTGGTTTAATTATGTTAGCTAAAAATATCGTAATTTCCTATGGACAAAAATCCATGACTTTTCGTAAGAAAATAAAAAGCTAGAATTTTAATAAGAGGTTTTCTCTAAGGATGATAATTACTAGACGTTCATTCACTCGTCACATCGTACCATAATAGTAAAGAAAAAAATTTGAATCTTGAAAATACCAAAGCCTTCCATTCTAACTACCAAAATGCTAATTTGCAGAACATTTTATAGCAAGTACATTTCTTTTTCGATAAAAGTTCAAACATTAGGGAAATTCTCTAAAATATTATTATTTTAAATTTTTTTCCAAAACTAGTATTATTCATTTAAATTTCTAATAATATCACAAATTTAAAATTAAAATATACTAAAATTTTTTGTTAATAGAAAAAAATTAAATTCTAAATTAAAAAAATAACCTAAATATAATATTTTAAATTTATTTATAGTTTTTAGAATAAATAAGTAATTATTGCTATTTTTACAATTTTAATTTTATCGTGTTAGATTTTAAAAAAAAATCTAAAAAATGTTATTTATGATATTATTTTATTATTATTTATAAGAGAAAACAAAGAAAACTGAAATGCAGTAAACGTAAAATAAAGAATTATTTTGTGTAGACTACGTGTGCGGCCAATATATCAATGTTTTAAAAAGAATAATATAAAAGATTGGAGAGCATGTGCATTTCAAATCTGTGTATAATAATGAACCAAGTCTCCTCCTCATGCACGATAGAGCTGCCCAATTATCCAGTATATTCGTTTTGAATCGGTATTCGTTTCAATTAGATTCGAAATGTTTAGATATTCGTTATGATTCAAAGCATATACTAAAATATAATAGTCATGAAAAAACAAAATAAATCAGAAGTACTCATTTAAAAAAAAAAAGCGGATATTCGTTTCGGCTATAGATTATATAAATATATATTGTTTTAGAAACTGTTTGTTTTATTTAACTTTTAATAATACAAATTTTTAAGGTAAAAATGCATGATAAAATACATATTATAGTCTATACTAAATACAAAATATTAATAAAAGTAATAAAAATGTTTATACGATATTTTTAAATGAAGAATTTTTAGTTACTAATGTGTTTTCAAATACAAAACAAATTTTTTTTTTCTTTTTCATCGTCTTGATTTTTTATCTTTATTTTTCAATTTGAAAAATCTAAGCTAAATAAAAATAAAAATAAAATTATATATACTATAATGCTAATGATGACTCCAAAATTCAAAGAACAAGTATACAAAGGTTTTAGATTTTAAAAAGGCAAAGAATGGTAAGAAATTGGGTATTTCCATGTCTCAAATAGTATTTATAACCTATTAAAAAACAGGTTGATTCGTGATAAACTGGATCATATGCAAATATAAATAAGGAAATAAAACTTTTGTGTCAAAAGACTGATCGTGGAAGCACCATAACTTGCCTTGTCTCGGATTCTCGGGTCTAAAAATATTTAGGGGATCGGTATGTCCGATCGGTTAAAAGACCGAACGCGGGAGCACCCGAAGAGTATTGCCATGTGTCGGTTCTTTTTGCTCACGAGATCGACCTCTCCTATCGGTTGTTGACAACAATAATATCATTCTCTTCCAGAATCCTCCAAACATCATAAAAATGTGGAAACTATTTTGACGAATAACAAAGGTTGCTTCGAATAGCTATACTATACAAAAAACATGTGATTTTTCTACAAAAGTTCTAGTCTAAAAATCGGTAGAAAATATTTTCATTTGATTTCTTACAAAATTGTGATAGCTAAGGACAATGGTAACTAAATGGTCAAAAATTATTTATGGTGAATATTTATCAGAAAACGATAGATATTTTTTTTGACATATTTTTCAACGATATATATCCATAGAAAAATGTATATATAGGAAAACAGAATTCGATGAAAATTTTGTGATCGTTATAACTATTAAATATTTAAGTTAAAATTCTGATAGTTTTTTATGGGAAAATGAGAAAATTATTGTATAGCGTATGTATAATTAATTTAGTGCTATTTCAGTTTAGTGTAAAAATGAGGAAGATATAGATCATGTTCTTTTGTCATCCAGAGGAAGATGTGGTTGCGGCTGCCGCAACTACTTGCGACCGGCCAGACGCAGCGGTCAGATGTTACATTTTACGTCGTAATTTTTTCAATCACTGATTAAAATAATGGTACGATTACCAATCTACGATCAACCGTAACCGTAACCGCAACCGCTAGCGATAAACAAACGAATAACATATACCACAGTCGCAATCACAATATTAATTACAGCTACAGCTGATTATGGCAACCCAACGAACAAGATTACAGTGTAAGTTCTAACACCTATTTGTCACTCACACACCTCATACATTTTATTTCAACTAAACCTTATTTTGCTGGGAGTACAAAAATTGTGAATCACATTCTATTAGTAGTAACAAAGGTTTTGTACGATGCTTTCCTGGTGGTGATTCCATTTATACCTTGTTTAATATATAATTACGAGTGTTATTTTCCATTTTTACGGACATGTTAATGATATCTTGCCTGACCGTGACTCTCTAGTCAGTGGATACTTAATTTGATAAGATTGAGTAAATCAAATCATGGGTTAAGTGAATTAAAAACGTGGGTTAAGCCGACAAATAAAAAGATATTTGTAGCCATTTAATGTAAATATAATTGAAAACACTCGATGTTGATTAGACACATATGGTAAGAAATTGCTTTGATTTTTTTTTTCAGTTGGTTCTTGTTCCTCCAAGTCTCTTCGTTTTAGTCCTCAATATGCTCACACAGAAAAGAAAAATGTCATCACCATAGATAATATGTATATATATATATATGAAAATTATGAGAATTGGTATATTTAATAATTTAATTAGGAGAATGAGTATTTTGTTTTGCTAAATATGTATTTTACATATGATATTAGGTTAGCATACATGCTTTGCAGGGGATAGAATTTAACAGTTTATTTAGTTCAAAAAATTAATTTGTTACATTAATATGTGATTTCGATATGTTTTGAAGATTGTATTAGTTTACTGTGTTATGTATAAAAGCAAAAACATTTATCCTTTGATTTGCATAGCAGGGATAACTTAATTTCTACCAAAACTCGGTTACTCCTTCTTCTACTATCAATACTTAATAAATTCTATTATATATTCAGTTATTAAAGGAAGAAAAAAAGATAAAAAATTTCATTTTAGTAACAGTATATAAGTTTAAATTTATCAAAATTATATAATTCACTTTTTGTCTTCGTAATTTACAAAAAAGATTACTATATGTGATTAAGTTTATATTTATGATATGAGAAATTCTTTAAAATAACTCAAAAAGATTTTCTTTAATATCTAGATAATTATTATAATTTATATTTACCATAAAGGTAGATTAAATTTTTGTGGTATTACCAAACACGAAACATGTGTACACTATAAAATGTGAGGCACATGATTCTAAAAATTGTCATGTGAAAAATATTGTAAACCGAGAATTTAGATGAAATTGGAATAATATATAAGAAACATTAGTCAATATATTCGTTATCAATTGGTTTTATGTTAAAAAATTATAAATTTTAATATAGTATTAGAGTCTAAATATACAAACCAAAATCGATCCGAACTATTTAAAAATTTTAATCAGTTTGATATGAAATCTTTAAAATTAAATTAATCTTATAATAAAATATTAAAGTGATTTATCGGTTGATTTTGAATTTCAATCATATTAATATTTAGAGTACAAATTTTATCATTGATCCTGATTTGCCAAACACGTTTGTTTTTATAATGTACTTTAGGTTCGCTATCCATGTCAAACCTACAAGCCACATAACTCTTCCGAAAGCTTGACAACTACTCAAATTATTTGATTCAAAATTCAGAAATCAAATATCCAAATTCAAAAAGATTTTATAAATTTTTTTCCGTTTTTAAAAAGAAAAACTTAAAAGTTTTATCATGTTAAAAATATATTTATATTTCTTTTGTTTCATTTAAAACCTAATTTTATTATATCATTTATTAGTACCCTCCTTCTTGGATAATTATATTTTTTAAAGTATATTACCACTCCAATCATAATTCAATATATTACGATTTCTTGTCAGTTTTTTTACTATTCAACTAATTTTATTACTGTGAATATGTATGTATGTTTCGAAAAGCCAAACTTACCAAATGTTCAAATGGACTTTAAAATTTCATCTAGCGATTAAACACTATCAAAGAAAACTGAATCGAGAAACGAATAAATGATGTATTAATTGTACTACTTTTACATCATTAAAATGTTAAATATTCATATAAAAATATTAAATTATTGAATCGAACTTGTATATGTGATAAAAAAAAATTGAATCTCTGCATTCTAAAGGGTCACATTTTCACCCATATTCCATTAATGTTAAATATTAATTAAAAATGATTTTTTCATATAAAAAAAAAAAACTGAATTTCTGCGCCCTAACAATATTCGCCGAACCGTAAAACAAATTTATTTGGAGAAATCTATTAAGAATGATAATATTTGAGATGAGTGATGAAAACTTGAGCAACCATGCAAATAAACATAAATATAAAAAGTAGTAGACCCGACATGCAAGATTCTATGAGTTACATCAACATTATCATTGCGAACGATTGGAAATAAACTTAAATATAAAAAGTAGTAGACCCCAACATACAACTCATTTTCTTTCAGCAACAAATTTTTTGTTGAAACTCTTAAAGATTGATTTGAGTTGAGATAACGGCCGATTCATATATGTATTTTAGTTGATCAATTTTTAACCATACGAATTTTGATTTCTATTATACAAACCTATAAAATACATCTCTAAACTATATCTACTAGTGATATATATTCAGCATCTATTTTGTTACACCATTAAAATATTTATCACGAAGTTATATTTAAAACATTTTTATCGTTAAAACCAGAAAATAATTATGGATGCTAAAATCCACAATCACATATTTTCATATATAAGAAATTTTCCTTAAAATAGAAAAGATGTGAATCATCAGTATTTAAATATTTTTGTAGACGTCCAACCAATTTTATTATTGTATAAAATTTCTAATGAAAATTCTTCGAATTATCAGTATATTAATCGGATCTAAAATTCATTTAATATACTATAATTTCATTTCTTTATCATTTGGTCAATCATGTGAATTAGTATAAGACTTGAGGGATGAGGGATCTCCAAACCGAGATTGAGATTGGTGAGTGCAATTGTTTAAGAAAACCTTGTACCAGTATAAATCAAAATGATATTATGTTTCACCATCCTGAGTAAAATCATTTTTAAACATAGGATTTGGATAAATAATGTTTTTCTTTAACAATTCTGGTCAAAATGATGTCTGGATATTGTAATAACTTTTATTATTGTTTTTCGAAATATTGTAATAACTTCTATTATTGTTTTTGGAATACTTGCTGAGTTGAAAGTTTAATTGCTTTAAACATACTTAATGTTTAGATAATTATTATTTGGTACAATGTATCATGTTGTATACTGTAACGCGGAACTCTCTGATCTTGAGCTCGATCTTGAGCTCAAGACTCAAATCTTTGAATCACTCGATTTGAAACAGAATTGAACAACGAAAAGAACAAACACAATTGTTTACCCTGAGTTCACCTTCGATGGAAAGGCTACGTCTCAGGGGCCAGATCTCGGTCCAGCAAATCCACTAATACTCAAGAACAATCGAGTTACAACTCTCAAGAATCAAAAATGCCTCACTTTCTCTCTCTCTGTTTTTGTAATCAGAAAACAGAGTAATAAACGAAAAACAGAAAAGGTGAGGAAGAATAACGGCTCGTTGGTTTATTTATATTCGTAAACCGACATTCTTAATAACCAAGCGGTTTACTAATAAACCAACGCATACTTAAACCAAGTAGCTCCCGGTTTAGTATTCTGAAGCTGTTTCCTTCAGCATTCTTCCATTCTTCCATTCTTCGACTCTCAGACCATAAAACAACAGTCTCCACCTTGGGCTAGAGTCGAATGAACTTTTAATCATGATTCTTTCAGTTCTAATTTGAGATCAACAGTGGATTCAGCTTCTGAACCTACACCACCTGGCATCCTTTCCTGCAGAATTACTCCTGCACAATACCCAGTAGGCTTAAGGCTGCCTTAAACTTACTGATGGTAATTACTTTGGTTAACATGTCTGCTGGATTAACGTTTGTATGAATTTTGACTACCGTAATCTCACCAGAAGAGATTACATTACGAATAAAATGGTATTTTACTCCGATATGTTTAGTGCGATCATGGAACATACTGTTCTTGGACAAGTAGATTGCACTTTGCGAGTCACACCATACCTTTACAGCACCTTGTTCAAAACCAAAATCTTTCACCAAACCTCTCAGCCACATAGCCTCTTTAACTGCTTCAGTTAATGCTATGTATTCAACTTATGTGGTTGACAAAGCAACCACAGATTGAAGAGATGATTTCCAGCTAATCACATTACCTCCTACCGTAAAGATATAGCCGGAAATTGATCTTCTCTTATCCAAATCTGCTGCATAATCTGAGTCACAGTAGCCCTGCACTTCAAAAGACTTATCTTTCTTGTATTTCAGTCGTATATTTACAGTGCCTTTTATGTAGCGAAGCAACCACTTCACAGCCTCCCAATGCATCTTACCTGGGTTGCTCATATATCGACTGACAAGTCCTATACTATATGCTAGATCAGGACGAGAACCGATCATAGCATACATAATGCTACCTACAGCAGATGTATAAGGAGTATTTGAACTTATAACCTTGTCCTCTTCACCTTTGACAGCAGTTAATTTGAAATGACCTCCCATGGGAGTTTGAGAGGACTTAGCATCCTGCATCTTGAATTTCCTGATCACTTTCTCAAGATAATCAGATTGAGACAGGTCTAGAGTACCCTTACTTCTGTCTCTATGAATTTCCATTCCCAGAATTCTTTTAGCAGGTCCTAAGTCTTTCATTTCGAAAGTACTAGCTAGTTGACACTTTAGCTTAGCTATCTCTACAATATTTTCAACTGCGAGCAGCATATCATCTACATACAGGAGTAAGTAGATGAAACCTCTAGATTCTGCTTTATTTGTATATACACAAGGATCATGATTTCTTCTGTCAAAACCACTCGATGTCATAAACTCATCGAAGCGTTTATTCCATTGTCGAGGAGACTGCTTCAATCCGTATAGTGATTTCTTGAGCAAACACACTTTATCCTTCTCTGACTTAGCTTCATAGCCTTCAGGTTGAGTCATATAGAGATCTTCTTCTAAATTTCCGTGAAGGAAAGCTGTTTTAACGTCCATTTGTTCAAGTTCCAGGTTCTGATTGACTACTAAAGAGAGGAGAACTCTTATGGACACATGTTTGACCACAGGAGCAAACACCTCTTGGTAATCTATACCTTCTTTCTGAGAGAAGCCTCTTGCTACTAGTCGTGCCTTGAATCGACTAGGCTCAGAACTATTTCCAGGTTTTATCTTAAACAGCCATCTGCAACTGATCACTTTCCTATCTTTAGGCTTATCTACCAGAATCCAAGTCTCATTCTTATGAAGAGAGTCTATCTCTTCTTTTATGGCTTCCTTCCATTTTCCACTCTGTTTGCATGACATTGCTTCTGCATAAGTTTCAGGCTCCTCTATATTCATTTCTTCTAAAGGTTTGAGAGTAAGATGTGCTTCATCTCTAGTGAGATCATATTCTCTGAATCTGATAGGAGGAACAATATTTCTTCTTGGGCGATCTCTGGCCACATGATAGCTTGGTAGCTCCATTCTGCTTTGTCCTGAAACTTCTGTCTGAGTTTCCATAATTTGTTCCTCTTCATCATTCACTTGAGTTTGAACTCCACCTTGATCAAAATTTCCTATATTTTGATCCATAACTCCACTGTTATGTGAATGATCATTTCCGAGAATGTCTATTATGGTTTTCACCACCCCATCTGACTCTCCTAGTTTTCTTTCCTTCTGCAGGTCGTCTTGCAGATGCTTGTAGAGTCTATTTTCCTGAAATTTAACATTTTGAGACACTATACAAGTTTGTTTATCTAGCAACCATACCTTATATCCTTTTGTACCAATCGGATAACCAATGAATATTCCTTTAAGAGCTCTAGGCTTCAGCTTTCCCTGTTCTGTATAAACATATACCACGGAGCCAAATTTTCTCATATGTTTATAACCAGGCTGCTTACCTAACCATACCTGTTCTGGTACTTTGAAACCTATGGCAGATGATGGAGACCTATTGATCATGTAGGTGGCTATTGCAGCTGCTTCAGCCCAAAAGGATTCTTCTAAGCCTGATTCACTTAGAAGACATCTTACCTTTTCCATGATTGTACGATTCATCCTCTCAGCAACTCCATTTTGCTGAGGAGTATAAGCACATGTTCGATGCCTCATGATACCTGTTTTCCTACAAAACTCATTGAAAAGATGATTGCAAAATTCAAGACCATTGTCGGTCCTTAGAGTTTTAACCTTTTTGCCAACCTGATTCTCAACTAAGTTCTTCCATTCACAGAATTTAATGAATGTTTCATCTTTGCTTTTCAAGAAACAGACCCAGACTTTCCTAGAGTGGTCATCAATTATAGACATGAAGTATTGATAGCCAGACAGTGAAGGTGTAACATGAGTTGATCCCCAAAGATCAGCATGTATATACTCTAGAACATGAGTAGTGTCATGCTTACCTGGACCAAAACTTACCTTTTTGGCTTTTCCAAGGGTACAGTGTTCACAGAAGCTGCCATTACCGACATCTTTGTTCTTCAAGATGCCTTCTTTAACCAACATGCTCATGTATTTATGACTCATATGTCCGAGCCTGCTATGCCATACTGAACATGCTGATTCTGTGCTGGTGATGTTGTAGGCTTCTTCGTGTACAGTTTCTCCATCCAAAACATATAGTCCATTCTTCAAAATTCCTCTTAAGGCAAGCTTGTTGTTCTTGTAGAAACTGATTACTCCATCTCCTCCAGAATGCTTGAAACCCAACTTATCAAGTGTACCTGTGGAGATCAAATTTCTACGCAAATTTGGTACATACCTGACATTTTCCATCAGCTTTACTGATCCTCCATGAGTATTGATTCTGATCTTGCCATAACCTTGAGCTTCCACGGTGTGTGAATCGCCTAACAGAATCTTACTGGATTCTTGCTGGTTAAATTCGATGAACCAGTCTCTTCTTGATGACATGTGGTGAGTGCATCCAGAGTCTATTACCCACTCATTGTTTGACTCTATGCTTGAGATACTCAATGCACTGTCAGTGAGAAGCTGCTCAATTGCTACTGCAGTCTCTCCATCACTGTCTCCTTCCAACATCCTTTTCCTCGCGTAGCAGTCTTTCTTTACATGCCCTTCTTTCTTACAAAACCAGCATGTAACCTTCTTTGTCCTTGATCTGCTGCGACTCTTGGCATTTCTGTTGTCAAGAGACTCCCTCTTAGCAGGTCTGCCCCTTTCCTTTGTGAAAAGAACAATGGCTGAATTCTTTTCGGCCTTAGAACTTTCTGTGATTTCTCTTTCTTTCGACCTTGTTGCAGACATCACTTCTTCTGATGTCAAAGAATCCTTACCATACTTAAGAGTGTGCTTCAGCTGATCATAACTCAGAGGAAGAGAATTCAAGAATACTATAGCTTGAATCTCATCGGACACATTTACATTAAGACTACTCATTTCGGCTACAATCTTGAGAAAATCATCTATGTTGATGTCGATTGACTTTGCACTATCACACTTGAAAGTGTAAAACTGAGATTGTACAAAGATCCGATTTGGAAGGGATTTTGACATGAAC
The DNA here is from genome assembly GCA_018901935.1 of Pugionium cornutum. Classification (NCBI taxonomy): domain Eukaryota; kingdom Viridiplantae; phylum Streptophyta; class Magnoliopsida; order Brassicales; family Brassicaceae; genus Pugionium; species Pugionium cornutum. Next base: position 34,092,959 of record CM032165.1, read on the forward strand.
AATCTTTCAAGAAGGGTCCACATAGACGCAACAGTAGTGCAGTGTTTAATTTTTCGTAGAACATGATCACCAACATTCAGGATGATCATATTCTGAGCCTTTTCGTCCTTTTCCAATTTGATTGGGTCAAGAATTACCTTAGTCTGGCTAGGGTCTTCTTTCGAATCATCGTCTGAAGATTTCTTTGCTTCCGGTTTCTGTGGCTGAGATTCCGCTTCGAAGTTGTCACTCAAAATAACACCTTTGAGGCCAGCAACTCCGAAGTGAGCCATCATACGGATTTTCCACAGTGAGAAATCTCCCGATCCGTCAAATCGCTCCACCTCAGTTCTCATTGTTGTCATGGTGAGATGGTTGAGTTCGGGTTAGACGAGAAGATGTCTTCAAGGCTCTGATACCACTTGTAACGCGGAACTCTCTGATCTTGAGCTCGATCTTGAGCTCAAGACTCAAATCTTTGAATCACTCGATTTGAAACAGAATTGAACAACGAAAAGAACAAACACAATTGTTTACCCTGAGTTCACCTTCGATGGAAAGGCTACGTCTCAGGGGCCAGATCTCGGTCCAGCAAATCCACTAATACTCAAGAACAATCGAGTTACAACTCTCAAGAATCAAAAACGCCTCACTTTCTCTCTCTCTGTTTTCGTAATCAGAAAACAGAATAATAAACGAAAAACAGAAAAGGTGAGGAAGAATAACGGCTCGTTGGTTTATTTATATTCGTAAAACGACATTCTTAATAACCAAGCGGTTTACTAATAAACCAACGCATACTTAAACCAAGTAGCTCCCGATTTAGTACTCTGAAGCTGTTTCCTTCAGCATTCTTCCATTCTTCCATTCTTCGACTCTCAGACCATAAAACAACATATACAAATACAAGTGACGACTTTAATATTCAGTATAATAATTTATTGGTTGTTTTTGCGTTGCTATTCATATATAAATTCGCATACAATTCTAAATATAATTATGAAGTCGTTTTTTATTTATTAACATTATATCCACTTTAACATCTTTTTAAGGCAAATTTAGATGTTTTATTTGTTATATAGCTTTTTGTCATCTCGTAAATTAAACTCATGAAAATATATACATACTTAGAAGAAAATGTAACTTTTCCGGACCCAAAAACCTGCAAATTAATTTCTAATAATTTTTTTTATCATCTGTTTTTTTTTATGAAAATGAAGAAAGTAAATTTTAAAAACATTACATTAGAACGAAAAACTCATCACATTGAGGCCCAGTTGAGAAGTCGCGGGATCGAAGCCGGTGGCCCACTATTGACAGTAGAATTGTCAACTAAAAATAATATAAAGTGGTCCTTTATTAAAATTTGGGTAACTGCTTGATATCCTCAGTTTGGGGTTTTCGAGACGGATAACTGTAAATTGCAATTCTCCACTCGAATCTAAATATTTATGTATACCAACATGTATGGGAAAGGGTTCAGAATAGACCCCAACTTTCTAATGGATAATAACATTAACAATATATATAATTTTAAAAACTATACAACTAATGATGTTTCTAGTATAAAATGGTTGTATTTTTCGTTATATGGAATACAATGATTTTATTTTTTAACTAATAAAAAGTTATTTTATAATTTTTATTTATTATTAATCTTTCTAATATCTAAATTATCTAAATTCTTACTGATTTATAAAATTTTAAATATGTTTTGGATGGTGAATTTGTCATTCAAAATTTCCGTTTTTCTTCTTATTCATAATTTTCCATCTCATTGTTTTGTCAGAATATTTCGACTAGTATTTTAATTTTTCAAACGATCTGTTTTCATATTTTATCTATAATTTTCCGTTATTATATCCCAAATATTTAATCGTATAAAAAACTACTATATGTATACATATATATTATTTTTATAATAAATGTGGCAGCTAGCATTATACAAGATGATCCACTTTAGCAATTTTAATTTTTATAATAATTTTTTTTGTATAGTCATTCTTGTAAGAACATAGCAATTTTTTTACAGTTAAAAAATCATGATATATAATATCGTCTTGTGCATTCAAACATGTTTCTTTGTTGACAAAATAAGTAAGTTTATTCATGGTCGGAAGAGTAAATTTGCTACATAAATTACAAATTTGTTCTTAGAAGTTGATTAAACAACATCAATACGTCATTTAATGTATTGATTTAGTTTAGCAGTTTTATTTTATCGATTTAGTTTATAATATCTTTGTATCATTATGTAAATATTTTATATCGTTAATTTCCTAATTTTTACTTAATTTAAACCAAATTTAATGTCGTTAATGTATTAAGTTTACTAATAAATTTTTTTCTCAATACTTTGATATCGTTGTCTGTGTACACGTTATTAATATTTTAGGTTGTCTTGAAGTACACCTAATAGTGTTTGTGACATACACAGAAATTAAAGTCATAAAGTAATTATAACTGAATATGATATGTGGACTAATCAGCAAAGTGCCTTCTTAGGCTTAAAGGTTTAGTTAAATCATCGCTTTCTTGAAATACTATTTTCTTCACTTACCCACTTTTTTCGATTATAAACAAAAGCAAAAGCGTCGGTAATCCCATCGGAGCAGAGAATTGTGCCAAAAAACTTTCCTTAGTACATCCGAAATATTCTGGAGAATTCAAATTTGTTCATAGAGTTTAATTACATGTTGCGGAACAGAAAAAGTGAGTCGTTTTTTTGTGCTAAATACCCAATTACCCATAGATATCCATATTTTATGAGTCTTATAACTAATATGTAGTTTTGTTTACTATGACTCTTGTTACAGAAAAATAACTCGCTAATGCTTTTGGAAAGATGGTTTTCCATCGGCTGAGATCACTTTTACCATGATTTCCTCATCCACCTCATTACTTGTATACACTTCCAATGCATCCGCTGCACAAACCATTTTTCTTGAAGATTCAGAATTAACTTGAGAATTAAATCGATTCATTAAAATAATTCTAATACCATATTTTGGAATTGGAAGTAATTACAAATGAACATGCATGCATTTGTTGCCTTTGCCAAAGATACAGACACGAAAGTACCTATTAAAACTTTTGTCTGTTGTTTGCTCAAGGCCTTTGACTAATTAACACCATCAAACACAGCTAGAAAGAGAAAGGATTTTAAGTTTCAATATAATTCATTAAAGTAAATATAAAACAATCTCATACATTCATAAGGGAATTTATTATTTCATTAAAGGAATTATTTAGATATGGGAAAAATAAATAGCATTTTAATTCGGTGATTTTGTTACTGTAGACAGCTATCCACACATCAAAAATTCAGCCAGGATTGGTTGTGGGTTAAAGCTCATAAACCATTCGTTTTAGTCATCAAATAATATTTTTTTTTATGTGCTTAAAACACAAAATGATATATGACCGAGCCTGAATTCAACCCATAATAATTTTCCAATAAGGGAGTTTTAGGGAATATGGATACCATATTATAAAAACAAAATTTATGTGATTAAATGTTTAATGTTTTTACATAACTTTTTGGACACAAATTTTATCACAGATTCAATGTATTGAATTATTAATCTTTGTGTGGTATGAAATGGAACATATATCATATGTTTATATGTTTTATTGATATGAAGAGGTCATCGTTTTATGATAAAATAAAGTATAAATTAAAATAATACAAAGAAAGAAAAACATATATGTTACCAATAAACGTTTTACTTTCACGATGTGTAAATGAGAACGCAAAGTAAAAGTCGTCGCACTGCTTTTTCTTGGACCCCAAGCTTCTCTTGATTCCACAAAAGTTCTATTGTGTAACTACAGCTATCAAATTAATTCATATTAAATAATGCATAATTATTTTTAAAATAATAGGTCTAAACCAATGAATCAAAAAGTATTGATTAATCTTTTCAATTATACTAAAGTCTAAAGCTAATAAAGAAAGAATTAAAAAAGGTTAAAAACTAGTAAAAACAGTACATGTAGGAGGAAGTGAGAAAAAAAGACATAAGAAACAAAGGACGGTGTCCAGACAAGCAAATATTCAAACCTTTGAACATGAAACAACATCATGTTCTCCAAGACAGCCCCAACTTAATTTATTCTAATAATACCAAATTTATTAATCCCAGTTATTGTCTCTTGTCCACTATATATATATATATATATATATATATATATATACACATATAGACACATTATACCCATATCGCATTTTTCTAAGATTTTTCCTTGAGTAAATTAAAATTATTAAAGTAAACTTTTTTACTTTGATAAGTAACTATCCAACTTTCAACTGTTGATTAATTGTTACTTTTTAACCCAAAAGTTACTCGTTTAGACGTTGCAATCGAACGATTTAGTGTATAAATGTCTATTCTCGTTATCAAATACCAACTAATAATTAACAAGGTCAATGGGCGGCAAAGATTTTATTTTTCTTTTCAAAATATCATTTTTTTATTATAAACTTGGTGCAAAAAATAAAATAAAACATGAACAAATTGCACTCGTACATATTTATGTGCATATAGGTGGATGTGTATATAAATGTAAGAATTGTGTCTCTCGTCACAACACGTATTTTGATAACCTTCACTTCCGATAATTCTCTCTAACTCCCACTCTTCTTCATAGATCTCTCCGGATTCATTCATGGATCCACCATTCAACGAAATATACAAAACCCTTTTGTATAATCAGGTCACAAACACTGACAACAATGTTTCCGAAATACCCTTTAGCTTCTCTGTCACGGCTGTCGTTGAAGAGGTGGAGCTTCCGGTGATTGACGTCAGCCGTCTGATCTATGGAGCCGAGAAAGAGAGAGAGAAATGTAAGGAGGAAATTGCTAAAGCTTCGAGAGAGTGGGGTTTTTTTCAAGTGATAAACCATGGCATATCAATGGATGTGTTGGAGAAGATGAGACAAGAGCAAATTAGGGTTTTTAGAGAGCCTTTTGACAAGAAAAGTAAGTCGGAGAAATTCTCCACTGGTAGTTACCGGTGGGGAACGCCGTCTGCCACTTGTCTCCGGCAGCTTTCTTGGTCGGAAGCTTTTCATGTTCCCATGACAGATATTTCTGACAATAAGGACTTCACTACTCTCAGGTACACAACTATTGTTATTAACTACACTTTTTAATGATTAATTAATTTACTTATTTTTTAGAATTTAATATTTTAAAAATATATTTCCAAATAACAAGATGGAAATAAAAATGACTTAACCTTTCTTACTAACTCTGTTAGTTTCTCAAAACACATCATCAACTAGTTAATTTCTCTATGATCATCACATATAATAAAATGCTTGATTAATCTAAGTGTTTGACTACAAGTAACATAGTATAATATGCAGAGCATTTTTCATTAAATAGTCAAAGATTAGGAACATGGGAGACAAACGCAATTTTAAATTCCTATTATATATTACAGTTTTGAAGCATATAATAGAGTGTTGTCATTATTTAATTAATAAAACTTAAATTCTAGAAAATAAAGTTGTTGGGCATTGGGTCAAAGATTTATTCTCCAACTCTCATGTGTTTCTATGTTTTCCAATTTTTTATTACTATTTTTGAACAAGTCTAATATCTAGATAGCAAGTTGGCATGTGAAATATATTGAATAATTAATAATTTTAAATCTTCAAAAAAATATTCTAGAAATTAGACAAGAAAAATGTTAACGTAATAAAAAAATTTTAATTTAGACAAGAAAAATCTTAACATAGTTACTTAATTAAAAATTTAGCTACTTATAAAATTGGTTTTGATTCTTCCTCGTAAGCTTAAGAATTTCAAATTCTATAAAATCCATATTATATTATTTGAAAAACTTTTTAATAAAATAACCTTGCTCTGACGTGTTAATAACAAAAATGTTATGCTGACGTGTCAATACCACAACGAATTTCAGTTTAAATATATAAAAGGATTTAAATTACTAGAATAATTATAATACATTTGGTTAGAATATTAATTTGGTTAGAGAATAAATATATTTTATTCAACTAACCAAAAAATACTATTATATTTGCAAAAATAATATTTTTTATTTCTTTAAATTTGTTATATATTAATTTTTAAAAATAATTTTAAATAAATATAAATAGATTTAAATTACTACTATAATTCCTAATATATTATTTGAAAAACATTTTAAAAAAATAATCTTATTCTAACGTGTTATTAATAGAAATATCATGATGACGTGTCACCACTACAGTAAATTTCAAATAAATACATAAATAAGATTAATTTATTAGAATAATTACAATATATGTCATTATTATTAATCTGGTTAGATAATTAATATATTTTATTAAAATAACTAAAAATATTATTAAATTCATAAAAAATAATTTTTTATTTTTATTTTTTTAATTTATATATACAAAAATTTATGTTAAAAGTAATTTTAAACAAAAATTAAAATTATATAAATATTTAATTTATATTTATTAATAAAATATAATTTACGAATATTTGGCGTGAGTATAAATCTAGTGCTAACATTAATTTTTTATTTAAGAAAAATGGATTTATTTCAAATTATTATGCCTAAGAATTTCGTCAACTCAATTCTATAAAATGGTAGCATTAATTGTTTATTTAAGAAAAAATGGACTTATATGAAATAACAATGCACCAGCAGCCGCGCAGAATGATATTTGTAGAAATTATTCTATATATTTTCCATTTTATTTTCAAAAAATAATAAAACTGTTGTTTTTTTCTGGTTTACTAATTTATGCTATCAATATTTTATCAATAAGAAATGGGATTCACACCCCACTGGCCCACTGACTTGGTCCGTTTTTGTCGAGAGAAAATAATCGAGATCTCTCCTTTAACCAACTCAATAGTTCCGAAAAAAACGATCAACCAACAATATATATATATATATATATAATGCTTTTATATTACACATCCCACATGCGTTTACACCTGAAAAAAAAATCAAATTTTAGCATAACATAAAATCAAATAATTCTAATGTACATGTTTTGAACCATGCATGTGTCATATTTTCTGAACACAAAATATAAACTAACTAGATTTATACCCACATACTGTTTAAAAAAAAATATTCACAAATTATATAATATTATTTATTAATAAATATAAATTAGATATTTATATAATTTTAACTCTTATTTAAAATTATTTTAATATTAATTTATATATATGTAATTTCAAGAAATAAAAATAATTATTTTTACGAATTTAATAGCATTTATGGTTATTTTAGTAAAATATATTATTTTCTAACTAAATTAATAAAAATAACATATATTGTACTTATTCTAGTAATTTAAATTCATTTATATATTTATTTGAAATTCATCGTATTGATAACACATCAACAATAATATTTCTATTCATAATATGTTATGATGAAATTATTTTATTAAAAAAATTTCGAATAATATATTATGAATTATAAGATATTTGTGAAATTCTTATGATTGTATAGATGTTATAAAATTATAATTCCAATGTATATCATATTAAACCAAAGATCAACTACCTCTTAAAAAATATGGTACGTTACTAGAAACACATAGTACAACACACTTGTATAACATCATAGATTAGCTGTAGTACTATATGTTTAGAAATGAAGGAAGAGTCACGAGAAAACTGTCTGTTTAGGAAAGATGGATAATGAAAGAGAAGAAGTACTCGAACAATGCTAGGCCAAATATAGACCCACACAAACACTATGTGCTTGTATTTGCATGCATGTGGTTGTCTTACACATCTTATGCAGTTTCAGCTTAAGCGTTTGTACATGAATGTGTATTTGTGTGACCACATTTCCTTGCCACTTTTCATAGTTGGCCTCTCTTGATAAGTCACTATTATTTGCAATTTGACAATAAATTCTAAAACTTTATTAATTGTTATAACATCCCAATTCAATATAAATTATACTTATTCATTATTTTGAGAATTAAATATATTTTCGGAAATTCAAATTGGATTTCATGAGATTTTTTTTAGATAGATAAGATTTTCATGGTTTTGCAGAGATCTAAATTATAAATTGTATTGGTTTAGAACCACTTGAATTTAAGAAATATTCAGAATTACTGTAATCCTAGTAAGCAAAATTTAAAACTGATTATAGAACCATGAGAGACTCAAAAGGTAGATCAAAAATGCAAATGCCTAAAAGGCTAAAAACATATATACAATCCATTTTGCTAATTTTTCAGTTAAAAATAATAATCAAATATTTAATTTACTTAAAAATTAGAAATGAATTTCAATTTTTTAAACCTCCTAATATATTTCCTATATAACTAAGTATGATTTTTTTAATGAAAATTTTCAATCTTTTGATCGAAATTCTTTACGAATTGAAAAGAAAACACGTATGACGTATGTAGTCCTTTCATCACAGCCGAAGTAATCTAACCTGATAAGTGAATAGAGTTTGATCATTCAAATGATCAAAGATGATATATACGTAATACATTAATGTGTCCAAAAAGAGAAATGATATAGAGGACTCAATATTGGAAAGGGTCCATGTTCCTAATGGGTAGGAGATATCTCTATCACATAGAAGCAATGGATTGGACACGTACACGTACATCTCCTCTTAACCTGATTAAACCCCATTACCTTTTTTTCTTCTATAGTCTCGTCTTGTTTACTCTCTTGGGACCCTTCTCCATTATAACTCCCATCTCTCACAAACTTCCTGCCATTGTACTTCCTTACCTATCAACTGCACCCCGTTTTCTCATCTTCACAGCAGATTTTTTGTTCCTATATGTGGTGTTGATTTTATTTCTACGGTTTTTATATTTTTCATATATGAACAATATTCACACACAATTAATAACTTTATGCATTATAATATTTAATCTCTAATATATTATTTGAAAAATATTTTAGCAAAAAAACTTTATTTTTACGTGTGATTTACAACTATGTTATGCTGACGTATCATATTATAAGAACTTTTTAAATTAAATATTATATAAAACATAATTTACTAGAATATTTACAAAAATATCATTAGACTAATATTTATCGGTATAGTACGATATGTAAATCTCTAATATTTCGACATAAAAATAGCATTAGACCAATATTTACCGGTATATTATATGTAAATCTCTAATATTTCGACATAAAATACAAACATAATATAAAATAAAATTAATTTTTTTAAAAAGCTTAGTCAAACAAAATATTAGAATAATTGAATATTTATCACATTTATAATTTTTTGCCTATTAAAAATATTATCTTTTTAAGATATTGATAATTTAATTTATTTGTATAATCTGATTTTTATCGTACACTTTATTTGTATAATCAATATTAAATCTTTTTAAAAAATATTTTAAATAAAAGATCAATTATATGCATATATCTAATTTATATTTACTAAATAGATAATTAATTATAAGGGCAATTGACTAAAATAGCACTATTTCAAGTTTTTATTCCAAATATAACACTAATCATTTAAATTTCCAAAAATAGCATAAATTTAATAGTAAAATAATTAAAAACTTCTTCATAATAAAAAAAATTTAAACCCTAAATTGGAAAAAGTGAATCCAAATATTATATTTTAATTTTATATATAGTTTATTTAAGGTAAATAATTATTTTTACATAATAATTTGTGCTATTTTTGGAATTTTAGTTTTAGTCTGCTAAATTTGGAAGATAAACTTAAAATGATGCTATTTTAGGGTATTACTCTAATTTTATTTAATTATAATATGTGAATATTTTTTTTCACAGGAGATGTGAGTTTAAATCTAGTTATTATAGTATATGATAATTTTATTATTAATTAGCTTTTGTATCCCAGCGCAACAATGGAGAAATTTGCTTCCGAATCCGAGGCTCTAGCATATATGTTGGCAGAGATTCTTGCAGAGAAATCAGGAAGAAAATCAAATTTCTTCAAAGAAAACTGTGTGAGAAATACATGTTATCTAAGGATGAACCGTTATCCACCTTGTCCAAAACCATCGGAGGTTTACGGATTAATGCCACACACAGACAGTGATTTTCTGACAATCTTGTATCAAGATCAAGTCGGTGGACTCCAACTCATCAAAGACAATAAATGGATTGCTGTTAAACCTAATCCTCGTGCTCTCATTATCAACATTGGTGACTTATTTCAGGTACTTAAGCCTAGCCTAAGATTTCTTAATTATATATTCCTTTTATGCATCTTTTGCTTTACGACTAAATTTTGTTCACAATAAAAACATGATTATTTGTTCCATTCTATTTAGATTCCGATGTTTTGTTTTGCGTTTGTGGTTACCTTTCTTTGTTATTAGAATCTCAAAATGTAAATGAAAACACAAACGCAGGAAAAACAATTGTAGCTTTAGTTAAAATTTGTCAAGTTCGAACGGCTCTGATCTGGTTTGGTTGGATTGAACCAACTTGTTTTGTACCAGATCATAGAGGCATTGTTTAAATATGTTTTTAGAATTTGCTTTTTTAATTATATATATATATATACGTTTTGTTAGGCGTGGAGCAATGACATGTACAAAAGTGTGGAACACCGCGTGATGACGAATCCAACGGTGGAGAGATTCTCAACAGCGTATTTTCTGTGTCCATCATACGACGCTGTTATAGAATGTTCAGGTGATTGTCCTATTTATAGAAATTTCAGCTTCAGAGAATTCCGACAACAAGTTCAAGAGGATGTTAAGAAGCTTGGTTTTAAAGTTGGTCTCCCTAGGTTTCGTAATCATATCTATTAATTTATACACCCAAAATCTTAATTATTATTTTAGGCTTTATGATTTATTATTTGAATTGTTTTGTTTTCAGTTTTACATATAATTATTGTCTGACTTTTCCTAATAAATATAGTATTCTAAATAAAATGATTTTATTGGTTGCACAAGAAGGATAAAATGCTTATCATTTCAATCAGAGTTTGATTTAGATAACCAATATAAAGTTAAACCGGAAACCTAATTGGGTTGAGTTAGTTTTATATAGTGCTGGGCGTTTGGGTATCCGTTCGGGTTTTCGGAGTAAAAAAATAAAATCCATTCGGATATTTATAAATCTTCATATTCGATTCGGTTCGGTTCGGATCTCTCTGAGTTCGGGTTCGGTTTGGGTTTTAAATTCGGGATCGGGTTAGTTCGGGTTTTAAAAATGGGTTTGGATTAGTTCGGATTTTGACTACGAGTTCGGTTTAGTTTGGGTTTTATACCCCCAATAGTCATACATGTGGATTCGGGTTATTTCATATTTTCACCCGAAATTGACATATGTTATTTGACATAACCAAAAAACGTTATGATTCAAAAATAACAAAGAAATTTTAAATTCAAACTTACAACTAATCAATTAACAAGATGTAAATATTTAATTTTTATCTATTTAAACCAAATTCGGTTTTAATTCGGGTTTCGATATATCCAAATCCGAACTCGAACCCGAACTCAAAGTAATAAGTAAACAAAATCTATTCGGATATTTTCAAATACCTATACCTATTCGGATTCGGATATTTCGGATCGGATTCGGATTTGAATTTCGGATTCAGTTAATATGTACATCCCTAGTTTTATATGCGAAATCGAAACTTAAGGAAAAAAAGAATCTGAAATGTTTACTACAAGACTCAATCACAAAAAATCATTATTAAAAATTTAATTTAAAATTTAAACCGTAATGAATCTGGTTTTGGTTAAGTTAGTTTAACCAATTTAAGTTCCCAAAAAATAACAAGGACTCGTAGAAAAAAATCTATGAAAAATATTCGGTATATACTAATTTATTTATTTATATTACCAAAGTTACTAAAGATATTAGGCGAAGGGTCACAAAGTGATGGCTTTTCTCTCGGCGATGAAGTTGCAGGGACGTCCACCACCTATCTCGTCTTCACTCAACCCAAATTCCAAACCTGGAGGTTCGGATTCCGTCTCTTTTAACGCCACCAAACCTGTCTCCGAACGGCAGCCTCGGAAATTCAGCTCGAAACTAAATCGCTGGAACAGAGCACGAACCTTAAGGTCTGGCGTGAAGCTGGACCGTACGATTAATAATGGGTCAAACAATCCGATCGGAAATTCGAATTGCCCTGATATTTCGACACTGGACAGTGAAGTGTCATCAAGTAACGGGGATAACGAAACGGATATGGCGGCGGCAAAGTCGATATACATAGTCTCTGACGGAACTGGATGGACGGCGGAACACGCCGTTAACGCTGCTTTGGGGCAATTCGATTATTGCTTGGTCGACCGTGGCTGTCCCGTAAATACACATCTCTTCTCAGGGGTATTCTCGACTTTCACATCTATTTTCTCTCTCTCTCTCTCTCTCTCTATCTCGTCTCGATATTTCAATTTTGGCTAAGCCGAATCGAATCAAATGACATCCTAAAGGTTGTTATATGTCTCAGCATTCGGTTTTTGGTATGGTTCAGTTTGAGTTTTTGGAATTTTTTTAATTTTGGAAAATAAATTCCAAATAGAACCGTTTGATTTATCATAGTTTTAGTATTTTTAGATGTAGTTTACATATTCAATTTAAACTAAATGAATTCTTTAAAATATAATATTTTTCTAAGTTTTATTTCAAAAATATTAATAGTAACTTTTTCTTCTAAGGTAGTTCAAAATAGTATGTAAAAACTTTGATTTAGTCTAAATAACCTATAAACAAAGTTAAATATTGTATTTGGATACTTACATTTCAATTTAAATTGTTTTTATATGAAATTTATGGTATTTTTGGAAGAATATAAACTAGTGATAGTGTATCTGGAAAAGATAATTTAAACATATATTATTTTTGATAATTACGGTCTAAGTGTTAATTTTAAATAAATCTCGTTGTATTAGTTTTGACTGCACAAAATTTTATTTTAATCAAAATAATTTGGTGTAGAAAGTGTTATACCAAATCGAGTTATATGAATTTTGGTTTGAGTTCGGATTAATGATCTCACTCATCTCAGGTTCAAATTAGGCGTTTTCCACCAATTTTTTTCTTGTAGTTTAACTCTAGATGGCATTATTTCAATTTTCTTAGTATGTATTGGTTAGGTTATATTTAAACGGAAATTGAATCAATTTGTTAAGAGAAATACTTTAAAATATTTTATTTTATGTTTTTGTTTTAAATATACTATTACTAATTTTTTTTCAAAAATATCACAAATTTTCATGTGAAAAAACTTTCTTATTCTACATAAATTACGAAATAGTTAAATTATTTGTGTTTCGATTCTTTAGTTTCAATTTAGAATTTAAACTTTTTATCCTAAAAATGGGTTTAGTCAATTTTCATATGCTTTTTTTGTATTTTAGAAAAAAGAACTAGTGATTATATTCATGAAACAAAATATTTAAAAGTATAGTAGTCTTGAGAATTGTAAATATTTGATTATGAAGATCGAGGATGGAGAGAAGTTAATGGAGATCATAAAACAAGCTGCAAGAGAAGGAGCACTGGTGATGTACACTTTAGCTGATCCATCAATGGCGGAAGCAGCCATGAGAGCTTGCAAGCTATGGAGAATCCCTTCACTAGACATCCTTGGACCAATCACAGACTCAATCTCTTCTCACTTAGGAGCTAATCCTTCCGGTCTTTCACGTGCCACCACAAATTCATCCCTTAATGAAGACTACTTTAAACGAATCGAAGCAATCGAATTCACAATCAAACACGACGACGGTGCCTTGCCTAATAATCTTGAAAAAGCAGACATTGTTCTCGTAGGTGTCTCTAGAACAGGGAAGACACCACTCTCGACTTACATAGCTCAAAAGGGTTACAAAGTCTCTAACGTACCGATCGTGAACGGTGTAGATCTTCCAAAGACTCTGTTCGAGATCGACCAACGAAAGGTTTTTGGTTTGATGATTAATCCAGTGGTGTTGCAAGGGATAAGGGAGGCTAGAGCCAAGAGTCTTGGTCTTGGCTCAAGTTTTGAGACCAAGTATTCTGAGTTGGCTTCTGTTAAGGAAGAGCTTGAGCTTGCCAAGAGAATCTTTGCTGAGAATCCGACTTGGCCAGTTATCGGTAAGACTATATTTGGTGAAGAAATGTTTTGAAAGGATTTGATAAAACACAAAGTTTGAATTGTTTGTTTTGCAGAAGTGACAGAGAGAGCAATTGAGGAAACTGCGGCAGTGGTTTTGAAGCTTTACGACGAGAGACAAAGCAACAGAGCAATGCCTCGCATCTCTAAATGCTACTAATTAATAATTATTTGAAAAAATATTTAATTATTGTGGAATCATTTACATATACCAAGAAGAAAACAATTTTTAAATCCCATTAATATATTTTACATGGCCATTGTGTTGTATCTTAGTTTTTAGGTTAGAACTTGTTACATTATCTTTTGATGTTTTCGGAATCTAAAAGAGAATAAGAAAAAATATAATAAGAGAGAATAGAGAGATTCAAATGATTAATTGATAAGTTCGATTATAATTTTCTATTACAATTTTCCATTACGAGTATTTCTTCGAACTAATCAATTATATTTTTTATTTAGGGCAAATGACTAATTTAACACTAAATACAGTTTTAGTGACTAAATTAGCATCCCTAATCTAAATTCTTATAAACAGCATTTTTTAAAATATAAAATGACAAAAATAACCTCATTAAATTTTAACCTAGAACTAACCATTTCTTCATTTTTGAGGATCACGCGCCGGAAGCGATCCGATTTCACCGCCGCAACTCTCCGCCATTTTTCTTCCTTCTAACGAAACTCAAGCTTCTGTGTTAGGTTTTGGGTTCCTTGATTCACCTGAGCCAGCTCTTCCTCCACCGCCTCCTCTTGTTGACGTATTATCCTCTGAGGTATCGTGTCTGCAACTTCATCTCTCTTTTTTTCTTATGTTTTCTTTTTATTTTTTTCTCTTTTGATTTCTGAGGATATCGTCGCAGTACGCGTCTTCCTCCGTTGCTTTTGCAGTGGATTTGGTTCCTGGAAAATATGAAGGTAGATGATTATTATAGTTATGGATTATGTGATATGTGCATTTTTATCTATCTTAAGCATCCTCGAATTTGATTTGATATAGGAGGGCTTAATTTGTCAATAAGATAAATTTGAATCTACTGCTCGGCTACTTTCTTGCTATATATTTCCATGCAACTATTTCAATGGTTTCTGCAGTTCTTGTGTTTTCAATAGTTTCTGCAGTTCTTGTGTTTTTAATAGTTTTTGCGTTTACACTATTTCATAAATGTTACTTACTCTTGGTTTGGAGCTTGAACTGGACCTAGAGCCGAACTGTGGATACTTCAAAAGTGTCCAATCAAATACAAAGTCAAACTGATAACCTGCAGATATATAACATTAACAACAGTCTTAGTTTTCTCTTTTCTTTTTATGTGAAGGTTTTCACGCATAAGCTAAAACAAAAAAGGAAAATCAAGACTTTTATCAACCTTCTCGGATGCAGAGATCCCTGAAAAGGCTCTTTAGGTATGGATAATCTGGTTTGTCTTCAAACCGCAATGATCGTACATAGTGAAAGTATGATGTGAACTCAGGTGGAAAAGATTTACATATAACCTCCGAGTGGAGATTCAAATTGTATTTGTGAATGCAACATTTAGGAAATTAAAGTATTCTTTCCCTAGCTTTAAGACAACACAACATCCACGGTAGTTTCAAACATGTTTCTCAATAAAGTTGAAAATGGATTAGAAAGTAGTACCTCTACAGGTGTAAGCCTTTTCTTTTCACCGATCTTGTCATATTTCTGTTTTTTGGTACCCGCACGAAGGCCTTGCCAAGGAAGACTAGGAAGATAAACTAAGGGTAAGAGAAATATATCAAAAACAGAATCTAAATCTGCATTTATACTATCTCATTTACACTATCTCATTTGAGCTAAATTTGCGTTTACACTATCTCATTTACATAATTGTGCTATTCTTGTTCTGAAACTGTATGGATTGTGCTAGATGTAGTTTTGGTGCTATTACACTATTAGGCCATCAATTCAACTGGGACTAAGAAAGTTGATATAATTTTGGTAGATGTAGTTTTTCAATTCAAGCAAAGAATATCACTACTACTGATTTAAAAGTTTTCACTTACTTTTTAAAGATTAATGTTATTGAACAACAAAACACTAGTCTTTACATGATGTTAGAATGGAATTTGAGCATTATAAACTTTGTATTATCTACATTATCATATACTATAGATTAGAAGCATAAATAACATAAGTCCAAAAACAATCAAACATATGTGTTCTTGATTAACTAAACACAAAAAAGATAACATCAAACCTTAATAACGTTTTAGAAAGAGATTCCTAAAACATAAAAGATAATACCTAAAATTGATCAAAGTTTTCCTAAAATCAATATTTTAGAAAAAGATTCCTAAAATATAAGAGATAATAACTAAAAATTGCATAAAATCTTCCTAAAATTTAATAAACCATATGCAATTTTACGTTTTAGGAAGATATTTCATATTTTTAGTAAGGTATTCCTTAATTTTATATAAATCAGGTAATATGCTATTAATTGTTTTACGATTTGTTGTTAACATTAACGAATGCATCTTTTTTATAGGTATAAACATGGGAGACTCATTCCCCGTAAGGATACCTTTACCTCAGTTGCAATATAGTTTCGGAGAAGAACCGCAATAAGTATTACAAACTTTGTGAACATTGTACCAACAAACTCGTTTTGTTGTTGTTATTTTGCTAGAGCCCTCGTATTACAATCTTTGTGAACATTGTACCAAAATTATGTAATGATCTTTTGGGATGGTTTAATGAGTATTGAATAAAATTTTCATTTCTTTGTAAGTTTGTACTCTCTTTGTTCTTTGCTAGATGTAGATTTTCAGATCAAGGAAAAGAAAATCATTACTGATTTGAAAATTTGCACTGTTTTTTCAAATGTTAAAGTTATTGAGCAACAAAACACTAGTATTTACATGATGTTAGAATGACATTTGGGCATTATAAACTATGTAGTAGAATACACAATTATATCATATAGATTAGAAGCGTAAATAACATAAGTATAAAAAATCAAACATATGTGTTCTTGATTACCTAAACATAAGAAAAATGTTACGATTTTTAAGAAGAAATTCATAAAACATAAGAGATACTACATAAATTTGCATAAAGTCTTCATAAAATTTAATAAAGTTTCAGTGTAAGAGAACGTGATATAAGATTCCAATGTATATCTGCATAAAATAGAGCCCAAATAACTGCAATGTCAAGGTTTTTCATAGTAATGGTTAGATAAGAGGAATAGTGAGTAATTGATTAGGAGTCTCTTACTTTGTAAATCAAACTCTTAGTTCGATATTTCACACTTTTGTTGATTTCTCGATTTATCACCTTGACAAATACTTTACCTCCCAACCGAGTGACAAACTGAATGATTAGAATATAGATAGCTGTCAATAAAAACCCGAAACAATCATAGAAAAATTGTCATGCTTTTAACAAAATTGCTAGCACATGAGACTCGTAAAGCTTGTAAATAAAAATGAGTAATCTCTCACTTAACTATATCAGATGTGATAATCTCGTAAAGGTGAGCATATACTTCAAATGGAAATTAGAGGCATATAATGCTCATGATAACAAGAACATCATTTCTAAACTATAAGCAAACCATTCATATATTTCATATGCTTCCTTCTCTTTGGATTTCTCATTTCCAATATTCTTTATAAGGTCTTTTGGAAATGGAAGGGAATTCTATTCCATTCCAAGAAATCTATATATTTGATTGGAGCTAACTAAATAATTTATTTGCCATCTAAAATAATAGAAACAGTTGGCAGAAAATCGACACAAAAACTAAAATCAGTATTCATAAAATAATATAAATTTTTGCTCAATTATGTATCAGTGTATAGGAATCCTACCTAGCTAACAAGGTCGCATTTTTATGTTTCCAAAACTAAAGAAACAAGGCATCCCAGAGGATTGTGATAACAAAGAAACTCAGGAGAACAAGAAACTGCAAAGATCTCACCAAAGAAAGATTGCAAACAAGGCATGATAGATATGCCGGCATGTTCTATTAGTATTTACTTAGTTTTTTACAGAATTAAAAACTTACCCGACATCAACCATCTGCACTATAAATCCAAGCAAGGCTGGAAATATAGTTTATTCCGTATACATTCTCAAGAACGAAAAGTAATCTCCAATCTATGATTATTTAATGTTATGAGTTTCATACCAAAAACTTTCTACCACAACATACAGTAAGTTTAGATGTGTATATGTGTCTACCTTTACACCAAAGTAAGAGTAGATGTGATCATTTGGTTGGTTTGTGAAGTTTCACCAATTTAATGCCCAAATTTGAATTTCTTTCCTCTTGAATTCATTTACAATTAGCGTGAAATTAAAATGATTCTAGAGTCTACACTGCTTGTAACCCAACATATACAATAGAATACATACCATGAAGAAGAAATATTTTGCCCAACGAAACTCTCTGCCATCAAGTTTCAGTGTGATGTTGTACCCATCACAGTTTACCTGTAACTCACAAAAGTTTATTTTTGTGTTATGAGTCAAGAACGCTGTAACATACTAGAGCAATCGAAAACGTGCTAATAACTTAATTGGCGTAAAGAAATAGTAAATATAAAGACGAGTTAAAGAGAAGGAACTAACAACTCTATAAAGAAGATGTTGATAGCACCGAAAAGGTTCAAACCAGCTAAATAGTGTCCCGGAGATGAAAAGGTCAAATTTGAAAAGATATATCCGGAGATGATGTTGACGTTGCCGAAATTGAAGAGATCCTTCTGAAATCAACGAAATGAAAGAGACAAAATTGAATAGATCTCGTAGGAGATGACGTTGCCAGAGATCATGCCGGAGAAGGAGATGGAAATCGCGTTTCCGCAGATCTTCCGCCGGAGACAAATCACGACCTTCTTCGATGCTCGTCAACACAAATTCTATGAAATAAGGATATAATAGTATTTTGTATATGTTTATAATGCTATATATGAGATTTTATAAACGGAGTGCTATATTTGTCTATAAAAATTGATTTGATGTCATTACAGGGTATTTCTCTTTTATTTATGGTGTAAACCTCCCATTTTTTATTTTATAAATAGTGTAATTTTTAATGGTGTAATCATTACTTGTTATAAATATCTGTAAATGGTAATAAATATTTTCTTTCGATAGTTGGTGAGGTCGGACGTATATTTTAACTGTCCGGCGGATTCTCGATAACGATACATCCACTTTCTGACATTAGATTTTTCACATGATAGGTCGAATCTTTGGTGGGTCTAACTCGTATTTCCAAAAAATGCAGTGCACCTCCAATACATTTGCAAATATTAATGCTAGCCCAAGTTGGAGCAAAATGAGTGAGTATGAATTTTTCCCCAAATTCTATTAAGACAATGAAATAAGCAAACCGTGTGATTAACAACTGCTATATTCTATTCCCCAAATCGCATATCTCGTTTTCATATTCAAAAGTTATTAGCACAACTTGTAGAGTAGTTCTGGATTTGTTTGGCAACATTTCAGCATCAAACTTTTTAAACCACCTTTCAACTTTATGATCCAAAATACTTGAAGAGACCTAAATATGGTAATAGCTTAGGTGAATAGCATGTGGTGACATTATGCTTGCTTAGGTTCTTTTTGTTGAGATGGTCCATATACTTACCCAAAGTTTGATTTTCTTTTCTTCAAAAAGTAATAATTAAGATCAACTACTAAATACCCGTATTATATAGGAAAATTGGAAGACATTGGAATAAAAGAGTTGTTAAAAAAATATCAAACTAAAATGTAATTCGATTCTAATGCGACTCAAATTTTCTCTATTGGAACCCAAACCAAAGCTAAAATCGCACACGACAATTGCCATGTGTACATAAAGAAATACAAACAGATGATAGACAAAATAAATTTGAACACAGAGAAAAATAAGTAAAAGAGCAGAAGAGAAGATTCTCTGTCTTTGTCACAATAGTCATAAACTCTTGTCTTAAGCTTTTCTGTTCCAATTTTCATATGATCTCGTGCGTGCCCACTTCCCACTTTCTCTCTCTCTCTCTCTTACTGTTTTCTTTTTGATTTTTTTTTTCAAAAATATACAAAGATAATTATTATCACAATTCACAACCTTACGCTCTTCAATTTTGTAATGTTCTTCTGATTCATCTCCCCAAATGTTGTAGGTCGGTGAGAATGTGGCATGTGTTTCCAACCACAAATTTAGGTCGGTAGATATGTGTAGATGATCTTCTTGTAGTTTTACTTAGTCTAAAGACATATCTCCGGGATTAGACTTGCTGATCGACAGAGTAAATATGATTAACAAGATTGATCCCATGCTTGACCTGTCACAATAATTTACATTCCACATCAATATAATTTGTCAAAAACACCTTTATTAAAATATCATGTTGTGACAAATATTCCAATTTTAAGTAGCATGTTGTACATGACTTGTGATATCTATTAAGACTTTTAAACCCACTAATGGCTGAAATAAATAAATAAATTGATTCATATGCAATCCAAAAATTAAAATTAGAATGAAAACAAATGCTATAAATCATGTGTGGTTTTTCTAGTATTAGTAATAGATGCATGCATTTTGAATTCTCTAATTCTATATTCTAAATTTCCATAAGTTAAATCATATATTTTAGGTTAACTAATCAAAAGAATCATGTTTGGAAAAAAAGAGAGTTGATAATTAATAACTTACAAAGTTGCAAATAAGAGGACGATTTTCTTCGGATCAAGCATCCAAGAAGTGTGAGAGCGTTTGAAACTAGATTTCCTCGAAAACCCGAATCTTCTTTCTCTATATTGGTCGTAAGTCATATTTCCGGCAGTGGTGGCAGCCGTAGTAATGGTGATCTGATGAAGTGGTGAGGCTGAAACAGCGGTGGCTACATTTGTAGCCATGCCTGCATGATCTGTGGGCCCCACGGTGCTCGGCTTTTCCGGCGTGCTTGACCCTATTAAAATGCCATATCACAAGCTTTAATGAATAATGATTCCTTTCTTCTTTATTTGAAGAGACAAAATAAACTGAATCATAATGTATTCATTAGTAATTGTATGCAGAAATTAATAAAGGTATGAGTGAGCATGCGGTGCACGAGAGAACAAAAAGCTGGAATATTGGTTTCTTTATAGTCTGCATATGTATAGCTAACATAAGTTTATTCAAAATCATAATAAAAAATAGATTTAAAAAAACATTAGAGATGGTCCAATTAGCTAAAGAAAGATATAATGTGTCTTCCATATATTGCAAGCATGACGTAAAAAGTTAGGTAGTAATACGATTTAAAATAAGTAAACCTTCATTGTTTTCCTTAAAGAAGATTAATAAACCTTAGTTATGGCATACAACTAAAAAAGCATGGGTTGGTCACATTAACTAAATCCAACCTAACACTTACTTCAGAGGGAAAATCATTGGTTTTGAGAAAACGTATTAAACTTTTATATATATTAGGCAAACCGAACCATATTGCATAGCTTCATGAAGATAAAATATCTATCATCATAAAAATTTCATCTTTATAAAGCCAGCATTACTTTTGTCAAGATTAAGATTTTTTTAATTATACTCACAGATAAACCCAAATCGAATTTATTACAAGAATCTGCTAGGGCCATTTGATATTAGTATGTTATCTATTTATATCACATGGTGCCAAAAATATACGAGCAAAGAAACAAAATGTACCATTGGGCTCTAGGAAAATGCATTTGTCGACATACGTGAAGTTAAATGTTTACAGAAAATTAATCCATGTATCATATATTAAAGGAAATGATAAATCAAGAATATGAATATATATTAAAGTATTGATAATGAAGAATATTATTTAAGTTTTTACCTCTAAGTGGGGACTGAGGAAATGAGGTCTCCTTGTCATTACCATTTGCGTCACAATGGAGTTTCCTCTCGTTGTTACTTCTAGGAGACCCTTTCCTCGAAACATTTCTCTGCAGCTTTTTTTTTATATAAAATTTGTTGTCCATATTTCAGTGTTCTTATAATAAAATATTCAATGATCGAATTTGACAATAATCAGTCCAAAAGAGAAACTAAAATATCTAAAAGAGACTTCATGCCAAAATGCCAATTACCAGAAAGGAAAACAGAGAAATCCATGAGATGATGATAATAGTTTGAAAACACGGAACAAATATTTATTAACAAAAACTGACACATTAAAGTCAACTTTCGCTTAGAGTTTTTTTTATTTTATTTCTTTGCTGGAGAAATAGTAAATGAGAAAATTTAATCGACGATTCAAGAGTAGTTATGGGCGATTTTTCACCAATATTATATACCCAAAAGTCAAAAACCAAAACAGAGAAATTCTGGTGTTTCTGGTAATTTACAAAAGTTTAGATTTTTAAAAAACTTACAGTAATTCTGGGACTAGAAGAAGAGAAGTCTTTGTGAAAAACTGGAGAGAAACTTTCGACATCGATCGTTACAAACCCATCTGGGTTAACGGTTTTTTGAAACCCGGATCCGCTTTCCTGACCGGGAATTGCTCCACCTGTTTCCATCGATCTTTAAATTGAACAAAAACCAGAGAGACATGATCATCATGTTCATGAAGAAACAGAGGTCAATTATATAGAAGGAAAAAACTCGTAATCAACTTACTTTGGATGGATTAAAAACAAAGTCTAAGGTCTCTGTTGTGGTGTATTATGCTCTGTTTCGCGATGAAGAAAGATAATGAAGGTTTATGGTTGGAGACAAAAAAGGAGAAGAGATTCTGGGGAATGTCGAAACTGAAAGAGAGGAGAGGCTTTTACTTATATTTATTAATGTAGCGATTTCGTCTAAATGGGTTGGTGCCTTCTTTTTATTTCTTTTAATGTATTTATTTCTCAAAAATAGTAGGAGTCACCCGCACGAGAGATAAGAGATGGAGTAATGAGTAATTACTTATTCATAATCATGATTCATATGTTTAACTACATTTGTTGATCTCAGTGGGATGAAAGATGGAAGAATATATTATACTATCAAACATTTGATTTAAAGTAGATTAGGAAGTATGTGGATTCCATTATATATGGAACTATTTTTAAAATTTTTGTGTGATTAATTAAAACTATACTTCCTCTATTTCATTTTAAGTTTAAATCTACTACCAAAAATGATAGCGTTGAAATATTGTGTCGAATCGATAGGATATTGTGTCGAATCGACAACACTCTATTTTAATGATTTATTCTCATCTTCTTCGGTCTCTAACCTAATTGACATAGTATGTTGTGTTGAATCGATAGCGCTGGAGTATTTTGTTGAATCGATAATATTTTTTGTTGAAAAAGTTTTCATGCAATGTGTGACAAATTAACCGTAATATATCTACTGCGTAAATTAAATATATGAGATTTTAAAACAATTTTGAAAAAATAAAAGTCTGTGAACTCGCATGACTGTAAATTAAATATATGAGATTTTAAAAGGTATTCCACAAAATAAAATTCTATGAACTCATATGAAAATTGAAAAAAAAATCTGTCAAACAACAACAAATCTATTAGATACTAACAATTATGCGTGATGTGTAAATATTTGTCACTAAAAAGTAATAAATTTACTTCAACTCTGTGTGATGTGTAAATATTTCACTAAAAAATAATAAATGTACTGTAACGAAAAATACGGTGGTAAAATTGTAAATAACTAGACGTATTGACGTGGTTTAAAAATATAGTAATGATATTTTGTAATATATATTTTTCGTATAACATGTTACATATTTATTCTCATAGTTGGTAACTAACCTTTTGTAGTAAAATGTTACATATCATTCCTTAGAAAATTATAATAAATGGTAAGATTAGGTTGGAACCAGATCAAACGCTACATAATGTCAATTTGTGGGAACAATAAGTCCATCATAAATCCCGTATACGGTGGATTAAACAAGTCCACGTAGACACCTTTTTTGTTACGGACTGAATTATTAATTGCAATCTAGCTATTCGGAATTTTTAAATCAAAGTTATTTTATAATAGTATGACAACATACATTTTGGTTTCGTTGTTTTAAATAAAAAAGTTTAGTTATCATTTGCAGAATATGCGATGAACAATCATTAAGGTCTACAACTAACTTCCCTATTATATCATCTGCTTGCTTCGGAACGTACTCTTTCTTTCTTTTTCATTTGACTCCTCCAATTTTCTTCCCTATTTCGATGTTATAATCTCGAAATTATGAAACCATAAATGTTAGAACCGAATTAAACAACTCAGCTCTCACACAAAGAATGATCTGAATAGTACTTTTTATTTCTCAATGATTTTTTGGAATCTCTTTACAAATGAGGTTCATCCTCCTTTTATACTACTTTTGAGCAATTAATTCTTAATGAATTAATTGCATTTTAAGTTACATACGTATTTATTGTGTCGGTTACAAACCAGATAAGTCAACCAAATCGGTTTGTCCTGGTTTGATTCGGTTTACTCGGTTTGATTTCTTTAAAAGAGAATATGGTGCCCACAATCTGCCCCCCAAGTTTCCCGAATTGCTTTGGGGAAACTTTCTTCTTTTGATTTTCTGACTTCCCTTATATGACGATTTGCTCAGATTCCTATTTATTAAATTTTCCTTATTTTTAGTGTCCTTTGCCTATTTAATCTAGGGTTCTCCTTCCCCTATTTAAAAATACTCCTGGAACCCTAAAGGTTAGCTCCTTTCTCTTTTTCCCTTCTTCTTCTCTCTTTTCTCGTCGAGCATCTCCTTCTCCTTCCCCTTATTTTTGTTTTTTTTTTTATTATTATTTTTAATTTCTTCTTCTTCGACGTCCTCACCTTCCCCTTAATTTCTTCTTCTTCGAGCATCTCCTTCTCCGGCGCGCCCCCCGAGTTTCCCGCTCTCGGCGAGCTCTTCCGGGCAGCCTGCGCGCAAGGCGCCGCCGTCAGCTCGGCTCGTGCGTCCTTCGTCGGCGCGCGCTCCCGCGTTCGGTGGGTTCTTACCCATCGGCGTTTTTTTTTCTCCGGCGCGCTCCTTCCCCCCTCCAAGGTGCTCGCGCTCGGCGAGCTCTTCCCGGCGGCCTGCGCGCAAGGTGCCGTCGTCAGCTCGGCTCGCGCATCCTCTGTCGGCACGCGCTCCCGCGTTCGGTGGGGTCTCCCCGGTAGCCTGCGCGCGAGGTGCCACCGTCGGCTCGGCTCGCGCGTCCTTCCTCCGCGCGCGCACCCTTCCGTTCGGCGAGCTCTCCTCCAAGGTGCTCGCGCTCGAGCTCTTCCCGGCCGCGCAAGGTGCCGTCGCTCGGCTCGCGCATCCTCTGCGCGCGCTCCGCGTTCGGTGGGTCTCCCCGGCGCGCGGTGCCACCGTCGGCTCGGCTCGCGCGTCCTTCCTCCGCGCGCGCACCCTTCCGTTCGGCGAGCTCTCCCCGGCAGCGCCACCGTCGGCTCGCGGCTCCGTCGGCTCGCGGTTCCTCTGTCGGCGCGTGCACTCGCGTTCGGTGAGCTCTCCTCGGCAGCCTGCGCGCAAGGCGCCATCGTCGGCTCGCGGGTCCTGAATCAGCGCGCGCGTAGATTCCCTTCCGGACTGAGCTCGTCTTCGGGTGACTAAGCTCGCGCGCGCGTCTTTCCCTGCTCGTCGGCTCGGTTAGAGCTTACGGATTAAGCGCGAGGCGCCCGAGCTCTCGGCGCGCTACTTCCTTCCCCGGGTGGTCTTCTCGCGCGTGCCCGGGCGAGCTCTTCTCGGAGCGTTGAGCTCTCCCGCAGCGCGTTCTGGTCTGCGAGGTGCCGAGCTTTCTGTGAGCCTCTGATTTTAGTAAATTTTTGCTATGGCGACACGGAATCGGTTCGGGCCTCACTTGAGGTCTGCTAGTTCCGAGTCCAGCATTCGCGACCTCCGTTCTTCTGGCCTGATTGATCGATCTACTGAGATTATCATTCCTGGTGTTTTTGATTCTCCCGAGTTTCCTCCTCCGGGTTATTGTTGCGCTTACGAGGTTTACTTTCGTGCTTGCGGGTTGTCCTTCCCACTCCCCGAACTTCTTGTTCATATGATGCATGAGCTGGGACTTGCGCTACCGCAGTTATGCCCGAATTTTATCCGGATTGTGGTCGGGTTGCAAACGCGGACCGAGGAGGAAGGGTTCCCCCTTGACGTTCCCACTGTCGCACGTCTGTGTGGTGTTAGGGCTAATTCTGCCTGCTATGGCACCTTCTATTTGACCCCGAACCCTTCGCGAGCAATTCTTTCCGGTCTTCCTGACAAAGACGTGAAGTGGCGGAGTTCCTTTTTTTATTTTCGCATTGATAAAACTACCTATGGCGACTTATGTCCTCTGGCTTCGGCCAGTTGGTCGCAGCGGCCTGGTAGAGTTGTGTTCTTTGCGCGTCCTGCCTCATTAATACTCTCGTTTCCCTGATGTTTGATTTATTCTTTGCAGTTGCGCTGAAGAGGGCTCCGGCGAGCGACGACCTCGAAGTGTTGGTGATTATCCTACGTGAGGGCTCAACGGATTGGAGTTCTTTTTCTAAGAGTCGTATTCGCAGGTCCCAGCATCGTCTCTACAATCAAGATTTTCGAGTATTTCGGGACTCCGATTCGCTTGACACTGACCAAGGTTCGTCTCGTTCCGTCGTTTTTTTTGTTTGATTTACTTTGGCGGTTTAACTTTCAGTGTTTGATCGCCCCCCTTTTTTTTTGGCAGGTATTCCCTCTGATCCTCCACCACAACCGATGTCGGGCCTTGGTTACCGCGCCGAACGGAAGGCTCAGCGTGCCGCTGAGAGAGCTGCTGCTGATAGGGCTATCGATGAGGCTACTACAGACTTGGGTGAGGTTTCCCGACCTTCTTCCCTTCCTGATCCTCCGACAGCTCCCCGAGCTCCCCCTCCCAGCTCTGCGCCTCTTGCCTCACCTCCGCGCTCCGTTGTTGCGGCTCTTCCTGCTTTGGGTGGTGACTTTTCTCGCGCTGTCGTTGATTTGGAGCCGCTCTCCCTTGTTCCTTCTACAACGCGGGTTGATGGGGCTCCTGTTGCTGTGGATTGCTCTGTGGATCTTCCAATTGATGGTGAAGCCGGTGACCGCCGCGGCATCAAACGCAAACATCCAGCTCCGAATCGCGCGAGGTCTTTGGGTGGTGCCAAAAGGTTAAGACACTTCTTCCAGTTTGAGTACAATTCCGATGCTAACATCGTAGAGGACCCCGACGCCACGGCGCGCATCGCCCAACATTTCAGAAAGCCTGGATGTAAACTACCGTCGTTCGACACGTTAGGAAAGGAGCACGCGGAGAGCTATCTCAGTTTCTCGAAACGTCTTGGAGATGTAAGTTTTTTTTTGTTTCCTCTTCGTTTCATTCCCGCCTTTGGAGATGTAAGAAAGATTCTCTCCTTTTTTATGTAGCTGATGGCAGAGTACAATCGCTCGATGGATTTGTACGAGAGACGCGTGCGGTCTCCCCCCGAAGCGGAATTTCGCGCAGCGATGGAGCGCATAAAGTCGTTAGAATCCGAAGTGAAGAATCTTTCTACTCTCAGGGAGAAAGATGCTGATAAGGTCAAATCTGTTGATAAAGTTATCCTCCAATTGAATCGTTCCGAGTACGCGCTAAGGGAAGCGGAGATTTCTCGTGATGACTATGAGGTCAAGCTGTCGAATGCCATTGCCCAGAATTCGGAGCTTTTCGAGAAGGACGTTCAACTTGTTGCCGAGATTAAGAGTGTGAAGATCAAATACAATGCTCTTCTTGAGGCTCGCAATCGGGATTTGAGTGCCGCTCGTGTTGCTCGGGCCGAGCTCAAGAACGAGGTGAAGGTTCACATTGATCGGTTTCGATCGTATCTTTCTGGGGTGGAGAAACTGCGTGGTTCCTTGTCTCGTTGCGCTGAAACGAGAGCGAATTCGGAGATTCTTGAGGAGATTATCAACGGCGAAATAGAGGATCTGAACGCTGAGCTTAAAGTTGTCCTCACGGACAAAGAGATCAGTGCTCGCGAGTTGCTCGATGTCGAGGGCGCACTTCCAGAGATTGATTTGTCGCGTTTGGAGTTTTTGACATTGAACTCTCCAGAGTTGGTTCCTGCTTCGGGGTCCGAAGTTCTGGAGTCTGAGCCCATGGATACATCGTTTGACGAGTTTGGTTCCAACCTTGGGGCCATCTGCCTCCCTGGAGCGTGTATCGGCAACTTTTGCATTCCAGCTCCCTCTTGCTGATGTTTGATTTTTAATGTTGTATTTGTTTTATGTATTGGCGACCTGATACGCTTCATTGTTATCGTCTAGTTTCCTTTTGTTTTGGTGCTTTTTTTTTTATTGTTCTCATTGGACGAAATCGCGCTGGACTTTTTATTATTTTGTTGAGTATTTTATCATTCGACCCACGATGACGGGCGTGTTGAACTCCTTTTATATTTGCTTTTTGTTCTTTTGCTTCGATTGTCTCGACGTCGTAGCGTCGAGATGAGCTATGTGCGCGCTGCCACCACCGTCGGGCCGAGCTCATGTATTAGCTTAGAATATTTTTTCATCTCTAGGCGAAGTGTTCCTCGTTTCCGTAACGGCTACTTGTCCGTATTATTTACGAGGAGCTGCTTGCGCTCTTTTTATATTTCGGCGAAGTATTCCTCGTTTCTGTAACGGCTACTTGTCCGTTTTTTTTACGAGGAACTGCTTGCGCTTTTTTTTGTTTTGGCGAAGTGCTCCTCGTTTCTGTAACGGCGACTTGTCCGTATTCTTTTACGAGGAGCTGCTTGCGCTCTTTTTATATTTCGGCGAAGTGTTCCTCGCTTCTGTAACGGCTACTTGTCCGTATTTTTTGCGAGGAACTGCTTGCGCTTTTTTTTTGTTTTGGCGAAGTGCTCCTCGTTTCTGTAACGGCGACTTGTCCGTATTCTTTTACGAGGAGCTGCTTGCGCTCTTTTTATATTTCGGCGAAGTATTCCTCGTTTCTGTAACGGCTACTTGTCCGTATTTTTTACGAGGAACTGCTTGCGCTTTTTTTTGTTTTGGCGAAGTGCTCCTCGTTTCTGTAACGGCGACTTGTCCGTATTCTTTTACGAGGAGCTGCTTGCGCTCTTTTTATATTTCGGCGAAGTGTTCCTCGCTTCTGTAACGGCTACTTGTCCGTATTTTTTTTGCGAGGAACTGCTTGCGCTTTTTTTTGTTTTGGCGAAGTGCTCCTCGTTTCTGTAACGGCGACTTGTCCGTATTCTTTTACGAGGAGCTGCTTCGTTTTATTTGGTTTCTTGTTCACGTGGTGTTATCTGGGACATCATTCGTAGAAAAAGAAACTTTATTAATTTTCCGAGTCAGATTGATATATTGAAATGAAAATGATTTAGCAAAAGTATTTCTTAAGATGGATCGCGTTCCACGATCTCATCACTGGTTTTCGGTCGAGGGTCTCTAGTCCGTATACTCCGTGCTTGATTATTTTTGCGATCTTGTATGGACCTTCCCACGTGGTACCCAACTTTCCGGCCCCGAGCTCCGCTGTATTCTCGAACACTCTTCGTAGTACCAGCTCGCCTATGCCGAATCTCCGTGGTTTGATCCTTGAGTTGTAATATCTTGCTGCGCTCTGCTGGTAGTTCTGTATCCGTATCAGGGCTTGGTCTCGTCTTTCGTTTATTACGTCGAGATTATCTTGTAGCATGTTTTCGTTAATTTCTTCGTTTTCCGGAGCTGATTCCCTTCGATGACTCGGGATTGCAACTTCGGCCGGTACAACTGCCTCGACTCCGTAGAGTAGGGAGAATGGTGTTTCGCTAGTAGACTTTCGCGGAGTAGTTCGATAAGCCCACAACACTCCTTGCAGCTCGTCTGCCCAATTTCCTTTGTGTGCTCCGAGTCTCTTCTTCAGGTTGCTTAATATCGATTTGTTTGTGGCTTCGGCCTGTCCGTTCCCCTGCGGGTAACGAGGGCTTGATTTACTTAGACGAATTTTCCATGTCTCGCAGAACCTTTCAAACTTTTTCGAGATGAACTGCGATCCGTTATCCGTGACGATCTCGTAAGGCAAACCATGTCTGCATATAACGTTTTTCCATATGAAACTTTGCACCGTTGAATCCACGATCGATTTGTATGATTCTGCTTCTACCCACTTCGAGAAATAATCTGTCATCACTAATAGATATTTCACGTTTCCTGTCGAAGGGTGCAGAGGTCCGACAATATCCATTGACCATCTCATAAATGGATACGGGGCTGAAAGTGATTGGAGCTCCTCGGTCGGACGGTGATTCACCGGTGCGTGCCTTTGGCAGCTGTCGCAATGCTTTGTGTAACGTTCGCAGTCTGCCAGCATGGTTGGCCAGTAATACCCTTGTCGTTTGATTCTGAGTGCGAGGTTACGGCCTGATGAGTGGCTTCCGCATAAACCTTCATGCATTTCTCTCATTATCGTTTCTGCGTCCTCTTTGTCGACACAATTGAGATACGGGCCGGCTATGCTCCGTTTGTATAACTTATCCTCGAGTACACAGAATCGGGCGCTGATTACTTTGAGTTTCCTTGCGTCCCATTTATTACTTGGCATTGTTCCCGTTGTTATGTACTCCTTTATCGGGACTCTCCAATCTTTGGCTTGATGTTCTTCTTCGATCAAAACAGACTGTTGACCATAGGGCAGGTTTTCCGTGTCTCCGCTGATCTCGAAGATGATGTTTGAATGAAACTTTATGCTTGGTGTCTCAATACTTTCGATCGGAATTACCCTTTTTACCATTGGTTCGGTTGTGGAAGCCAAGGTTGCCAGTGCATCAGCCTGGGCGTTTTCTGCTCTTGGGATTCGTTTGAGTTCGAAGTGGTCGAACAGTCGTGCGAGTCCTTGAACTATTCTGAGGTATAATTCCATTCGCTCGTCCTTGGTTTCGTAATCGCCGTTAAATTGACTAGCGACGAGCTGAGAGTCTGTGAATGCTTCTAGCTCGTCTACCCCGATCCCGCTCGCCAACCTCAAGCCGGCGATTAACGATTCATATTCTGCTTCGTTATTGGAGGCATTGAACAATAGGCGAAAAGACTGTTCGATTACTTCCCCAGTCGGAGATGTGAGTCGTATTCCGATTCCGGATCCGTGATTCGTTGATGATCCATCCACGTGGAGAGTCCACCTCCCATTGCGGCACGATTCTCCAAAGCTTTCCTTGGGTAGTTCGATGACGAAGTCGGCAAGAACTTGGGCTTTGATGCTTGTTCTTATTCGGTATTCGATGTCGTACTCACTCAGCTCGATTGCCCATTTTGTCAACCGTCCCGATTGATTCGGACTATGGAGTACCCCGCGTAGCGGTTGGGTTGTCATTACGACAATCGTGTGTGATTGGAAATAGGGTCTTAGCTTCCGAGCTGCCATTATCACTGCGAGAGCCAATTTCTCGAAGGCTGGGTATCGTGTTTCAGCGTTGACCAATCGTCTGCTCACGTAAAAAACTGGTCTTTGTTCCCCTTTGTCTTCTCGGATTAGCACTCCGCTGACCGCTACAGCGGATACAGCTACGTACAGGTAAAGGATATCTCCTGGCTGTGGTTTGACCAATATCGGAGGGCTGGAAAGATAGGCCTTCAGCTCAGTGAGCGCTTGTTCACATTCTTCGTTCCAAATGAATGATTTGTTTCCCTTTAGTATCTCGAAGAATGGGAGGCTCTTATCCGTTGATCGGGAAATAAATCTGTTCATGGCTGCGATTCGCCCTGTCAAGCACTGGACTTCCTTAATATTCCTTGGAGAAGTTATTTGCTGGAAAGCGGAGATTTGGGTAGGATTGGCCTCGATTCCTCGCTCCGTGACTAAGTATCCGAGGAATTCTCCTGCAGTTACGGCGAATGTACATTTCGTGGGGTTCAGCTTCATTCCGAACTGATTCAAGATATCGAAGCATTCTTTCAAATTATCCACGTGTTCTTCGGCACGCGCAGACTTTACGAGCATGTCATCTATATAAACCTCCATAGTTCTCCCGATTTGATTCGAGAACATTCGGTTCACCAGTCTTTGATAAGTGGCCCCAGCGTTTTTTAACCCGAATGGCATGACCTTGTAACAGTAGGTCCCCGTATCGGTGATGAATGACGTCTTCTCCTGATCGTCTGGATGCATAAGAATTTGATTATATCCAGAGAACGCGTCCATGAAAGTTAGCAATTGATTTCCCGCCGTCGAATCCACCAGTTTGTCTATGTGTGGTAGTGGGAAGCTATCTTTTGGGCATGCTCGATTCAAATCCGTGAAATCGATACAGACTCGCCACTTCCCATTTTTCTTTTTGACTACCACTGGATTAGCTAGCCATTCTGGGTATCGGACTTCGCGAATCATTCCATTTTTGAGAAGTTTTTTTACTTCTTCGTTCACGGCTTGAGCTTTCTCCGGACCTGTCCGCCTCCGTTTTTGTTTGATCGGCCTGAATGCCGAGTCAACGTTCAGCTCGTGGGTGATTACATCGGCGGGGATCCCCGTCATGTCCTCGGTGGTCCAAGCGAAGGTATTCTTGTTCTCTTTTAAGAAAGCCTCTAACTCTTGTCTAATCGTATGGTCCAAGTCTGCCCCTATGGCGACGCTCCGATCCGGGTTTGTTGGATCGAGAGGGACTTGAATTATGGAGTTGGAATGGGGACCCTTCCGACTTTCTGTCTTTTCCGATTTTTTGGACTCGTCCCCTCTTGTTAATTGCTATTGAAGTCGGAGACGGTGCCCGCTCATATAGCATATCCGTGAGCTCTTTTGGTTCCCTCGTAATACTCCTACTCCTGTTGGTGTTGGGAATTTCACACACTGATGATATGTCGAGGGGACTGCCTTCATTGCGTAGATCCAAGGCGTGCCGAGGATGACATTGTAAGTTGCTGGTCTGTCCACCACCGTGAATTCGACCATTTTCGTCACCCCCTTAGCCGAGACGGGTAACCTCAAAGTACCTAATGACATCTCGGTCACCCCATTGAATCCGGTCAAGGGGAGGGGAGGTCCTTGAATTTCCTCCTTGTCGATTCCCATCTTTCGTAGTGTTTCTAGGAAAAGTAGATCGACTGAGCTCCCGGTATCGATTAGGACTCTTGACACCTCACAATTGGGTCCGATGTCTAGCTCGACGACTAGCGCGTCGTCGTGCGGGCTATTGAGGTGAGCGGCATCTTTTTCAGAGAAAGATAGAACGGGCCCGGAGCTTTCTTCAAACTTAGATCGTCCGAAGTCGGCTTTTCGTTGCCAAGTCTTTATTGATGTTACAGAGTCGCGACAGTATTTTGATCCTCCCATTATGAAATCTATTCGTTTCTTCTGTGTTTGAATCCTCGTTTCCTTCTCGGAAGATGGCCTGCCCCGCTTATTATTCGCGTTTTCCTCTTCGTTGCGTTGGGCTTCTCCTTCGTCTATCTTGGCCCCGCAGCCAGAAAGTTCTCCTGTGAGATACTTTGCCATTAGGAATTCCCTTAGGTTGAAACAGTCCTTAGTGGCGTGTCCGCTACACTTATGGAACTCGCAGTATGCATTCTCGTCTCGACCCATTCTTCTCGGACTACCCTCTGCATTTCTTTCAGGGTTCCGATCTATGGCGTATGTTAGTTTTCCATTGCTGTACGTACGGGTATCCTTTCCGTCTCTTTTCTCGAACCGCCTTTGGTTTGGGAAAGACTCTGCTCCACTTTTGCTTGGTTTGAACTTTCTGGCGAGAGCCACCTTCTCCTCTTCGGCTACTATCCAGTTCGTCGATCTGTGTAATGCGTCCTCGATCGTTTCTGGCTTATGAATTGTCAGATCAAAACGGAAAGGGGACTCGTGCCAGAGTCCGTGTTTCAGGGCGGCGAGTGCTGTCGAGTCGCTGACTCCAGCTATCTTGGCCTTCACCTTCTTGAAATTGTCTATATAGGACCGTAGCGACTCCGTTTCGGCTTGCGTGACATTCCACAGGTCCGCATCGGTCGCTCCGCTTCCCATAAAGATGGAATAATGCTTGATAAACACCGTCGACAACTGATTGAAGCTATCGATCGAGTTTTCTGGTAGTTGGGAAAACCAGTCGAGTGCAGGTCCCACTAAATTTTCTGCGAATAACCTGCAATATCCCACGTCTTTTTCTTCCTCGCTGAAGTGGGCTCGGTTCGCGGCGATTCGGAATGCTGTCATATACGCTTTTGGATCCGAGTTTCCTTCGTAGACCGGCAATCTCAGCTTGCCAGTCTCCTTCACTTGCGTGTTCGCTACCCGAGATGAGAATGGTGACTTCTCAGTTTCTTCGATCACGCGATCGATCTCAGGGGCTGCGCTTGATGCTTTATGAACTTTAGAGGTCATTGCCGCGAGCCCGGCGTTAGTTCTTTCAATGGATCTCCGGAGACTCTCGTATCCCACCACATTGGGGTTTTCCTGAGAGTTCTCGTAGCGTCCTCCAGGTAGGGCTTGATCACGGTCTACACCCTGTCCAAGAACGGGAGTAGCGTGGGTTCTTCTCGCGACAACCCCGTGTGGGGTTGCGATGGTGGTGGGGTTCCCGATGTTTCTCCTGGGAGGAGATCGGCGCGAGGAGTCGTGCTGAAAATGACTCGACCCTCGGGTCGGGTGCCAAAGTCGAGGCGCATTCTAGCGGATCCCTGCTGAGGGTGTTCCTCGGCTTGGAAACCGCTCGGTGCGCTGAGCGCCATTACTCTCGACTCGAGCTCGGCTTGAGCTGTCGCAAGGTTGTTGAGCTGCGTCAAGACTTGGGTTTCGTGTGCGTTAAACCGCGCCACGAGATTGTCATTGGATTCTTTTTGCTTGTCGGCAGTTGACTTGAGGTCAATCAACAGAGCCTTAATCTCTGAGAGGGAATCAGAGCGATCATCGCCGGAGCTCGACATTGTGATTGATGATGATGATTTTTTTTTACTTAGGGTGAATTTGTCCCCACAGACGGCGCCAAATGTTAGAACCGAATTAAACAACTCAGCTCTCACACAAAGAATGATCTGAATAGTACTTTTTATTTCTCAATGATTTTTTGGAATCCCTTTACAAATGAGGTTCATCCTCCTTTTATACTACTTTTGAGCAATTAATTCTTAATGAATTAATTGCATTTTAAGTTACATACGTATTTATTGTGTCGGTTACAAACCAGATAAGTCAACCAAATCGGTTTGTCCTGGTTTGATTCGGTTTACTCGGTTTGATTTCTTTAAAAGAGAATATGGTGCCCACAATAAACATGAATTTCCTACGTATAATATGCGCATAAGCACAAATACTTAATGTAATGTAATATTTAGTTGAAAATATATCAACTAACCCATTAAAAATAACTTTGTTTACAGCCTATTTTCTAAAAAAGGAAACTCCAAAAACGGTTAGCTTTGTAAAATATTAACAGTTTATTTCGTTTCAATTTGATTTTCACAGTTTTTTTTACCACGCATGAAAAAATACGATCACTCTTACAAAACGCAATAGAGAAATTTTTTACCGGAGTCGCTAAATGATTATTTTGACAGAAATTTGTCAGTACTGTTGAAGATATTTTCTTAGAAAATTTGGGGTCTTGTGGGCGAAAAAACAAACTGAAAGACATAGGCGACAGGGAGGGGACTCGAGCTATATGACAATTTGTTTAATATAAAAATCACAAATAATGAAATATGTTATCAAATGTTTATGAGAAGAATTGAGAAGAATAAAAAGATAATAATTAACTGTTATCTACAAGGCATTTGGCCCTAAGATATTTTTTTAAAGAATTGTGCTCTGCGACAATATCTATTCGCATCATTTTTTTGTTTGCTAAGTGGAAAGCAAAGAGTCATTTGCTAAACGATTCATTTCCTAAACTTCGGTTTAAATGTATTAAACCATGAGACGAATAAGTAAGTAGAATAGTTGTATTATTTTTTTTGTACATTCTAGAAATGTAAAATTCAATTATTAACTTTTTCATATTAAACTTTTGTATAAAAAATGTATTAAACCATATTTGTATTTATATTGTAAAACATTAATAAATACGATAGATTATTATTTACTTACAAACTAACTGTAATTTTTTACCATTAGTTGTAACGATGATATATTGTAATAAGATATATATATTATATTTATTAATATTATATGATAATAATTTTATAAGATTTTGATTATTTTTTATATAAATAGTTTATGATTTTTTTTGAAAACCCTAGTTGCAACTAATAAATCCAAAAAATCTCATTATATTACTCATTGTAATTTTTTATCGTTAATTAAAACATTATTCTAATTAAAAATCTACAATTAAACGTATTTGACGACGACAAATAAATAAATAATATTTATCATAATTACAATCATAATCTAATCATAATCGTATATGTAACCATCAATAATATACAAACAAATATAATTTCAATATTTTTAGTCAATGGATATGTTATGTGTATACCTTCTTCTTTTACTGTATTTTTCCCCAAAAATATACATTTATTTGTTGGTAACGCAATTTATATTTAAACTTCAATTTTAAAAACAGTTGATTGGACTGTGTAACCGTAATTATTTATGCAATACTTGGAATACAAGTAAAAACTTTGCATAAACATTAAAGATTATATTTTGTCTTAATATGTCAGTAGAAAAACTAGGAAGTCAAGCTTGTATGTTCCATCATTAAACTTTAATTAAAATAGATCTGTCAGAAACCCAAAGCCAAATTTTGACTAAAAATACTAAAAGATATATTTTTATACAATTAGAAAATAAAATACAACATGATTTTTGTGAAATTTTAAGTGAATAATGTTGATCGTAATACAGTAGAATAAGAAATAAAGCAGATTTTTAATTAATCTTATGAATGAATATTAAAAAATCTTAGTAAAATTTTTTTATATAAACTTTAAAATCCGACACAAGTTTCTTACGTATATATTAGTTTTGTTCGTTTGTTCATTATTGGCGGTTACGGTTATGGTTGCGGTTAATACTGTAGTTGTAGCTACAATATGTTATTCATTTGTATGCCATCGGCAGTTATAGTTGCGGTTGATCACAAATTTTTAATCGTATTGTTGTTTTAATTAACGGTTAAAAAAATTGCAATGCAGAACAAAATGTTTAACCGCTGCGATTGACGACAGATAGCTACAACAACTAAACAAATAATAATTTATCATAACTACAATCGCAATTTCGTATAAATCAACATAACTATTGTATCACCCTTTTCACTACCCAACTAAAATTATTATAACCAACTCAAATATATTTAGATCTTTTGGTTCCTATACAAATTAGTCACCTTTATATTAGTCTCAATATTTGACAGGTTAATATACTATAGTGGCTATTATAAAAGAATGCAATAAACGGAAAAGAAAACATTGTGGGGCGCAAATATATGAAAGAGATTAGAGAAAATAGAAGAAAAAACATTTGATTGATTAAGGCCTAAAAAGGAGTACTGTCATACTAATGAATTGCAGCCAGAGAAGCTGTCTCACAAAAATACATTTGAGATTTTGAATAATGCAACTCACCTATTATGCATAGTCCCATGCTAATAATACTACCAAATATATAAAATAAAATATCCAACTTCCTATATATAGATAGATATATACATAGATAAATAGAGAGAGAGACAATTATATTGTATAGTCTAAATAATTGACATCTTTGCTATACTTTTAACTTTGAAGTTTTAAATCAGTTAGTTGGTCTCGACGTAAAAAACAAAACAAAGTTCTTCATCAAAGACATTCTAAACAAAACTACATTTTACGTCTTCTCTTTTCAC
The DNA here is from genome assembly GCA_018901935.1 of Pugionium cornutum. NCBI lineage: Eukaryota > Viridiplantae > Streptophyta > Magnoliopsida > Brassicales > Brassicaceae > Pugionium > Pugionium cornutum. The sequence continues at coordinate 34,130,712 of CM032165.1, forward strand.
TGTCTTTTCTTTTTTTTTTTCTGATAAAATAAAATAAAATGGTAAAAGCAATTCATCATAGAGACCGTTGGTTGATATGTGGTTAATTTTTTGAATTTTCGTCACAATGTTGTTTCTAAAGTTGGCACGAGAAAGGAAACTTAAATTCATGAAATTGTCTCTATTATGGAGCTCAAAATCATGTTTTAGCTACAATCTTTACTTGTAGAGTTATATGTATGTTGTAGTATATATATGGAAATCAGTACATAAGAATACACAACAAATCTTCAAAATTTGATTGTTGTCTAAATTGTTTAGTAAAAATTCAAATCAAATGACATTATACAAGTAATTTTTTTACTCGATTCAGGTCTTTCTCTTGTTCGACATCTTAGCTCGAACAATCTGCTTTGTCCATTCGTGAATCGGAACCTGAGATCAGAACATAAAAACAATGATCTACAAGACAACACAACTTCCTAATCTTTGAAAGAACAAAATTCGATATGGGTTTTTTGAAATAGATTTTGATCAGTTCTGTTTTCGTTTGATGAAATGTCTAAACTTTAAGATCATGATGAAAATTGGAAAACATAAAAACAGTTTAAACTTTTTTTTTGCAAAGCTTACAGCAGGAAAGCCTTAAAATCTCCTGGTTCATTGCTGTTTCTTGTAACACAACTATTAGCCGCAAGTCGAACCTAAAACCACACAAAAAGAAGTTTTTGTGAACCAAACAGCACCCGGGAACCACATTTTATGAACCGGTTAAAGTTGGATGCAATGGAGACATGGTCTCGAACAGCAGCTCGTCCTCCTAAAGATACATAGTCACCAATTCTACAGAAAGTTGCTGACTTTTTGAGTCTTGAAAAACTTCAAAATATTGTTTCTTTCAATGGAACCAAAAAGGCTATAGATTTGTACGTTACTGAACCAGCGATGCCTACTTGACCTGACCACAGAGCAACCAACATTTTCCTATGATCGCATTATGACCTATCTGCAAAAAAAAAACAAGAAAGGAAATAAGCCTCATATTGTTTTCTCAATTAAGAGAGCGGAAAAAACAAACAAAAAGAGGCAAAACCTGGACTAACTTGTCATCTTCAATCACGGTATCTATCTCTCCAGCTGCAAAATTTTGTTATACAAAGCCAATGAAATCGGGTATAGTGCTCTTATGGAAGTTAGTCAATAGATTCAAATCTGTTACCTGCCTCGATCAAATGCATGTTTTGTTTCTATTTCCACGTGATTTGCTATCTTTACGTTCAAAAGTTTAAAGATTTGAACTGCAAATTGTTGTTGACTCAGATTCAAGAAATGCAACAGGGGATTCTTACTTGAGGCTTCTTTACCATGTTTCCATGATAAAAACCGAAGCCTGAGAGAAGAACAAATGAACAAATACATTCTCAGATCACTTGACCAATGTATACTCCATTAATCACCAATACCACTCCTGACTGACATTATATCTGTAGAGAAGAAAAACTCAGCAAACGGATGATGAATACAACAACAGTCTATTCGGAACATGTACAAAGAAGATGCTAGGAAGAGAATTGTTAACCAATTCTTGTGGATTGAGCGATTTTTAACTGATGGTCCAATTACAGTCCCAGATTTGAACCTCTGCACCTAAGGCCCCTTTTTCATGAACTACTGCGCCAAACTCAACAAAAGCCGGAGAATCAATTACATCTGAGCTATAACATGTCCCTCTTCCATTTCTCCATCTTAGAAACCTGTCACTGAAATGCCATCACCGTCACTAACCCTTGATAATAATAAATTGCAGGGCTTATAGTTAGTTTCAACATCTTGAGAAAATGAACCCAAAATTTCTCACATTACAGCATCTTAAAGAGTAATACAATTTTCTGTGTTATGTATTTCCATTTTGCTCTGAACTTAGGCTTCTAGCTAGCTTTGTCTCATCATTCTTCTTTAAATCTTAAACCTTTAATTTCCGAAGCAGAAATCTGTCTCATTCAGCTATTTATCTGAAACTACTGATATTTACCGCTTGTTGGTATTATTCTGTATTTCACAATTACATAGACCGTTATATTCTATCAAGGCATTTCTACAAACGCCCTGGTGTCCATAGATAAATTTATTGCACTGAATGGAAACAGAACTCGAAATAAGCGAGAAATAAGTGAGTCTCCGAGCCAAACGGATACTCTTGAGGAAACAGATAAAATTCTAGAATTCGAAGGAAGGGGAAGCTGTTTCCGGATACATGGTTTGTTCAAGAGAATTCCTTGAACGGCATCTTAGAATATTCCCCGAAGAATAGCCGCCATAGTAGCCGCCATAGTAGCCGCAATGGAGAAGAAGAATTTAAGGAACTGGTTTCATCCCTTATTTAAAGGCCGAAACTTTTTTGTTTCCCCAACCAAAAAGCTTTAAACTTCTACAGGGAAACATAAAGTTTAATTTAGGGTTTTAAACTGAATTGTCTCTTTTTCCTCCGTAGTTGAATCAGGAATCTACTCTAACTATTGTGTGACTGCGATTTTTCGATCTAGTTATACAATCAACACTTCAACGTGCAGACAAATCTGTGAGAGAAACATCATTTACAGAAATCGACTTTGACCTTCTGAAGAAACCAGGCTGCGATGGCTTTGGGAGCTGGAGAGACTCAGAATCAGAGCTAAGCATCGAAACAACTGAATCCATTGTTGGTCTTTTCGTAGGTTTCTCTTGAACACAAGACAAGGCAATTTCTAGGCATTGCATTGATTGTTTCTCAGAGAAAGATTTATGAAGAACAGGATCTATTAGATCCATTGATGTTCCTTCCATCCAGTTTTTCCACGCCTGCAAAAACAGAGACAAAACATCACTGTCAAACGATCACTCCTTGGATGATTTTGTTACTCTGTGGTTTTGTGTTTCTTTTCACTCACAAAGGTTGGGAGGTCTGTGTCTTCACTAAACCCTAATCCACTGTTTCTTTCACCTGTAATGATCTCAAGAACAAGAACCCCGAAGCTGTAAACATCTGTTTTCACTGAGAATCTTCCCTGCATTGCATACTCTGGAGCCATATATCCACTGCAGAAACAAGAAAAGCTTAGATTTGTTCTTGTTATGCTGGACTGGTTTTGAGTAGACTTACTAAGTTCCAACAACTCTTCTTGTTATTGCTTGAGTTCTGTCGAAATCGAATTGTCTTGCCATGCCAAAATCTGAGATCTTAGGTTGCATTTGTTCATCTAAAAGTACATTGGAGGATTTGAGATCACGGTGAATTATCGGAAACTCTGTGCCTTCGTGAAGGTAGAGCAATCCCTGGGAAATTCCTGTGATGATATTGTACCGTTTTCTCCAGTCTAATTGTTTCCGCTTGATAGGATCTACACATTCATTAGTAAAGGAAAAAAAAAACTGAAACAGAGAAGCTTGTATAAGAAAAATGGAAAATCATAGAAATGAGAAATTATCTATACCGAACAAGAACCGATCAAGACTTGTATTAGGAATATACTCATAGACAAGAAGTCTTTCAGAATCTTTGATGGAGAAACCGAAGAGTTTAACAAGATTCTTGTGTTGCAGCTTAGCCATTAAGAGTACTTCTGTCTTAAACTCCGCATCGCCTTGTCCTGAATGTATTGCTAACCTTTTTACTGCTATCTCCTGCCCATCTGGAAGATGACCCTAATGGATTTTTCTTATTACAGAATTAGTGAATTGCAGTGAGTGAAGCTAATCTGTCGATTAAGATTAGGACAAAGATGAATTTACCTTGTAGACAACCCCGAAACCACCTTCACCGATCTTATTCCTCAGAGAGAATTCATCTGTTGCTACTCTTATGGTGTCAAATTCAAAATGCAATGACTCTGCATTCTCAATTTCATCTGCAGCTAGAAACATGAAAGCGGAATAAAGAAGAAGAAAATGAAGAATAGTTTTACTTTTGCCATGTTAGCATCATTAGTTAGCACTAAAATCAGCTTCACAAACTTACTTTCAGCTTTTGCCTTCAGAGTTTTCTTCTTCCGCCTCCTCATTAGGTAGATAAAGAGGGGGATGAGAACTAAGACAATTGTTACAATGGGAATCACTGCAATGACGAGAGTTTTAGACCGGTTTCCTGCAAATACCCGCAGAGATGAAAAGGTAAATTTCTAGATTATCAATCTATTTGATGACATTAGCTTAACTTGTTATACCTTGATTACTTCTCCTGGTGCTATTGTTATCTTCTGAAATAACAGAAAGATCGAAAAACGGATAATCTTCAAACCTGAAATAACAACTTGGATTCATCCACCACCCACCTGTTTTTCCATCACAACAAGTAGGAACTCCTGCAAAGATCTGAGCAAGACAGATTCTACAATCTGATTCAGACAAATCTGGTGTACACTGAGCCAACGCGTAAATCGTCTCTTTCACTCCTGCTGCAAATTTAACCTCTCCAGTCTCATTCACAGCCTGGATTCTATCCCCTAATGAGTCCAATAGCTCACTTAAATCCTTGCTGAAACCTTCCTTGTCCGTCACTGTAACGTTGCTTGACGTGTAATAAAAAGGTACCGGCTCCATTTTACCTAAGATGGTTCGACTTGTGTAACGAAACATGCATTTCTCAAGCCATATATTGGCTTCGATGATGTTTGGACAGCTTTCCACGAGCCGGTTTGCAGCGTTTGCTATGCAATTGATGCAGTCTTTATTTGGTTTGAGATCGCCTCTGCATAAAGCTATGGCGTTGACTTCACCGTCGATGGATATGTTGTAGAAGCCATTGACTGTTGGAGTTAGATCGGGTAGAGAAGAGATCAAACGGTTAAGATTGAACGAGTATGAAGTATTTGATGTGAAGTTTCCTCCTCCGTAGAAACAAAAGGTGTGAACGGTGACGTTCTGCTGAGCCTGAGCGTACGTCAACATAAAGAAGAATAAGAAGAAGAAAGAGCAGAGCATTGAAGAAGAAGAAGAAGAAGCCATGAATGAAAGACGAGAAAACATAGTGTTAAAAAAATCTGAAAATGACAAGATTCTTCTTCTTCTTTCTTCATTCGTTAATTCTCGAAAACCTTTGACCAAAATGTTTTTTTAAAGCTTAAATTTCAGATGTCAATTTATGATTAAGACACATTAAAATGGTTTACGCGCTTATGGTGCGCGTGGAGCTTTTTGTAAAGTAGTGTGTTACTGATTAAAAGGCCGAGTTAAGGCCCATATCAGACTCAATTGTACGCCTTTGTTTATCCGAGTCCAATTTATTAAAGGAGCCCATTAGTAGATCCACTTAAAGAATTTCGTTTTCTGAATATAAAAGTAAATTATTATTTGACTTACCTGAATCTTTCATGTTCCATTGAAGTTCACAAGGGACGCTTTCTTTCTTGTTCCCTTCTTTAAAAGCAAATTGAAAGCTAAAAAAAATGTTTAAGACAAAAGTGCGAAGACATTTGTGTATCAAAGACATTACACAATCATTCCCCAAAAAATAAATTAAAAAATTCCTGAGTTATCTTAAATGTGACACATTCCACAGTTTTCAAACGACAACTGTTTCTTCTTCTCCTACTTAGAACTGTTCTTCGTCTGAATATTGCCACAGATCACAGGTAAATCAATGAATCTAATATTATATATCATTGTTTAGAGCTTAAGTCAATGAGAATACTTCCAGCTTAGTCATCCAAAGCAACTTGCGAATGAAATGTGCTTACCACTCTTTGAAACGTTCATTATAAGAATAACAATGGTTAATTAGATCACAAGCAAACAAGATAACAATTTCAAGCTTTTAGACAACAAAAATGAAGACCCTTTTCGTCTTCCTTCTTCTTCTTCTCTGTGTTTTCGCAACCAACGCGAATCAACAACAAGAGATCAATAATCAAGAGAACATACAAATATCTCACAAGATTCTTTACAAGGTCCAACAATGGAGAACATCTCTGAAAGAATCAAGTGCTACAGAACTCAAGCTATCTTCAGCAATAATTGTGGCCGGAGTCTTATGTTTCATCGCTGCCTTAATCTCGAGCGCAGGTGGAATCGGAGGTGGAGGTTTATTCATTCCAATCATGACTATAGTTGCAGGGTTTGACTTGAAAACAGCTTCAAGCTTTTCTGCTTTTATGGTAACCGGTGGATCGATTGCGAATGTGATAAGCAATCTATTTGGTGGTCAAGCATTGCTTGATTATGACTTAGCCTTGCTTCTTGAACCTTGTATGCTTCTTGGAGTGAGTATTGGTGTTATCTGCAACAGAGTTTTGCCTGAATGGCTGATTACTGTTCTTTTCGCTGTGTTCCTCGCTTGGTCTAGCTTGAAAACTTGTAGAAATGGTGTCAAGTTTTGGAAAATTGAATCCGAGATTGCGAGAGGGAAAGGACATGAGAGGCCTGAGAAAGGCCGAGGCAAAATAGAAGAGGATACTAAGAGCCTTAAAGCACCTCTTCTTGAAGCTCATGAAAATAGAAACAAATCAAAGCTTCCATGGAAAAAACTTGGTGTCTTGATTATTGTTTGGGCATCTTTCTTTGTCATTTACCTTCTCCGTGGGAATAAAGATGGCAAGGTAATGGTATATAACTTCATAGATCAATAGATTTTTAACTTAGCTGTAGAAATTTGGCAGATTCTGTATATGTTATGTGCAGGGAATCATATATATAAAGCCTTGTGGTGTGGAATATTGGATTCTGCTTTCACTTCAGATACCTCTTGCTTTAATTTTCACAAAGCTGGCTCTTTCTAGAACGGAAAATCTTCAAGAACGATCCTCGAGCAATCAGGTAGATGAAACAGATAGCTACAAATCAGATTGAATTCAGAAAAATATTAAAACGTTGTAAATCTTACATGAGCAGAAAAATCAAGAAGGTACAAAACTGGACAATTCCACACCATTAATGTTCCCAGTAATGTCATTTTTAGCCGGTTTATTGGGCGGTATATTCGGTATTGGAGGTGGAATGCTTATAAGCCCTCTTCTTCTTCAAGCTGGGATACCACCACAGGTATCAAAAAGAGCAAACCTTTCTCACCATTCTCTTCCTGATTTTTGGCAAGTGCTTTAATTGAATATATGACTGATGTAGATAACAGCAGCAACTACCTCATTCATGGTGTTTTTCTCAGCAACTATGTCTGCAGTTCAATACTTGCTATTAGGAATGCAAAACTCAGAAGCAGCTTACTTGTTTTCCTTGAATTGCTTCTTTGCTTCGCTTCTCGGACTTGTTTTGGTTCAAAAGGCTGTAGCTCAGTTTGGAAGAGCTTCCATCATAGTGTTCTCGGTGGGGACAGTGATGTCTCTGAGCACAGTCCTTATGACTAGTTTTGGAGCTCTTGATGTATGGACTGATTATGTGGCAGGCAAAGACATGGGATTCAAGCTGCCATGTTAAGACATCAAATCTTGAGATCTTAAACACCAAACAAGATCATTAGTTTGCTTTTCACGTCTTACTTTACTTGTTTCCACATCACTAATAGGCTCTGAATTGACCTCTATGCAAGAGGAAGATTTGGAGCAAGATGGCATTGTAATGTTTATATGTTTTGTAAAAGTTAAATAACTTGGTATGTAACTATAGTTAAGACCTTGACTGAAAACATCTATTGATGAGTCGCAGTTATTGCTGGTAATGTTTCGTAATGTTATGTTCTATGAGCAAATGAACAAGACATGCTGCTGTATGAAAAATGCATTAATCATTCAATACCAGAAGATTATGTTTCTCATACAACATGGAGAAACAAAAATGCTAAGACAGCAAACTGCTCCCCAATCATATTGATTCCGAAACAGATGTTAGTAATGAGTTTAGTAGGTTACAAGAGAAGAGATTTGATGTGTCAAAAACCCACAAGAGAAACGCTGTTAATTAATAATTGGCCGATGTTTTTGGCATTATTAGCCGTAGCTTAAGCGAGAGTCAAGGAGCTTTGTTGAAGTTTGTCTCCTAGGTATACCAATTTCACATGCATTCACTCTTGCTGCAAATCGAAGAGAGCAAAGAGACTCTCCAGCAGAAGATGGGTCAGGCGATATATTTACAAACATCAAGGTCTTCGAATCCCCTCCTAAACAAGGCTGCTTCAACATAAGCCATTGTTAAGCCATGGAACATCTGTTACTTGATTTACAACGACATTCTGAATACTAATTCATGTAGTCACAATCTTATAAACAGTGAAAACAAACCTGGAGCAGATATGTTAGCTTTGAGTTTCTGAAAGGAACGTGATCTTCTTTCTTAGCCAACGCAAAGATGACATCACTCAAAGCTGATAAGCTTTTGTTTATAGCCTGTGTCTCCTTTAATCGTTCTCCAGTTGCCCCACTCTTTGATAGCCTCTCACTTCCAGCAAGATCGATTAGATTGAGAACACCTTGTACCTGCTGTTCGGTGCTCTGAAAGAGAGGAGATGCGTTGATAAATATGAAATTACAACGTAGGAAACCAGTTACAGATGTCAAAGACATTATTACCTCATTCACACCTGAAATCCGCATAGTAAACACGAAATGGCTCCTCGATGATTGCTCATTCATTTGAGTCTTACCTACTGACCTGCAAAAAAATTAGAAATTGACTCCATGTTTTTGTCGTTTGACAGAGAACTGTTTGTTACGTTATGAGTTCAAGAACATCCAACTAACATTTCCATGTATGAGACTAAGAACAAGAATATAACTATTTCGGTTTTCTCATAGTCCTATGGCTAATGTAGAACTAGCATGATGGTAAGTATATAAATACAGGCCAGAAATAATAATTAAAGTTCCAAGACATAACCTGCTCTGAGCAGCCTGCTGCAGGAGTGAAGAAATCTTTCCAATGCTGCATACATCAATTACTGTCAAGTCGCTGACATGGGTGTTTCCATTTACATCATGTGTGATTGTATATTGCTTCGCAGAGGTGCCACTGTCTGCTCGCACTAATTCCATTGCAGTTGTTCGATTCGTATATAGCAAATCTCTGATGGTCTCATTGTAAATCTCCAACATCGATACCTATATTTTAAACAAAAATTTGGAATCCAACAACTCAAGTTAGAGAAAAGGGTGATGCCTGATATCAATCACCATTATGAGCTGAATGTACACCTGCATCTTGTACTTCCAGCCTTGTGCACGGAGTGATTGACTGGCTTGGAATATCTGTTCAAGTGATCGAGGGATCAACCCTTTCTGTTCTGGCTTCTCAGGCCTGCCCATCATTGTGTAGGTTTTTCCAGAGCCGGTCTGACCATAGGCAAAAATACAAACCTGTATCCACAATTATTTGAGATAGATGCATCAACAAAAGAACCATTCTTTAACTTTGGCACTGGAAAAGGTGCTACATTTACATAAGCACAGTAGTTTTGGCACTGGAAAAGGAGCTACATTTACATAAGCACAGTAGTTCCTGCGGTACACATACAAAATTACCAACACTACTTCACATAAGTTCCTCTTAAACTAAAATGTTTCCATAGAAATTATCTCCAAAATGCACAAGTTAATGAAGAGACTAGACCTTATAGCCATCCAATGCACTCTGTACAAGTTGAGATATTTCAAAGAAAACTTCCTCCTGTGGAGCTTCGTGATCGAAAACTTTGTCAAAAGTGAAGGGATGTTTGTTCCCTGATGAAATATAGAACGCCACAAAGCAGGAAAAGGGGATTGAATGCATATGGGAATAGTCCTAAGCAAGCGAAAAGTAATTCAAGTGAGGCAAGAATAATACCATTCTGAACCAAATCAACACCTCTTCCACGAGCTTCTGTTGAAGTAGGATAGACTATAACAGTTGCTTCATGTCGTCCTCCATCGTCTGGTAGCAAGGGACGCACTCGGCAGAAAACGCGTATATTTCCTTTTAGTTCCTGTATTACAGCTTTTCTGAGCTCATATCGAGACAGCCACATGTATATACATAGTGGTAAAGAAACATTTCCTTACAAGAATACTGTTATGGAGCTTCTTCCGTAATAACTCTCCCTCGCTCAGTTGATGCTCCATGTCTGCAAGGCGGTCATGTAGTCCAGACAGTAGATGCTTCTGCTCCTCAAACTCTGTCCTTGTAAGAGATACTGATGCATCTGCTATCTGTATTCAATTACAATAATCTATAAAAGAAACTATTCGAAAATCAAGAGCATCTGATGGTAATGCACTTCATTAACTTCCGAAATAGACTTGATCCGCTTGGTACCTTTTGTTTTTCATTGGCGATTGCTAATTGCTGTTCCAGCATATTTATACACTCCTTTTGCAACGAACATGTTTCCTGCAGGGTAAAACTTGCAATGTCAGATAACCACATATGAGGCAGGAAATGCATATGATGTAACTTTGAACTAACCTCCAATGATCCTGATTTTGATATCAAGATGTCTAGCCCTTGCGACGATTTTCCGACATTCTCCTTGTACTTCCCGATCTCCTCAAGCAGCTCTTGTGACTGTAAAACTTGGCGATCACGGTCAGCCCTAACTTGTTGGAGCTCATTCCGGAGATTAGTAACTTCCGAAAGCAATGAATCTTTTCGTTTTATAGCGTCATCTTGCAAAACCTTGACCGCAAAAAGGAAAGAGGAACAAATTAAGAAGAAAGGTGATCAAATAAATTAGGCAGGCAGCAGCGGCTATAAGGCCAGTGCTAGAGAGACTTACTCTACTTGAAGCTAATTGATCCTGCAGCGATTTGCTGTGAGCCCTTAGTGTCGTAAGATTCTCCACTATACTTGACTTCTCTTTTTCAGCACGCGTGAGTGCAACTCGAACTGTTTCAAGATCAGTCTGGAGTTTGCTGTTATATTGTTGCAAACTTGTGTTGTATTCTTGCAACCTTTTGTTGATATCATCAAGAGATGTCACCTATTAAAATACAAAACAATCCACTTTTCTTGGTATAACAGATTCTGCCAGCAACTAGAGAAACAGAAATGAAACACCTAAATAAGAAACATATTTTGAACCTTGTGCTTGACAGTCACATTCTCTTCTTTAATTTTATCAAGTTCTTCTCTGAGGGAAGCTTGCACTTTTTCGGCTGCAACTCTAGATGCTTTTTCTTTTCTGTGATTTTCAATGGCATCCTAGTGTCGAACAAGTTTGAAGAAAGGAAACTCAATTAAAGATTTGCATTAAGAGAAAAGATTCACAATGAGAAAAACCAGGCACAAAAAGCCTTGCCTGTTTACTTGACTCCTCCATTGCAAGCTTTTCATGTAGTGACATTGCGTTCTCTTCCAACTTTGATATAGTGGCTTGTAGCTCTTCCATTTTTTTCCTAGTCTCCAGCTCTAGAAGAAATTAAAAGTTAGGGACAAACCAAATGTGTGAACAACTTGTTGCATATAAAGTAACACAAGATAGGAAATAACCTCTGTAGTTGTAGTTTTGTTCCGCAGTTTCCAAAGAAACCTTCAAATTTTCCTTCTCTTGGACATGGGTTTCATCAGCTTGTTGGAACCATTTGACACAAACCTTCAGCCTCTTGATAATATCCGTCATTTGCTCAATCTTAGCCTGAAGGGACAGAAATAAAACTTCTTAGTGAATACACAGACGAAACATCTACAATGTAAAGAGCAAATAGCGCAAGTGAAGCCCAATTATTAAACCTTTGAATCAAATTTTCCAGCTTTTGCTTTCTCATTAAGCAACGCCAACACTTCGTCTTTTGTAAATTCTACTTTACTACATTCTTCTGTGCTGCCCACATCGCTGTTCATCGTGATATCCTGTTTGTTCACAGTAGAAAACGCTTGTCTCCTACCAGTGCCTTGCGTTTCCACTTTCCTTCGCTTGTCAAAGGGAATGCTGCCGAGGCCCTCCTTTCTCTGTCGATCAAACATAAACCATACAATAATTTTAAGTCACAGATTTTTCATCAATTTCTTGAAGAGAACCATATTACAGCTACTAGAAAGCAGACTCCCAGACCCCACGAATTACACATCAGTAAGATATGTCAAGGCCCATGAGGATTAAACGTTGATAATATCATCTGGCAAGCTGCTCAACAAAACCCTAAAATTGGAATTCAGTGATCCAATTCCAAACGAGCAGTCAAACAATTCCTAGGGGTTTTCTCCAACCCATCATTATAAACAGTTAAACACTTAAAGGTGACGATGAAACTTGGTAGCAAAGAGCGAGAAAAGGGGCTTACGGCGTTTGGACTGCGCGGGAGACGGTTCTTCTGGTTGCGAGAAGCCATCTTCGTGAACCAAAAATTCCTACAGATTTCTTCTCTTTTCACTCGTCAGTTGCACAAGAATTTTGATCCCGTGTCTTCTAAATATTTTCCGTGTCTTCCAAATATTTTGAGTTACTGATGCAGTGGCCACTAAAAGTCTCCGATTGATTCCAGAAAGTTAGACTGTAAACATCTCAAACAGAGACAGAGAAAAACTAGGGTTACTATATTTTCCTAATTAAGGTTTTCTATGTGTGTGAGTGTGAGACTTAAGCATGAGTTCCTATACTGTGAAAATGCGAACGGATTTGAAATTAAATATGGCGGACTTTTTTTTACACCTATATCGTTTTTCTTTTTGTCAACAGAAAAATTATAATTTTACTCTTGTTTTCTCTCTTCGATGTGATGAGGAATAACATTTATCAAATACATAAATAAAAATGCGAAAGGAGGCCCAGAAAGAAAAAAATCCAAAAGCATGAGGCTAATTTTGGGCCTATGTACTAAAGTTCGGCCCGTATATGATGACAGATAACGGAATTAAAGTATTCGATCCAATTATGTATCTCTTTTAGAAAAATTGAACCCAGACGTTTTAATCTGTAAAATATATGCTTTAACGAATGGGATAAATATCTTAATACCTCAATTATTCATTTAGGTAACTAAATGTTTTTAACATTATCCAAATTAGCAGCTTAAACTTAACAGAATGATCGGCCTACACGTTGGAGTTATTCAAATAGTGGGTTTGAAAGATAATTTTCTGAATTCGAACGAATACTGTTTGTTTGTAGTTTGTAAGTATTTTCAACTAATCAGTAAAAAATTTTGTGTGTTGTAAAAATGTATTTCTTAAAACTAAACAATCTAAGATTGCTCAAGTTACTTAAAATAATGTAATTTGAATTTGACATTTACCTCATATAGTGATAATTCAGACAGTAATTGTAAATATATAAACTACTGGTAACATAACTTAAATGATCCGATATATTTTTAAATTCGATATTAAGTAACACGAGGACACGTGGCTACAGTCCAGTGGTTGAAACCATATCCGAATAATCTAAACTACAGATAAGGCGGCTCGCCCGGAACAACCAACAATATAAACATATCCAATAATCATCGTTTCAACTTTCGTCTTGACAAAGAAAAAAAAATGGCATCGATGGGTGGCTTACGTGGCGCATCTCCGGCCGTTCTTGAAGGAAGCTTAAAGATCAACGGCTCCAGCCGTCTGAACGTTCCTGGCAGAGTGGCGGTGGCTTTAAGGACTGGACTTGTCGTCAGAGCTCAGCAGACTGAGACGGCGCCGGAAACTACTCGTCGGTCTGTGATTGGACTTGTTGCTGCTGGTTTAGCCGGCGGCTCGTTTGTTCAGGCTGTTCTTGCCGATGCTGTTCCGATCAAAATTGGCCCTCCTCCACCTCCTTCTGGTGGCCTTCGTAAGTTTTTTTTGGGTGTTACTTTCGTAAGCTTACTAAATAATCTTCTTTTAAGATCTTGATTCTCATTTTGTACGACAATATGAGTAGCATAATTAGGCTAAACAATATGGTGGAAAAACGTTTGCTTAGTTTAACAAAATGGTACATTGTTGTGAAGTTATGAATCGGTTTGATATGAATTCAATTTCGGATCGAATTCGAATATTCCTTAACTCTAAAGAGTTTCCAAAGAGAGTTCAGCTTCGGTTCAATATGTTTTCTTTTGATGCAGTATTTGGTTTTCATTTTCTACTTAATGAAGTTTTGATTTTTGGTTCGGTTTAGGTTATATGAGTGTTTGGATAAACATCTGGAAGACTCAATCTCTTACCTCGACCATAGGACACTAACAACATTATATATTTGTCTGTTGAGGTGACATTAGTGTTTTGTTGTTGAGCAGCTGGGACAGATAACTCAGACCAAGCAAGAGATCTAAAACTGGCGTTGAAAGAAAGATTTTATTTACAGCCATTGCCACCAGCAGAAGCTGCAGCTAGAGCCAAAGAATCTGCAAAAGAGATCATGAATGTGAAGTCTTTGATCGACAAGAAAGCTTGGCCATATGTTCAGAACGATCTCCGTCTCAGGGCTTCTTACCTTCGGTATGACCTTAACACAATCATCTCTTCCAAATCCAAGGATGAGAAGAAGTCCCTCAAGGAGCTCACCGGCAAGCTCTTCGATACCATCAACAATGTATGTTTCTCATCGAAACTTCGATTAAGTTAACAAATAAAGTTTTTTTTAAGATACTTATGGTTTTTTTAAGCACAATAAAAGTCCAATATCTTGGTGAAGAAGCAACATACTTTTAAGACAGATCTATTATGCTTTTTAAGAGCAGTTTTATCAAGATTTTGTTAGGTTTTTCCTAGTCCGAAAGTTTGCTAATGATTTATTCTTTGGCAGCTGGATTATGCGGCGAAGAAAAAGAGTACTCCGGATGCTGAGAAGTACTATTCAGAGACAGTCTCTGCATTGAACGATGTTCTTGCTAAACTTGGTTAAGCATTCTTATTCTGCAGTTTTTCTTATGTAAATTTTTAGCTCTTGATTTTTCTTCCTGAGTATACTTTGTGTCAAATCCCCGAATCCGAATCTGTGTTTCAAGTTTTCACCAAAAATGGTTATTTCTTGATTAAGAATTAGCTTTACTTTGACGAATCTTAATTTTAAATTCACCAAAAATAGTTATTTAATTTAAAATGACTTAATTATTTCAAATTTATAATTGAGGCTATAAATAACAACACACGTAATAACTAATTAGTTATCTCAAATTTATAATTGATGCTATTAAATAATTTTTTTTCATTGTCACTACGAAATCTCTAATATATTATTTGAGAAACTTTTTAACAAAATAACTTTATCCTGACGTGTTAATAATAAAAATATCATGTTGATGTGTCAACAGCACCACGATTTTCAGCTTAAATATATAAAAAAGGTTTAAGTTACTAGAATAATTATAATACATGTCATTGATATTAATTTGGTTAGACAATCAATATATTTTATTCAACTAACCAAAAAATAGTATTATATTTGTAAAAATAATAATTTTTATTTCTTTAAATTTTTAATACGTTAAGTTATAAATAATTTTAAATATATATAAATAGATTTAAGTTATTACATAATCCCTAATATATTATTTGAGAAACAATTTAAGAAAATAATTTTATTCTCACGTGTTATTAACAAAAATATCATGTTTACGTTTCATCATTACAACAAATTTTAAATAAATATATAAATATGCTTAAGTTATTCGAATAATTACAATATATGCTATTGTTATTAATTTAGTTAGAGTATTAATATATTTTATTAAACTAACCAAAAAATACTATTAAATTTATAAAAAAAATATTTTTTTCTTTCTTAATTTATATATACAAAAATAATGTTAAAACTAATTTTAAATAAAAGTTAAAATTATATAAATATTTAATTTATATTTACTAATATAATATAATTTATGAATATTAATATTTTTCCCCACACATGTATAAATCTAGTAGTTAATTAAATTTGGATTACGAATTTCTTACTTTGATCTGACTAACAGATATTTTTCAACCAATCAACCCTCGTGAAAGAATATTTAATTCTTAAAAATTCGAATATAAATCAAATCAGAAGAAAAAACGAACCGAAATAGAAGTAAGCCGAACTTAAATCTCTTAAACAGTGTAATTAATTACTTTAAGTGGGCTTCAATAATGCGGACTCTGGAGGAGGCCCAAGTCTGAATTTTTTTTTGCATATGGTTTCTTTTGTAGTTCTTCTTCTGCCCTAGTTAACCGTTCCCTTACTCCGGCCACTCCGCCGTCGTCGTCGGCGACCACTCGCTGACTCATTTAGTCCCCGATGACGAAATCAAGTTTCTTTAAAATTTGTTTATTTATTACATTATTGTAGGAAAAGGCTATGTATATCTCCTTAGTCGCTAAGCGATTCTTGCCGGCTCTGGCTCCGACCAATCTTCTTTCAATGGGACATTTGGCTCAATTAAGCACAGTATCTCTCCCTCGTCGACTTACATTACTTTTACAGTCCTGCTCTGAGTCATCTCTGCTTCGTCAAGGTAAACAAGTTCACGCCTTTCTAATCGTAAACAGAATTTCCGGCGATCGCTATACCGATGAGAGGATCCTGAAGATGTACGCAATGTGTGGTAGATATTCGGATTTTGGTAAAATGTTTTACAGACTTGATTTACGGCATAGTAGCATCAGGCCCTGGAATTCAATTATCAGCAGTTTCGTTCGAATGGGTTTTTTGAATCACGCATTGTCGTTTTATTTTAAGATGCTGTGTTTTGGAGTTAGTCCTGATGTATCCACTTTTCCTTGCCTTGTCAAGGCTTGTGTTGCTTTGAAGAATTTCAGAGGGATTGAATTCCTTTGCGATACGGTTTCTTCTCTTGTGATGGATTGTAATGAATTTGTAGCGAGTTCTTTGATCAAAGCTTACTTTTTGTATGGAAAGATCAATGTGGCGAGTAAATTATTCGATAAAGTAGGTCAGAAAGATTGTGTTATATGGAATGTGATGCTTAAAGGATATGCACAATGTGGAGCTTCGGATAGTGTTATAAAAGGATTTATTGAAATGAGGATGGATCAAATTAGTCCCAATGCTGTCACATTTGATTGTGTTTTATCGGTGTGTGCCTCTAAGTCATTGATTGATCTCGGAGTTCAACTTCATGGTTTAGCGGTCATTTCTGGGTTGGATTTTGAAGGTTCTATCAAAAACTCACTTCTGTCTATGTATTCAAAATGTGGGAGTTTTGATGATGCTTCTAAGTTGTTTCGGATGATGTCTCATGCTGATACAGTTACTTGGAATTGCATGATTTCTGGATATGTTCAGAGTGGGCTAATGGAAGAAAGCTTAGTGTTTTTCTGCGAGATGATATCTTCAGGTGTCTTACCTGATGCTATCACATTTTCTAGTTTGCTGCCATCAATTTCTAGGTTTGAAAACATTGCATATTGTAAGCAAATTCATTGTTATATTATGAGACATAGCATACCACTAGATATCTTCTTAACGAGTGCTCTTATTGATTCGTATTTTAAATGCAAGGGTGTTTTAGTAGCAGAAAACATTTTCAGCCTGTGTAATTCAGTCGATGTTGTTGTGTTCACGTCAATGATCTCTGGGTATTTGCATAATGGGTTGTATATCGGTGCGTTAGAGATGTTTAGGTGGCTGATTGAGGTAAAATTAAGTCCAAATGAGATAACCCTGGTGTCTATTTTACCAGTAATTGGCAGTTTGTTGGCCTTGAAACTCGGGAGGGAACTCCATGGTTTCATTATTAAGAAATGTTTTGATACGAGTTGCAATATTGGATGCGCTGTTATCGAAATGTATGCTAAGTGTGGAAGACTGGATGTTGCTTATGAAGTATTTGGGAGACTCTCGAGGAAAGATACGGTCTCATGGAATTCCATGATTACCCGTTGTGCACAGAGTAATAACCCCAGTGAGGCTATTGATATTTTCCGTCAAATGGGAGTTTCGGGAGTCGGTTTTGATTGTGTTAGTGTTTCAGCTGCTCTCTCTGCCTGTGCAAACTTACCTTCAGAATGTTTTGGGAAAACTATTCATGGTTTCATGATAAAGCATTCACTTACTTCTGATGTATATAGCGAAAGCACGTTGATAGATATGTATGCCAAGTGCGGAAACCTGAAATCGGCCATTAATGTGTTTGAGACGATGAAAGAAAAGAACATAGTTTCGTGGAATAGCATCATTGCTGCATATGGAAACCACGGGAGGCTAAAAGATTCCCTCTGTTTATTTCGTGCAATGGTTGAGAAAAGCAGAATTTGTCCTGATCAAATCACATTTCTTGAGATTATTTCTGCGTGCTGTCATGTTGGAGATGTGGACGAAGGAGTCCGGTTCTTCAGATCCATGACAGAGGATTATGGAATCCAACCACAGCAGGAGCACTATGCATGCATTGTGGATTTGTTTGGACGAGCTGGTCGGTTGAACGAAGCTTATGAAACCGTTAAGAGCATGCCGTTTTCTCCAGATGCAGGAGTCTGGGGAACGCTACTTGGAGCCTGTCGGCTTCACAAGAATGTCAAACTTGCTAAAGTTGCTTCAAGCCGGTTAATGGATTTGGATCCACGGAATTCTGGTTATTACGTTTTGATTTCAAATGCACATGCTAATGCTGGGGAATGGGGAGGTGTGACTGAAGCAAGGATCTTAATGAAAGAGAGAGGAGTTCAGAAAATTCCCGGTGTTAGTTGGATCGAAATCAACAAAATAACTCATCCGTTTGTTTCTGGCTACGGAAACCATCCTGAGTCTTCACATATCTATTCAATACTAAATTTACTTCTCGGAGAGCTGAAGCTTGAAGGCTATGTTTCAGAGCCTTACCTTCCAATGCATCTACAGTCATTAAGGAAATTAAGTCCAGCTTGAATATTCACAGAGCTATGAATGAGAGATTAAAAAACGGTATAGAAAATCAGATATATAGATCTTTTTCGTCAAGCTTAAACAGCGGGTTAAATTTACAGAAAAAATTGGGTACAAATGGTTTAAGCGTGGCCTGTGTGTGTCTGCTCTCGTGTTGAAGCAGTTGCAGAGATGTAATAAGCAACGGCAAAGAGGCCGTGAACGAAACAGAGGATCCCGCCTATTGACAGAACCCGATGGTGAGAAATTCCGCAAACTTTCCTCGATCTTGAGTTTGCCATTGTCCCTACGATCAACATCGAGAATGCAATCACCAATATGATCCTGAGAAAACAAAAAAAACGATCTTGATTCGAATCTCTCTGCAGGTTTCTTCTCCACAAGAAGGATTTACACATTGTTCTTTTATGTAGCATTGTAGTGTTTGAACGTACCAGGAGAATACCAGGGAAGCCACGGCGAGCTGTTTGTTGGCAGAGGATTTTTCAAGCTCTTGTCTTGAGACAACACAGAGACACCCACCAAGCAAATTAGCCGTTACATGGGCTAACGCCAAAAGAATACATGCGGCTAAACCGTACTTGAAGGCTGTGTAATTCGGGTCTCTACACTCGAATATCAACACCTTCAAATGCTTCACCTGCACCCCCAAACAAACAAATTTGTGAATCTGCAACTCCTATCTATTTAAGGATGTGTGTGCGCATGTAATATACCTTGTTCTGAGCTATTTCGGCTTCAATGCCGAGAATGCCAGCTGAAACATCCATGGCTAGAATCAAAATGCATATGAAGAACCCGACATTCCTTGCCATTTTGCAATGCAACAAGTTCTTACCAGAAACAATGAAGCAGAAAGGTTTGTTGTTGAAGTACTAACTTGTTCTTGTATTTATGGGCAGTCGAAGTTTTAAGCTTTGAGAGACACTCTAGGTTGGATGGAATAAGAATTAAGTCGAACATAAGTCTCCTTTCATGCATTTCTACTAAAAGCTCATGTTAAGAGAATAAAAGTTTAGCTGTGATCCTTGATGTAAAACTCTTTTTCTTTTAGTTTTTAAACTTTTTAAACATTTGAAAGGAAACGTAATGCATTAAACTTACTATTCTTATCAAAGGGATTTTTTATTGTCACAGAACAAAATCATAATTCACAGACAATAA
Organism: Pugionium cornutum; assembly: GCA_018901935.1. Taxonomy (NCBI): domain Eukaryota; kingdom Viridiplantae; phylum Streptophyta; class Magnoliopsida; order Brassicales; family Brassicaceae; genus Pugionium; species Pugionium cornutum. Next base: position 34,150,513 of record CM032165.1, read on the forward strand.
TGAAATCTTATTAATGCGAAAGTCCTGAATTAAGGTTAATTGCTTAACTTTATGTTTTCTTCTCGCTATGACTTCACTGTATGTATTTTATTTTTTTGGCCATTGCCTAAATTGATTGTGTTCTTTATTCCTCCCTTCCATGTTAACAATGAAACCTTTTCAATATTCGGATTCTTGACAGAGCAGACAAGCAAAGAAGAAGAGAACTTTTGCGGTTTGAAACGCATAGTTGCGTTTTCCGATGGCTGTGACCCAGTAAAGTAAGATGGGCTGAAAGGCCCAATCAAACAGGCTTCAAACAAAGCTATGACTTCTCGTTGTCGATGACGTGGCTACGTTTAAAAGAGCAACGCATTTTACAGAAGGCGAGAAGCGGTGATGACGTGGCACGTCTCTCTAGAAGCAGCTCCATTCTTCGACTGCTTATTTGTCTTTTGAAATTTTTTCCGAGCATTTCGATTGTTCTATATTTGGAATTCTCAAAGAGAAGAAGAGGTGAACAGAGAAATGGCTGCTCATTACAGATGGAAGAGCTTCGAGGAGAACGTAGATCGGCCGGAGAAGCCTCGCCGTTACGGTGTTACAGAGATGCGAGGTCCTCGTTACTCCGTTCTCAGCCAAAACGTTCTTCAGGTACCTACCAGTGATAATTTGTTTTGTTCTTCTTCCATTACTCTGGACTCCATCACCATTACTGGTTCCTCAGTTTCTAGAAAACGATCCTTGGATGCAATAGTTTCTGAAAATAATTGAACCGATACAGTTTATGGGGTTCTGATAAGGCTCTTATGGTAAATCGTATTGTAGGATATATTTGAGTCGATGGGGCAATTTGTTGATGGGTTAAAGTTCTCGGGAGGCTCTAACAGTTTAATTCCAAAATCATTCATCAAACAAGCCATTGAACTGGCGCATGAACACGATGTGTATGTGAGCACTGGGGATTGGGCTGAACATAAGCTTCGTAGTGGTCCTTCAGCTTTCAAAGAGTATGTGGAGGTAAAACTATTTCGGAAGGTTACATCCATAGGAAATTATTTTGTTCTGGGGAAGAATTTCAAAGAGTATGTTTCGAGGTTAATGGTGTATGCAGGAGTGTAAGCAGTTGGGGTTCGACGCTATCGAGTTGAATGCTAATTTGCTTGAAATTCCGGAGGAGACTCTTCTTCGATATGTACGTCTGATTAAGAACGGTGGTCTCAGAGCCAAACCAATGTTTGCTGTGAAATTCAACAAGTCTGATATTCCTGGTAGGAGTAGAGCATTTGGTTCCTATGTTGTTCCCGTCCCTCGATCAAGCGGTAAGAAACTCAATGTTCTTCCTTTCATTAGGAGTTGGAGTTTCATATTTACATGCTTACTATAAGAATATCTCTTTCAGAGTATGTTGAGGACATTGATCTCTTGATTAGAAAGGCTGAAAGGTGTTTAGAAGCGGGTGCAGACACCATTATGATTGACGCAGACGATGTCTGCAAATATGCAGATTCTCTCCGAGCAGACATAATTGCCAAAGTTATAGGACGTCTAGGAATAGAGAAGACTATGTTTGAAGCCTCTGATGCAAAGTTAGCTGACTGGTTCATCAAACGTTATGGTCCAAATGTATCTGCCGATGCTCCTCTCTATCTTTTTCAGCCTTTTGTTTAATGGTTTACCCTCACTGCCTCACAAGATTCCTCTCGCTTGTTATTGGTTTTTCAGGTGAATCTCTATGTCGATCATTCTCAGATTATGGATCTCGAATGCCTCCGTGGTCGTCATTTGGGTAAAGATCACAAATCCGTTCTTGGTTCCTCCAATTTCTTGTTCTAAGTTAATATCTCTCCCACTACATCTAAACCTGTGTGAATTTCTTATGTATTATGTCGTATGTGTCTGATGTTGTGTGCTTCTTATCCTATAAGAAAAAAATGTTTAGGAGAACATTGTGATCTAGGATCTCTCGGTGGTCTCCTAAATAACTAGTGTACACAACCTAGTAAGGTAATGCACGTAACACTTTTTTTTCCCTATGTATTATGTCGCTTGTGTCGTATGTTTAAAAGTTTCACTTTCTGAAACACTCGAGCAATAAAATAAGCGCTTCATTATCCTTTGAGCTTATGAATCGAAGACATTAATTCTGTGACCATGCTTTTTAGTTTTTACTATTTTGGTAGAAACTTCTCAGTAATGTTCTTCAAAAATAAAGAAGAGATAAATATTCCTACCAACCATCATCAATAGCCTAATTTAAATAGGTACTATTCTTATCAATACTCACTTAATTTGTATTTCTCCAAAATAGATTGCTTTGTTCTTTCTTTCTCTTTGCGACCCCAAGACATATGTCATGATTATATTTCGATCTTGTGCAACAAAATGTAACCATAGTTGTCATAATTGTACTCTAAATCTAGCATGTGCCTAACCATCATGACAATGATACCCATGTTCGTGCTTCGTTTTTTTGCTGTTAATCAATAGTTACAACGTTTATTAACTGAAAGATGCAACGAGTATGTGAATTGGTTGGTCAGTTTTTGGAACCAAAGTTTGTTAATCAGTTTATCTTAAAAAATCGGAGATCTTTCTGTAAAAACAATGAAAAATTTGGAGAATGTTCTCAAAGCAGTTTTTGTCTTAAAAAGAATATTTTCAGTGAGGAGTAAAAACAAACTCTGAAAATGGATCGTTCTTTTAGATTTTGTTTTTTGCCATAGCATTTGGTTTTGTGCTAATGGTGAATGGAAAGCCGAGCTTTGTAACAACGACGCCGACTCTCCACACGCTGCTCGGCCACAGAGGTTTTACCTGCCCCACCCCACGAGGCCGATCCTCCACAGGCATCAACAAACGCGGCCTACTCTCCACAGGCATCAACAAACGCGGCCTACTCTCCACAGGCTGCTCCGCCACAGACGTTTTACCTGCCCCAACGTGTTCCACCCTTTGTCCCTGAAGAAAAAAGATTGTTGTAATTGCTCATGTGTTCGTTAATTGTTTAATGAAAGTAGGTTTATGTATTTTACTTGGGGGAAAGGAAACACGATGATCCTAAGTCGGTGACTCAATCACATCTTGAAATCCTGAAATCGGTTCTTGGAAGGTAAAGAGTGGTTTCATTGAGTATATAACTTAGCGTCTATGGCTGTTATAATTGAATTATTTTTCTGGTTTGAATATTGTACTACAGCGAAGAAGCCGCCAATAAGTCAATGGTCTACAATTTATACCATGGGTTTTCTGGTTTTGCAGCGAAGCTCAAACGGGCGGAAGCGAAGAGATTGAAAAGTATTTGTCTTTATCACATATTTTTTGCGTATTCATGAGTTCATCGAAATTCAAATCACAGAATGTGTTTTTAATAAGTTATTCTGTCTACTGGATCACCGTGAAGTTATTATTCATCTGGAAAACCAATGTGATACAAACAACAAGAACATGGGACTATTTAGGCCTTTTTTCAACTCCAACTTTTTCTAATGGTCTTCTACATGAGACCAACATGGGCAGTGGTGCTATTATTGTCGTTATTGACTCTGGTATATTACCAATTTTGCTATCAATTGGTTTCGTTTTCAACTTTTCTGTGCAGAACTTTAACAATCCCAAGATTTCAGGGATATGGTCAGAATCAGGTGCCTTTGATGATGATGGATATGGACCGATACCAAAACATTGGAAAGGACACTGCGTATCTGCGGACCAGTTCATTGCTGCAGATTGCAACAAAAATCTTGTTGGAGCTAAGTACTACATTGATGGTCTTAATGCAGATCTCGAAAGCAATATTGACAGCACTACGGAATATATATCTCCTAGAGATCATAATGGCCACGGGACTTCAGTATCCTCGGCGGTAGCTGGTTCTGTCATTTCTAATGTGATTTTGCCTGGTCTCTCATCTGGATCAATCATGAGAGGGGGTGCTCGAAAGCCTCATATAGCGATGTATAAAGCACGTTGGGATGTGAAAGGACGGATGTGTTCAGTTGCAGATGTCTGGTAAGCTTTCGATGAAGCCATTCATGTTGGTGTTGATGTTTTGTCAGTCTGTATCGGAAGCTCACATCAGTGATTAAGTCTCTTGATGTTGATGTCGATATCGCAATTCCAGCACTACACGCAGTGAATAAAGGCATTACTGTTGTTTCTCCCGCTGGTAATGGATGACCCTGATAGCTATGAAGCCCAACACCCTCCTATTTTATACACTTACAGGAGGAGGCTCAAGAAGACTAAGGCCCAAGGAGAACCCAAACAACAAGATAACTCTACCAGGGTGAGGAAGTAACTATGGTCAAGTTAATACAGCTCCTAGTACGCGAATCCGTTGGAGGTTGCAGGTGGAAGATTCGGTAACAGTAATATTTAAGGAAAGCACAAAGAAGGAGAAAGGAATGAGTGAATTAAGTAGAAAAGAAAGAGGTAAGGGGGAGGGGAGAGACTCCATTAAGCCATCTCTCAAACTGTTTTTTGGTTCTATCTTTATTTTAAGGAGTATTCAATCTTCTAGATAGTTATTTTCATTTTGATACTTAACATTTTGGTATCAGAGCATCGATTGTGGGAAGATCAACATGCCGCCGAAGAAAGATGAAGCTTCTTGGGAAAAGACAGTAACCGAGCTGTAGAAAGACGTGGAAAGATTGATGTCGCTGGAAGATGTGGTGCTCGAGCTCAAGGCACAGATGGGTAAGTTGAGTATCTTGGACAAGATTGAAGTGAGGTTCAGAGAGCAGGAGATACAAACCGCCAGGAGGGAGAAACTACCCATGGGATCGCAGTCCTCAAGAGTCGTAGCTGAACACTCGGAAAAGGAGCGACCAAGTGACTCTCGCCCTGTTTCACCCACACCCCAGGAGAACAGTGAGTTTCGTAGCCAAGGGCCACTTACCAGGAGGATCGAGATACCCATGTTTGACGGAGAGAATGCGGAGAACTCGATCCTAAGGGTGGAGCAATACTTTGAGTTGGAGAGATTTTCTGAAGCAGAGAAAATGCAAGCGGTGAGAATGTGTTTCAGTGACGAGGCACTCTTGTGGTATTGTTGGGAAAGAGAACGACAACCTTTTTCAAGTTGGGAGCAGCTGAAACATAGAGTTCTCGAATATTTCTCTGAGATACTGGATTGCTCGCCAGGAGAGAGGCTTCTCAACCTCAAGCAGGAAGACACCGCGAAAAGATACTGCCAAGAGTTCATCGTGTTGGCTGCCAACGCGCCAGGGCTGACAGATGACGTGTTGGAAATGGCGTTCTTAAACGGCCTCAAACCGAAGACCCGAGCTGGAGTGAAAATTTTCGAACCAAGAGGATTGAAAAGGATGATGAACTTAGCCAGAAAGGTAGAAGAATGGACGTACATGGATGACTCAGGAGAAAACAGTGAAGTAAGAGGGACCACCAAGACGACACGAGTTGGCGGCGTGCTACAGTCGACTTTCTCGTCCAGGAAGGAGGGCCCAAGTGGAGGAGGGTGGGCATCGTCGTATGGGCCACAAACCCTAAGGCCCAAACCGATTATTTTGCCAGCACAGAGGCCCATTGTTTCGAGCCCAGTTGCGACTCGAGTAGCTCAGAACAGCAACCCTAATCCACGAGCAGAAGAAACGCGCCGTCCTTCCTTCAGGCGATTGTCCGAGACTGAGATGCGCGAAAAGAAGGCGAAGGGCGTATGTTTCAGATGCGATGAACGTTGGTACTCCGGTCACCAGTGCGCGTCGAAGGAGCTGCGCGTGCTATGGGTGCAGGAGGATGGCACCGAAGTGGAGATCGACGACTCGGAAGTTCGACAGGAAGAAGATGTCGAGCTCACCGAACTTGCCGAGCTCTCTCTCAACTCGGTAGTCGGCATCTCTTCCCCCCAGAACCATGAAAATGCGAGGGAAAATCCGGGGAGTCGAGGTGGTGCTCATGGTCGACAGCGGTGCATCACACAACTTTATTTCGACAAAATTGGTCAAGCAACTCCAGCTACCGGTTGACACCACAGCAGGATACGGGGTAGTGACAGGGACAGGAGCGGCTGTGCGAGGAGAGGGAATATGCAAGAATGTGGAGATCATTCTCTTGGAGTGCAGGATTCGAGCTAATTTCTTACCCTTGGAGCTGGGAATTGCGGATGTCATACTCGGAGTTCACTGGTTGGAGACCTTAGAGGAGATACATGTTAACTGGAAGGAGCAACGGATGCGATTCCAAGAGGAAGGCAAAACAGTTGTGTTGCAAGGTGATGTCAGTCTGTGCAACGCACCAGTATCGCTGAAGGCATTGCTGAAAGCGCTACAGCAAGGCGGAGAAGGAGTGCTCGTGGAGTATGGTAGCATGGAAGCGACATGGTCTATTAAAGGCGGAACTTCTTGGACTGGGTTGGAACCATTGTTGGAGGAGTTTCAGCACGTATTTTCTGAGCCTCAGGGTCTACCCCCATTGCGAGGTAAAGAACACGCTATCACTCTTAAATGTGGTGCTGAACAGGTTAATGTTAGACCATTCCGTTATCCACAAGCACAAAAAGCAGAGATTGAGAGGCAGGTCGCCATGATGTTGTCGGCCGGATTAATTCGGGAAAGTAGCAGCCCATTCTCCAGTCCGGTGTTGCTCGTAAGGAAAAAAGACAACAGCTGGAGGTTCTGCGTCGATTATCGGGCACTTAACAAAGCCACCATCCCCGACAGCTACCCGATCCCAATGATCGACCAACTTTTGGATGAGTTGCGCGGAGCGATAATTTTTTCTAAATTGGATCTCCATTCAGGTTATCATCAGATTCTGGTCAAAAAGGAAGATGTTCACAAAACAGCTTTCCGAACGCACGATGGGCATTACGAGTTCCTAGTAATGCCTTTCGGACTTACCAACGCACCCGCTACATTCCAATCGTTGATGAATGAGGTATTCCGACCCTTTCTACGACAATTTGTGTTGGTATTTTTTGATGATATATTGGTCTACAGTAAGTCCAAGGTAGCCCATTTTTCTCATCTCCGGGAAGTTCTTAGAGTGCTGCATCAACATCAGTTTTTTGCCAACCGGAAGAAATGTCATTTCGGCACTCCTCAGGTGGATTATTTGGGGCATGTGATATCGGCTCAAGGAGTATCCGCGGATCTTGCCAAAATCAAAGCAATGGTTGACTGGCCTCTTCCTCGTACCATCAAGGATCTAAGGGGATTTCTTGGATTGACAGCTTACTACCGCAGATTTATCAAAGGGTATGGACTGATGGCCAGACCACTCACGGATCTCCTAAAAAAGGACCAGTTCAGTTGGACTCCGGAAGCCACATGCGCGTTTGACCAGCTGTAATCCGCAATGACTAAGGTACCGGTAGTTGCTCTTCCCGATTTTAATGAACTGTTTGTTGTGGAGTCGGATGCTTCAGGTACCGGATTAGGCGTAGTTCTAATGCAACGACACCAACCAATCGCCTACTTCAGTCAGGCCCTCACGGAAAGACAACGTCTAAAATCCATCTACGAACGGGAATTAATGGCAGTAGTCTTGGCAGTTCAGAAATGGCGGCATTATCTTCTAGGCCGTAAGTTTGTGATAAGGACCGATCAAAAGAGTTTGCGTTTTTTGCTGGAGCAACGTGAGATTAATCTGGAATATCAAAGATGGTTAACTAAATTGTTGGGATTTGACTTTGAAATCACTTATAAGCCCGGGTTGGAAAATAAGGCAGCGGATGCCTTATCTCGTAAGACTCAAACCGCAGAAATGACAACCTTATCCATACCAGCCACCATTCAGTTGGAGGACATTTGTAGCAAGGTTGATGGGGATACGGAACTCAAGAAAATCATCACAGCCTTATAGCAAGACGCCCTCACTCACCCGGATTACCAACTGGTTCAAGGGAGATTGCTTCGTCGAGGGAGGTTAGTATTATCTAAACACTCACGGTTTATTGGGATAATTCTTCAGGAATTCCATGATGGGAAATTAGGGGGTCATGGTGGTGTTTTGAAAACCCAGAAGAGGATTGGGGAGTTGTTTTATTGGGCTGGAATGATGTCAGATATCAGAAGGTATGTCGCGGCTTGTCAGGTATGTCGCGGCTTGTCAGGTATGTCAATAGTATAAGTATTCCACACTTGCCCCGGCGGGATTACTCCAACCCCTTCCCATTCCAGAGAGAGTTTGGGAAGACCTATCTATGGATTTTATTGAGGGACTACCGAAATCAGCTGGGCAGAATGCGGTGCTTGTAGTGGTCGATCGTTTAACGAAGTACGCTCACTTCATTGGTCTTCGTCACCCTTTCTCCACAACCGACATCGCCTTCATTTTTGTTCAGGAGATAGTTCGGCTACACGGGTTTCCACGCACGATCGTCTCCGACCGCGATAAGGTTTTCACGAGTCAATTTTGGCGTGAATTATTCAGACTCTCGGGCACTAAGCTCTGTTTCAGTACAGCTTATCACCCTCAATCCGACGGGCAGACCGAGGTAACTAACCGAGGGTTGGAGACTTATCTCCGTTGTTTTGCAGGAGACAAACCACGCTCCTGGTCTACCTTTCTTCCATGGGCAGAATTATGCTATAATTCATCATATCACTCTTCCATTCAGACAACTCCTTTTCAGGCAGTTTATGGGCGGGAGGCCCCTGTTATTATTAAGTTTGAGCTGGGAATGACTTCTAATGCTGACCTTGAGGACAGAATGCAGGCTAGAGACGCGGCTCTTGCGCAACTTAAGATTCACCTCCTCAAGGCGCAACAGATCATGAAGTCTCGGGCAGATAGTCATCGGCGTGAGGTGGAATATGCAGTGGGTGACAAAGTCTATTTGAAGATGTGGCCATATAGGAGGAAGACTCTAGCGCATCGTCCTAATGAGAAGCTGGCTGCCAGGTTTTACGGGCCGTTTGAGATAGAGGAGCGCATCGGTAAAGTGGCATATCGATTGAAGTTTCCTCCAGAAGTTAAATTACATCCCACATTCCACGTCTCCCAACTAAAGCCAGCTGTGGGTTCCGCGGTAGTAACAACATCAATTCCGGAGCAGCTCACGGCAGAAGGTATTCTGGAAGCCGAACCGGAAGCTGTACTGGACACTCGCGTGCATCCGGTGACCGGTCAAGATGAATTGCTTATCAAATGGAAGGATCAACCGAATTTTGAAAGTTCTTGGGAATGGATGAGCAAAATTCAGGGTCAATTTCCACACTTCAACCTTGAGGACAAGGTGAATTTCAAAGGCGGGGGTATTGATAGCTATGAAGCCCAACACCCTCCTATTTTATACACTTACTTTATACACTTACAGGAGGAGGCTCAAGAAGACTAAGACCCAAGGAGAACCCAAACAACAAGATATCTCTACCAGGGTGAGGAAGTAACTATGGTCAAGTTAATACAGCTCTTAGTACGCGAATCCGTTGGAGGTTGCAGGTGGAAGATTCGGTAACAGTAATATTTAAGGAAAGCACAAAGAAGGAGAAAGGAGCGAGTGAATTAAGTAGAAAAGAAAGAGGTAAGGGGGAGGGGAGAAATTCCATTAAGCCATCTCTCAAACTGTTTTTTGGTTCTCTCAAACTGTTTTTTGGTTCTATTTTTATTTTAAGGAGTATTCAATCTTCTAGATAGTGATTTTCATTTTGATACTTAACAGACCCCATACTTCATCAGTTATTAACGTTTGTCCATGGATACTTACCGTGGCTGGACCCTTGAAAAAACTTTCCCCACATTGATCACATTCGGGAACAATAAAACGTTTCTGGTATACACAATACATTTACATTTTAGCTTTGAATCTCTTTTCTCAATAAGAACTCGCCAATTAACCACAAACTTTCTATGTTTCAGTCATGAAAACGGATCCATATGGCGAGCGTCTAACTGCATTTGGATCTAACCATAATGCATATGATTACGGAGGAGGTCTTGTGAATCTGGAAAAAGCTACAGATCCCCGTCTTGTATACGACTGTTAGGAAGAATGAGTCAATAAATTGTTTCTTTCTGTTTCTGATAATGTGCCTATTATCTAGGACACGTTTAGTTTATCTTGTTTAATTAGTCTTTTAAATGTCTCATGTTATTTAGGATCTATTGGTGGTAACTAGATTATAAATAAAGTCGTATCTCTATCAAATTGAATAAATGAATCAGTTTTACACTATTTTCTCATTGTCACTTTACATTTGGTATTAGAGAGAGAGAAAAACACAATGAGTTCAGAGAAAGAAGGGTTGCTAAGCATTCCAAAGTTTGATAGAGACTATGAACATTGGACCATGTTGATGGACAACTTGCTGCGATCTAAAGAGTGGTGAACCTTATTGAAGAATGAGTAACGGAGTCGTCTCGAGGAACAGTAATCAATGGACAGCAAACGTTCTGAACTACAGGAATTGAAATTCAAGGATCTCAAAGTTAAGAATTATCTATTTGCTGCTATTGATAAAACAATTCTAAAGCAGATCCTACAGAAGAACAATTCCAAAGAATTATGGGACTCAATGAAAGCAAAGTTTCAAGGAAATGAGCGTGTGCAAAGTGCACAACTGCAGAGGATGTGTAGAGATTTTGAAATTTTTGAAATGAAGAATGGTGAATCTGTGACGGAGTATTTCTCAAGAGTGATAGTTGTAGCCAACGACATGAAGAATCTTGGAGAAGACATGCCTGATGTTAAGATAGTGGAGAAGACATGCCTGATGTTAAGATAATGGAGAAGGTGTTGAGAACCTTGTCTGAACGATTCACATACATAGTATGTGCAATCGAATAATCAAAAGATATCCGAAATCTTTCTATCGATGAACTTCAGAGTTCTCTTCTGGTCCATGAACAAAAGTTCAAAAAGAAAAAGAATGAAGAGCATGTGCCGCAAGTTACAGGACGAGAACAATAATGGAATAGGAGTAGAGGAAGATTCCGAAGAGCTGGTAGAGGCAGAGGAGGAAGAGGATTAAGTAGAGGCCCTGTCAACAAAGCCTTATTTGAATGTTATAAGTGTCACAAGTTGGGACACTATCAGTATGAGTGTCCAAACTGGGAGAAAGGTGCCAACTATGCAGAATTTGATGGAGCAGAAGACATGGTTCTGATGGCACATACTGAGATTGAGAAGAAATAGAAGATGTGATTTTTTGACTCTGGATGTAGCAACCACATGTGTGGAGAGAAAGAGTGGTTCAGCGATCTAGATGAAAAATATACCCATCAAGTTAAACTTGGAGACAATTCAAAGATGGTTGTCATGGGGAGAGACAACGTTCGAATGGAGATTGGAGGTACATCACACATAATAACTAATGTGTATTACATTCCTGAGTTGAAGAATAATTTGATTAGCATTGGACAATTGTTAGAAAGAGGATTCACGTTTTTAATACAAGACGGAGCATGCCGTTTGTATCACCCTTCTAAAGAATTGATCATGGAAACTCTTATGACTGTAAACAGAATGTTTGTTATCACAGCTAAACTGATGTCACAAGAATCAACAATGTTTCAAAACATTTTCAGAACATAATTCATTCTTATGGCATTGTCGCTATGGACATTTGAGTTATAAGGGACTGATGACATTAAAAGCTGGGAATATGGTGAAAGGTTTACCAGAGATTGAAGCTCCAAGCAAACTGTGTGAAGATTGTCTAACTGGAAAGCAACAAAGAAATGTTATTCCTAAGAAAAGCAATTGGAGAGATGTTGAGAAGTTGCAATTGATTCATTCGGATTTGTGTGGTCCAATCACACCAGAATCCAGTAGCCAGAAGAAGTACATCATTATTTTCATCGATGACTTCTCAAGAAAATGTTGGGTTTATTTTTTGTCAGAGAAAACTGAAGCTATAGAGGCATTCAAAAATTTTAAAACTTTGGTTGAAAGGGAGACGGGGTTGCTGATCAAATGTCTGAGGACAGATAGAGGGGGTGAATGCAATTAAAAATGAGTTTAAAGAACTATGTGCTAGCCATGGTATTCAACGACAACTTACTACTGCATACACACCACAACAAAACGGTGTGGCTGAGAGAAAAAAACAGAACAATTTTAAACATGGTTCGCAGCATGATGACGGGAAAGAATGTGCCAAAGAAGTATTGGCAAGAAGCAAAAAATTGGTGCGTGTATGTACTGAACATGAGCCCTACTACTGCAGTGGAAGGTATGACACCTGAGGAAGTTTGGAATGGTCAAATCCCATCTGTAGATCACTTCAAACTCTTTGGTTGTGTTGCTCATGCACACATACCAAAAGAAAAACGGAAGAAATGGGATGATAAGAGCATCAAGTGTGTTATGTTTAGGGTAAGTGAGGAGTTCAAAGCGTACATACTGTATAATCCTGTCAAAAATAAGATTATTATCAGTAGAGATGTTGTGTTCGAGGAAGACGCGGAATGGGAATGGAACAAGGATTTAAAGGAGGAATCAAATGTTCTTGTCCTGAATGACGATGATGATTATGCTAAGGAAGCTGAAATAATAACACAAAATGGTGGAGATAATGATTATCCGACAATAGATGAGCAAACGATCCAAAGGAGGAGGCCAAGAACAACTCCAACATGGATGAGAGATTATGTAAGTGGAGAAAGTCTATCTGAAGAAGAAGAAGAAATGTAGAACTTTGTTATGTTCATGGAGGATTTCAGTTTGTTCTCTTCGATAACAGACCTGACCAACTTTGAAGATGCAGTACACGAATTGCTAAGTGGAGAGAAGCTATGGATCGTGAAATAGAATCCATTGAGAAGAATGAAACTTGGGAGTTATGCAGACTGCCACAAGGAGTGAATACTATTGGAGTCAAGTGGATTTTTAAGACAAAGCTTAATGAAACTGGAGAAGTAGACAAGTGCAAAGCGAGGTTAGTTGCTAAAGGATATGCTCAAAAATATGGTATAGACTACACCGAGGTATTTGCACCAGTTGCAAGATGGGATATCATTAGAGCAATTCTGGCTATGGCAGCACAAAAGGGGTTGAAGGTGTATCAACTCGACGTAAAAAGTGCATTTTTATTTGGGGAACTCATTGAAACAGTGTATGTTGATCAGCCACAAGGGTATGTGAAGAGGGGTCATGAAACTGAAGTTTACAAGCTCAAAAAGGCGTTGTATGGTCTCAAAGAGGCGCCTAGATCATGGTACACCCGTATTGAAAAATACGTCACAGAGAAAGGGCTGGAAAAATGTCCTCATGAACCCACACTGTTTGTCAAGACAGACAATGAAGGTAATTTTCTAATTGTATCATTGTACGTAGATGATATTATTGTGACATGAAACAAATCAATCGTGGTGGAAGAGTTTAAAACTTCGATGAAAACAGAATTCGACATGTCAGATATGGGGGAGATAAGGTATTTTCTTGGAGTGGAGATAGTTCAGGATGGCACATGCATATATATGTGTCAAAGGAAATATGCTCGTGAGATACTTGAGAAATTCAAAATGAAAGAATGCAATTCGGTGAGAAATCCAATTGTACCAGGAACCAAATTGGTGAAAGAGGATATTAGTGGAAAAGCTGATGCTAATTTATACAAACAAATGGTGAGATGTTTGATGTATTTGGCGGCCACTAGAACAGATTTGATGTTTGTAATAAGCTTGTTTAGCAGGTTCATGGAAAATCCAACTCAAACACACATGGGAGCAGTGAAAAGGGTTCTTAGGTACGTGAAAGTTACTATTAATCTAGGAGTACACTATAAGAAAAATGGAAGTAGCACACTTGAAGCATACTCGGACAGCGACTATGCCGGAGACTTGGACAGCAGAAAAAGCACCTTAGGTTATGTACTTTTTTTGAGCAATGCAGCCATATCGTGGTCATCTAAAAGACAACCAGTGGTGACCTTGTCCACAACAGAGGCTGAGTTTGTGGCGGCTGCAACATGTGCATGTCAAGTTATATGGTTAAAGAGAGTCTTGGAGAACATTGGAGTGGTTCAACGAGATGGAGAAAGTACCATAATGTACTGCGATAACATGTCTACAATCAAACTATCAAAAAATCCAATCATGCACAAAAGGAGCAAGCACATTGATGTAAGGTTTCATTTCCTTAGAGATCTTGCAAATGATGGAGTTGTAAAATTAGTACACTGCAGTACACAAAGACAAATTGCAGACATCATGACAAAGCCCTTGAAGTTGGATACTTATGAGAAGCTACGTGAAATGCTTGGAGTTTGTGAAGTTATGCTGATAAACTAAAACCAATTGGTTTTGGTTTAGGAGAGGCTGTGTTAGGAAAAAAGAGTCAATAAATTGTTTAGTCAAGTCTTATAATGTGCCTATTATCTAGGACACGTTTAGTTTATGTTGTTTAATTAGTGTTTTAAATGTCTCATGTTATTTAAGATCTATTGGTGGTAACTAGATTACAAATAGAGTCGTACCTCTATCAAATTGAATAAATAAATCAGTTTACACCATTTTCTCATTGTCACTTTACAATCGACATGGACACCGATTACATTCATTACGTATGTTCCGTAGCTTTATACACCGATTACATTCATTACGTATGTCCCGAACCGTAACCAACGTCGGACACGTTGAGTCGGTTTACAAGCCCGTGATCGAGGCGCCGTTTGGATTCAACGTCAAGGTTTCGCCGGAGAAGTTAGTGTTTAACAATGGAACAAACAAGGTTTCATTTACGGTGAGTGTGCCTTCGGGCTCACACAGAGTGAACACAGCGTTTTACTTTGGGAGTTTGACTTGGAGCGATGGATTTCACAATGTCACGATCCCAGTTTCTGTGAGGACACGTTTCATCGATGATAACTTTTACCTGTAAATTGTTTTCCTATTATTAAAAAATTGCTTTCTTGAAGAGAAAAAACAAATCATACAATCGGATTAGGGCAGGGGGTTTTTTAGGCCCAATGAATACTGAGGAAACAAAATGTCTGCTTCGGATTTTGAATACTGAGATAGTCCTTTAAATCAGAAAAGCCTGGATTCTCAACAACTTTTTGTAGGCTTTTATTTATATAAACATTTAATTCCTAATATATTATTTGATAAACTTTTTAATAAATTAACCTTATTCCGATATGTTAATAACAAAAATACCATAATGACGTGTCAATACCACAACGAATTTCAGCTTAAATATATAAAAGAGTTTAATACATGTCTCTGATATTAATTTGGTTAGAGAATAAATATATTTTATTCAACTAAACAAAGTAATGAAATCTTACTCTGATGTGTTATTAAAAAAAATATTATGTTAACATTTCATCACTACAGTATATTTCAAATAAATATATAAATAAATTTAACTTATTAAAATAATTACAATATATGTCATTGTTATTAATTTGATTAGACAATTAATATGTTTTATTAAACTAACAAAAAATATTATTATATTCATAAAAAATAATTATTATTTTTCTTAATTTATATATACAAAAATTAATGTTAAAAATAATTTTAAATAAAAGTTAAAATTATATAAATATTTAATTTATATTCTTTAATAAAAATATAATTTATGAATATGTTTTCCCACGCATGACCTGGATATAAATCTAGTTTTTTCTTAAAACGTTTTCTTTTTCCAAATGGACCTTATTCGATGGCTCCAATTTCATATACTACATCAAAATTATATTTAACAATCTTCTTCTGCCTTCTTCTGATCCGCCAAATTCTTTCTCTTTTTTTTTCCCCCGCAAAACCTTCGACCTTGCAAATAAATACATATTTAAAAAGGGATTCAATTTAAAAACAAAATTGTGTGTATATCTCTGATTTTGTAGATGAAAGAGCAATTTAGATTTTGGACCAAAAAGGAGTAATATTAGACGAATACAAAGAAGTAACACATAAAATTAATGATTGTAAAACCAAAAATGTTGGTAAATCTGTTCTAAACATTTAAGAATTGAAATTTTATAATTTTGTAATATTTGAAAAACAAGTTAAACAAAACTATGATTTCATTTTTGTAGCAAACTATTGTTAACTTAGAACACAAATATGTGGATAGCTAATATGTTGTGATTTTGACACATTTTAACCACTTTTTGTAAGTGTTTTTGAGTTTTTATCAAGTATTTTTAATTTTTATGAGTTAGAACTGAGTTGAAACACTGAAATTTGTCACTCTTTAAAAGTCTTCCCACCATTGGATCAAGCTCAAACGTTGTCACAAGATAGAAGAACGAGTTATATTAGTTGCAAGGGGTTTGAATCCAATACAACGGTTCGATCAAAAGTTATAATAGTTTTCGTAAAACGAATCGAGTGATGTTCCGCGGAAATAATTTTTGGGCCCAAAATTGGTCCAATCCAACTCCAATTTGACGTAATTCGACTTTGCAACTATTTAAACATTTTTTCAGCCATTTTTAGAGTTAAACTTCTTTGGCTTTTTCACTTATAAGCATTTTAGAGAGAAAAAATCTTGACTGTATATCTTATTGAGAAGATTTCTAAACTTTTACTCGTTATTTATGCAATTTTATTAACTGATTATGATTTGTTCATCGTTATTTATGTGTGAGTAGATCCCTAGTTAAGTTTTAGGATTTTCAAAGATTTCAATAATCGTTAGATTAGGATGTTGGAATTAGGAGTTTTCACATGGATTTTCATTTAGGTTGTTCTGATTGTTTATTCTAACCTGATCAATTAGACTATGATATTAGGATTAATCAAACACATCAAAAGTGTTGTTAGGTTTCCTGAAAAAAACTTAGATGAGCAAATTATCTTTAACCAACGAAAGCTGATGTTAAAGCAATTTATGGACATATTAGAACTTGAAAAATAATGCGTGTTTAGGAATTTGAATTCAAACGATAGTTTTGAAAGATAAATTATTAGACATAGTAGTTTAGTGCTGGCTAGGTAGTCATGTTCTAAGTTCTAGGTGGTATTTAATCAAATCACTAATAGAAACCCAATTACCTATATTGATTCCGTGTGAATTTTCCCTAAACCTAATGTTTTTCATATTATAAGTTTACATCAATACAAATATTTGTCGTTTAAATATTTTTCCATTAAACTTTTTATATTTTCCTTCTTAGCAAAAATATTTATTCCAAGAATTATTAAGTAATAACTGGTCCTTGTGGATTTCGTACCTAAGTACTACTATGTTTGTCTGTGCACTTTGAGCAAATTTCTTTAAGTTCAATAGCCAATTGTCGTTGTACTACACTAATATGTTTAATAATTATACTTTCCTTTGAACTCAGATTTCTAAATATGCATTAGCGTTCAAGTCTTAATTTGTTCACAAAGTGTCTTAATATTAACTTTTATTGGTTAAGGACACTTTGATCATACTTAACTATATTTTTGATGCGTTCGATTAATCATATGATCGTAATATAATTGATCATTTCAAATTAAGCAATAATAACAATCTTGATGAGATCGCGATGAAATCTCTAATATGTAAATCTAATTTATCAAATCCTAAAATTATTTTAAAAATCCTAAAATCTAACTAGGAATTTCCTGAAATATTATCAAAATGTCAAAGCAAATAAATATGACAAAAAAATATTGGATAAAAACAAATAATAAACTAGGATTTAGAAATCTTTTCAATGAAGAGAGTAGAATCAGAGATTTATCTTTCCAAAGCTTACACGTGCAAACTTTAAGTCTGAGAAAAATAAAATAAAATATCTAAAAAATGGTTACCATCGGATATAATGGTTGAAATAGGCTTTTCATGGGGCAGAATTGAAAATTCCAACAAATTTCTTTTTCTAAATGCAAATCGGGTCAATATGGGATGTGGATCTATCGATCAGCGTCGGATCGAGCGATCTAAGATCTTCAGGGCAAACTAAGATTGTTCGATCTATAAAGGGATCGATCAATCCATTCCTAGATCAATTGATTTAAGTGATTTTGATCGATCTCTGATCTTCACGCAATTATGGGATTGATTGATCGTGTTATAGGAACGATCGGTCCTTCCAATATAAAAAAACAATCATTTTGTCACTTTATTTTGTGATCACATTGTAGTTACAAAATTGACTATTTTGCGATCATTTTGAGACTATGTTAGAGTTTGTCTGTAGTCGCGTAGTGATCATATTTTTGATACTAAAAATTATACTTGTATATTGGTTGCAATTTGCGATTAAATTGCGATCAATATACAATTATTTTGCGACCACGTTGTTTGGTCGCGTTTTTGCAATCATTTTGTTACCACATATGATGTACTCACACATTGGTCGCATATTGGTCGCATATTGGTCGCATATTGGTCGCAAAAAATGACACTTCAGTTTAAAATTTTAAAAAAAAAAAATTATTGAATCTGATCGCAAATTAGTAATTTGCGATGACAGGTTTGTAACTAACACATAATGGCAAAAGAATCACAAAATTTGCTACTCTTAGGATGTGGTGCATAGTCGCAAATTTTGGGACGACGATATAGTCGCAATTGTGGTCACAAATTATATAACTGTTACCGTACATGGTCGCATTTTAGTCGCAAAATACCGACCAATGCGATAACAAGATTTTGCAACCAGTTTTTTGTGATTATATTGTGTGTCCGATCACTTTGTGACTACTACTTTGGTAATTAATCATCTGTTTTTTGTAGTGTTCCTCCGAAATGCATGATCTTCATTTTCACCCTAGTGTACCAAGCATCCGAAACTCAACCGTGGACGTATTAGATCCGAAACACGACACAAAACGACTTGGAAAAATCTAAAATGTGCAAACAAAGGTTAGAATGCGTCACATACGGAACATATCACCTATGGACAAGAAAGATTTAGAAGATTGTTGAGATACATTAATATCTTAATAGAAAAATTTGCATTTATTTTTAATATATTATTTCTATATTAGTTTAGTAAATTAAGTTTCTCCAACTCTATATAAAACAATGTATTGTATTTTATTCTAATTACATCCAATAATAATTCTTTGTAAACACTTTTGTGTTATTACTCTCATCAATTTATCACGGATACGAGAGCAGTCGATCCTTGTCTAATGGTGCATGAATATTTTTTCAGCGAACATGTCTTTTTATTTAGCAAACGCGGACTTAACGAGCTTTACAAATACATTTATGATAAAAAAAAAAATTTAATTCAAGAAATAACTTTTTTATGAACAAGATGAACGATCAAAACTTGTGATCTCTTTTACTCGCTTGACAGCTAAACCAAGTAAAAATCTTCATCTCTCGGTAAGCCACCACCCAAAACATAAAAGATTAGAGAGTCTAGGCGGGTAGATCACCATCGACCATTTCACTATTCTTGTCGCTCTCATATGTTGTCTCGTGATCTCGATACCGTGAGTTATTTTTAAACATCGCAATCGCGAGTTTATTCTAAGTTTTGTATTAGATAGTCATGGTTTGGCTTGGTTTAGCTCGGTTTAATGTTGGTGAATCATTTGTATATATAAACGTTTTTGTATAGTTTCTGTTAATTAACGAGAAATAAAAGACAGCTTAAATTCTTCTCTCTAGCTTTACTTTCTCTCTCTAGTTCTTAGAGAATCTCGAACTTCAGATTGTGATATGGTATCAGAGCTTGAATTTCTTCAACCTTTGATTCTTCCGCTTTACCGTAGCTGAACAAAATGAGTTCTCCATTTCCGTTATTTGAGAGGTTTGCTGTTTTTCTTCTCGTCACGATTACGGATTTGTTCGTCGAAATCTTTTTTCGTTTTTGTTTTTTGTTTCTGTTGATTTCTTTCAATTGATCTTCGTTTGTGTCAATTTCTCATTCCTTAAACAATCATTGGCATAACTTTCTGATTTTTCCCCAATTTCTCCATTTTTGAGATGGGGACAATTTCTCCTTCGGTTTCGGCGAACACACATGGTTCTCAAAATGCAATATGATATTCAGCTGATTAATATGAAAATCCATTTTATCTTCATAACAATGATCATGCTGGTTTAATATTAATTTCAGATCGATTGACTATAGCTTCCGATTTTCACTCTTGGAGGAGATCCGTACGTATGGCGTTAAATGTTTGGAATAAACTTGGATTTATAGACGGTATGATCTCTAAACCTCCTATTAATCATCGTGATTATGGAGCATGGTCAAGATGCAATGATATTGTAGCTACGTGGTTGATGAATTCTGTTTCGAAGAAAATCTGACAGAGTCTTTTGTTTATCTCCACTGTTGAAGGAATTTGGAACAATTTGTCGTCTAGATTTAAGCAGGATGATGCTCCTAGAATCTATGACATAGAACAGAGGTTGAGTAAGATTGAACAAGGATCTTTAGATGTTTTAGCCTACTATACTGAACTTGTTACTCTTTGGGAAGAGTATAAGAATTACGTAGAGCTGCCTGTTTGTACTTGTGGAAAATATGAGTGTGAAGCAACAGTTAAATGGGAGACTTTGCAACAAAGAAGTAGAGTTACAAAGTTTCTTATGGGTCTGAATCAGTCATATGAACAGACTAGAAGACACATATTGATGTTAAAGCCAATTCCGACCATTGAAGAGGCCTTCAATATTATCACTCAGAATGAGCGACAAAAGTCTATTAAGCCATCTTCAAATATTGAGAATGTTGCCTTTCAAACAACTGCTTTACCTCCTGGACCTAAGGCTGAGCCATATGTTGCTGCTTATAATACGGGGAGGCCAATGCAAAAGCCTGTGTGTACTTACTGTGGAAAAATGGGACACACAATTCAGAAATGCTTCAAGATACATGGTTTTCCTCCTGGATATAAGACAAATTATAAGGCTCAGTTTCAACCAAGGATGTTCAATCAATCTCAACCACGGGGTGTTCTACATAATAACAATTCCTTTAATCCTACTAATGCAATTGTGAATGTCTGTTCTGAGACAGGTTATGCACAAAATACAAGCGGGAGTAATGGCTTGTCTCTTCAAGACTTGTTTCTAGAACAGATTCATGGTTTGATTGCACAGTTCAACAATCAACTTAAAGTTCAAGAATCTATTGTCTCATCTGCTCCTAGTCATTCCACTCTCTCTGTAAAAGGTGTCATGGCTCAAAAATCTTCATCCGGTAATGTTTCTAGATCATCCTTTTTCACAAAAATACATCCCGTTTTTACCTTTCAATCTCATATTTTTTCTTCTATCCATACTTCACCCTCGCATAGTACTTGGATAATTGATAGTGGGGCTTCTAGTCATGTTTGTTCTGACTTGGCTATGTTTAGAGATGTTAGGCATGTATCTAGTATGACTGTGACTTTACCAAATGGGACTAGAGTGCCTATCACACACACAAGAACTGTATTTCTTTCACCACATCTTATTTTGTATGATGTGTTACATGTTCCTGATTTTTATTTCAACTTGATAAGTGTCAGTTGCCTCGTTAAAACACTATTCTGTTCTGCTCATTTTTTGTTGGTTATTGTTTTATCCAGTACCTTTCTCAAGGATTGATGATTGGGAGGGGTAAACTTCACCACAATATTTATATTCTTGAGAATATTACCCCTTCAACATCACTTGCTACATCTGTTTTCTGTGGTGCATCACTGGACGATGGAAAGCTTTGGCATCATCGCCTTGGGCACCCATCTCCAGCTGCCTTACAGAAACTTTCTCATGTTTTACCTTCTTTAAAAACAATTTCTTCAGATTCCTTTCATTGTCCTTTTTGTCATTTGGCAAAACAGAAAATACTTTCATATATTTCACATAATAACCTTTCTGCTCAGGCTTTTGATCTTGTTCATATTGATGTCTGGGGTCTTTTTAGTGTTGAATCAACTGAAGATTTCAAATACTTTTTGACTTTGGTTGATGATTGCACTCGGGTTACATGGGTATACATGCTGAAGAGTAAAGGGGATATTTTAATGGCTTTTACAGCTTTCATTAAGATGATTTCCACATAGTTTCACAAAACTGTCAAAGCCATTAGATCGGATAATGCACCAGAATTGAATCTTAAAGATTTTTTTTTCAGAATCATGGAATGGTGCATTATTTCTCTTGTGCTTATACTCCTCAACAAAACTCGGTTGTTGAGAGGAAGCACCAACATTTATTGAATGTTGCTCATGCCTTGTTATTTTAATCCCATGTGCCTCTTCAATACTGGAGTGATTGCATTACCACTGCAGTATTTCTGATTAATCGTTTACCTTCTCTATTACTTGGACATAAATCACCTTATGAACTACTTCTTGGCAAAAGTCCTGACTATTCCCTTCTTAAAACTTTTGAATCTTTATGTTATGTGTCTACCAATGTTAAGGATCGTCACAAGTTTTCTCCTAGAGCCCAACCCGGTGTTTTTCTGGGATATCCATCCGGTTATAAGGGGTACAAAGTCTTGGATTTAACCTCGCGTTCTATATCCATTTCTTGAAATGTTATCTTTAATGAGAATATTTTTTCTTTCAAAACCAGTGAGCATTTTTCAGAAGCATTTAATGTTTTTCCAAACACAATCCTTCTTCTTCCTTCTCCTTCTTATCTTTTAGATCCTTCAATCACTGGTTCTCATAATAATCTCATGTCCTTGCCTTCTACCCCTTAGTAATGATACTCCACCTGTTTCTATTTCACCTTTATGTGATCTGCATTCTGGTTCTACATCTGACACACAACCTCAGGAAGTACTAGATACAGGCGTTACTGATTTACTTATGGCTACACCTAAGAGACAAACTAGGGCTCCTCGTTACTTGTCTGAGTATGAATGCAACCATATTTTTTCTTCTTCCACCCCTAAACACACCACTCCTTACCCACTTTCATCTGTTGTTTCTTATAACAAACTTACTCCATCATATAGACATTCCATTTGTTCTTTTGATCTTGAAACAGAACCTAAGACTTTTAAACAGGCTATGACATCTGAGAAGTGGAAACATGCTGTGAATGTTGAACTTCAGACTCTAGAACAGAATAATACATGGACTGTTGAATCATTACCGTGTGGGACGAATGTTATGGGGTGTAAATGAGTTTTTACCATTAAATACAATGTTGATGGAAGTGTTGAGAGATATAAAGCTTGATTGGTTGCAAAAGGTTTCATACAACAAGAAAGAGTAGATTACATAGATACCTTTTCACCAGTGGCAAAATTAACTACTGTGAAGTTATTGTTAGGACTTGCTTCAGTTAAAGGTTGGAGTTTAACACAAATGGACGTTTCTAATGCGTTTCTTCATGGTAATCTTGATGAGGAGATTTTTATGAGTCTTTCACAAGGATATACTCCACATTCTGATGTTGTTTTACCACCAAATCCAGTGTGTAAACTGTCCAAATCATTATATGGACTGAAGCAAGCTTCTCGCCAATGGTATAAAAGGTTCTCTTCTGTCCTTTTATCAGCCAATTTTGTTCAGTCTCAAGCTGACAACGCTTTGTTTGTGAAGGCTACTTCTACTTCTTTCATTGTTGTGTTAGTCCATGTGGGTGATCTTCTTATTGCTAGTGACAGTGAAGCTTCAGTAAGAGATCTTAAAGGTCTTCTTCATTCTGAATTTCGAATAAAAGATCTAGGCCCAACTCGTTTTTTTGGGATTAGAGATTGCTAGATCAAGTTCTGGGATTTTAGTTTGCCAAAGAAAATATGCATTGACTCTGTTACAAGATTCTGGTTTGTTAGGATGTAAACCAAGTTCAATACCTATGGATCCTACATCCCGGCTTACTAAAGAACATGGTACTTTGCTGCCTAATCGTACATCTTACATGGATTTAATTGGCAGACTGTTATATCTGACCATCACCAGGCCAGATATTACGTTTCTGTCCATCAGTTAAGCCAATTTCTATCTCCACCTACTGATATACATCTCCAGGAAACACACAAGGTTCTTCGATACATTAAAACCAATCCAGGTCAAGGTTTGATGTTTTCTTCTACTTCTGAATTTTGTTTGAATGGTTTTGCTGATGTTGATTGGGCTGATTGCAAAGATACTAGGAGATCTATCACTGGTTTTTGTGTTTACCTTGGTGGTTCTTTGATCTCTTGGAAATCTAAAAAGCAGGCTGTTGTAAGTCGCAGTAGTACTGAAGCAGAATATAGAAGCTTGGCTTTGGTCACATGTGAACTGATATGGCTTCAGCAGCTTCTTCAGGACCTCCATATTTCTGTTTCAGCACCTGCAAAATTATTATGTGACAACAAATCAACCATTCATATTGCAAGCAATCCGGTCTTCCATGAATGCACCAAGCACATCGAAATTGATTGCCACACACTTCGTGATCAGATTAAGCTTGGTAAACTCAATGTCATTCATGTCTCTACGGCAAATCAGCATGCTAATATCCTCACTAAACCTCTTTCTCCCGGGTCATTTCATGCTTTGTTTCAAAAGATGTCTTTATCAAGTCTTTATCTTCATTCATAAAATAGAAGATAATGACTTGAGGGAGGCATATTAGATAGTCATAGTTTGGCTTGGTTTAGCTCGGTTTAATGTTGGTTAATCATTTGTATATATAAACATTTTTGTACAGTTTCTGTTAATTAACGAGAAATAAAAGACAGATTAAATTATTCTCTCTAGGTTTACTTTCTCTCTCTAGTTCTTGGAGAATCTCGAACTTCAGATTGTGATATTTTGTAATCGCGAATTTTAATTAATAATTAGTTGACCCTACGTCTGCGTATAAACATCGATAATAACCATACGCCTGGATGTTCTAGCTGATTTGATCCAATGGTCGGGGTATAACTCTGCAATAATAAAAACATGATCGAATATAGTGTTGATATTTTGAAGTTTTGTATAATCTCACACATGTTACCACATAAATTTTTCTGATGGTATTGGAAGATCAACTTCAATCTAAAAATTGAGAATATGATCACCAATAAAAGTTTAAAAGATTATTAGTATAAATTAACATTTTATATTATTAAAATTAGTATTTATCTTTAATTTATTATTTTCATATTGGTTTTAAATAATATTTTTTTTCAACTCTATGTAAAGCAATCTTTTGTGTTATTTTATTTACATGAAAGTCAGAAAGTGCAATAACAACTAGTTTTGATAAACGCTTATTGTATTTATATTCTCATCAATTTATCAACCGGCGATCCAGCACCAGACCCCGGAGGCCAAAAAGAACTAGAGGCTCTCTTTTTCTTTCCCTCTTTCTCTTGACGGAATCGTAACATGTATCATTACTTTTTTTATTGGAAACTCAATATATATAAACATCACTTATTAACAAATTAACGAATATATATCTAGCTTAGCGGCGTCTTCTAAAAACTGCTCTTTCATAGCGAGGCAAACTTACTGTGCAATTTCATTTTCTTGTCAAAGGTAAAAATCAATATCTTATACTTTCATGGCTGTAACTGCTTACTTATATCTAGATCGGCCACTGCGCACAAGCATTAGATGTTTAATCTTGTCAGTATTTTACACGTAAGCACATAAACACACAATTTGCATGTATTTCTGTGTATATAAACATAATGACAACACACAATTTGCATCATAACCTGTAAACACTTACACGCATGCTTTTTTTTGTGAGTTTATACTATCTTTGTTGTGTTCGCATGTTCTTCCACTTAAATCAAGTTCAAGGTAACACTAACTTCCTTGTTTAAAACAGTGAATATTCGTCAAAAGTAGTGTAATATTTTCTTCGAGTTGGAGTCCTATTTTTCCTCTAATAATGAGGCGTCGTTAACTAATGGAGTAATGCACGTAGATTTTGTATACTTCTGTCTAACTTTAATGAAATTAAAATTACCGAAAATATTAATAATATTTATTTTATTAAATATTCGTAATATATATAGAAATATGAAATTTAATAATTTAATTTTGTTAAATGGTTAAATGTATTATTGTTGTGTACTCTAAATTTAAAAAAAAATTCGAGGAGTGTTGGACGCCCCTTATCTTTATCCACTTTTCTGTATATCATTTGTATTTGTTTCCCATTTCAACGTAATTTGTTAATGTTTTTGATTTAATTTTGTGATATTGTTAGATATATTGATCTGTATAACTTAATATTTATACTCCATTATTAAGGAAAATGGTGCATTTCATAATTTAAAAGTACAATAACATTTCAAATATTTTAAATATAGGTGCATATATTTGAAAATAATCAGATCTAACATTTTCATACAGCTAAAGTTTTGAGCATGAATTCAAATTACATCATGGTAAAAAATCATTATATGCATTTAATAGAAACTTTGTAGCAATTTCTCTTTCTTTGTATGTTAATTTAGCATTGTTGAAAATAATATTTAATGTTATTAGTTATCTTCGCCATCAAGTAGTTTTTGTTTATCTTTTGCCGCATGTGTTTGTGAGAGAGAAAATTGTAGGAGTTATTAGCAAGGAAGAAATGCAACATTAAGTTTTCACAAATAATACTAGTTTTTCTTCTTCCAAATTAAATGGTATTCCAAAGGAATTTGGAACGAAATTCATATACTTAGACTAAATGATTCCCAAATAGAATTGAACTAGGGATTCTAGAAATCAATTATCAAGTATAGGAAACGCCACTAGCTAGAGTGTATACAGCAACTTGGCAATATTAATGTTTCTTGTCTGTAATGTTTTACAATAACGTTTTGCTAGCAGGAAAATTTTATTTTGTTACCATCAAATCAAACATAATATCTGTTTTGACTTTGTTATAAAACTATTTCGTATGATTGATATCAAATTTGTTTTCACAATTTACGAATAAACCATAAAATCTACAACCCCCAGCATATTACCATTGACATGGGTTAATAAAAGGGGACATGAGAAGACAAGCAACCATAAACAAAGTAGCAGGCTTTGTGGTTCTTTTATGTGAACTATAGTTATTGTTTTTCTCTTAGACTATGCTTTGTGTAAGGGGTGTATATATAGACAGCCATAACAAGAAAGGATTGTGTGTTTATGTGTTCATGAGTAAAAGGTTCACATCATATAATAATAGTTATACCTGTACGCGTCAAGCATGCAAAACAAATAAAAATTGCGTATGCGGAAACACATAAAAGTTGTGTATTTATGTGTTTAGATGTAAAATAAAGAAAATAATTACGTTTTCATACACATAAACACATAAAAGTTGTGTACACATAAAGCCATACTCTTATGTCTTATGGCTGTTTATATGTTTGTGACACAACTTTTATGTCTTCCAAACGCGTAACTATTTTCTCAATTTTTACACCTAAACACGTAGTACACAGCTTTTATGTGTTTCCGAGTATCCAATTTTTATTGTTTGGCATACTTTACTCTTTGATGCATAAACTATTATTTTACTCATGAACACAAACATACAATCTTTATGAGAGTATATAAACACCCTTACACTTATAAGAATATTCTAAGAGAAAAGCCTAACTAAAATTCACATAAAAGAACCATGAAGACTGCTACTCTGTTTATGGTTGCTTTTGGTCTCATGTCTTTTTATTAACTCATGCTAAAAATGACACATACTGGAGGTTTTAGATTTTATTGGGTATTCGGAAAATTTGAAAACTGCGATTGCTATTAATCATACAAAATGCTTTTATGGTAAAAAATCAATATATATATATATATATATATATATATATATATATATATATACGCCAAAACGGAACATTAACTTAGTGGAGTGTTATTATAGACTTTATTTTTTTTTTTGAATTCAACAAGACAAAAGTCTCCTCCTAATGTTATAAAAACTGTGACTTTATATCCATGATCATGAACCGTGGTACAAAAACATTTATTGCAAAATGTACGTAAATTGATAATTGACAAATCATATAAAGAAGTCATACAGACATAATTAAAATCTCTAGCAAAAAAGTATTTAACGTGCAATTTTAGTGAAACATAAGTAAATTTTTATGCATAAAAGAATGAATCCAATAATTGATCATGAAAAGATGTATTCTTTGTGGTTCATAAAATTATTTCCAAGTTTTTTATTAATCTGACAATAAAAGAAATAATTGATTTATGTTTAATGGATGCTGTTACAACTTATTTATGTGCCACTGAATAATGGCATCTTTATGAAAATCCTAAAAAGATTTAAACTACACAAAAGAGCAAATTCTAATTCTCTAGAACATTAATCCATAAAAATTAAATCAATCTCTTTATAAATTAAAACAATCTGGGCAAATTTGGTATAATTGTATTTGTGAGTACTTGTTAAGAGAGGGATACAAGAATGACCTCAGTAGCTGCAACTATATAAAAAGATTTGGATAAGGCTTCATTATAATTGTGTGGTGTATATCGATGATTTGAACACTATTAGAATTATTGTAGAGACTTCCCATATAGTGCTATATTTGAAGAAACTGGTTTGAAAAATGAAATATTGTTTGGGATTACAAATTGATCATTTAAAGAATGAAATTCTTGTATATCAAATGACATACAAAAAACGGTTCGTAAAAGGTTTTTTAAGGATGAAGCACGACTCTTAAATATAGAAATGGTTGTAAGGTCACTTGATGCATTAAAAAAATCATTTCTGTCTTAAAAAAACTGAAAATTTTCCTTGGTCCTGAAATCCCACATTTAAATGCAATAGAGGAATTGATGTATCTTGTTTGTCATACAAGACCTGATATATCATTTGCGTCGTGACCTCTAAGATACAAAAAACATAATCTTACTCTTTCTTAACCCGCGTAAGAAAATTTAATTAGTTTTAC
The DNA here is from genome assembly GCA_018901935.1 of Pugionium cornutum. NCBI lineage: Eukaryota > Viridiplantae > Streptophyta > Magnoliopsida > Brassicales > Brassicaceae > Pugionium > Pugionium cornutum. The sequence continues at coordinate 34,179,147 of CM032165.1, forward strand.
AGATGCAAGATACTAATATGTTCCTCATAATATTTGATCCTCAAAATTTAAAGAATATATTTTCGAAAGACATGTGATTTGATGTTGTAGCTTTCCTATTTCTTCGATCAAGAATTATATCTCTGATGCATGTATCGATCATCTTAAAAAGGTAACTAGATGCTAGTGATTTTTGTTTGTCTCTGGTGATTGGGGATACAACTGCGAGTCTTTAATCACAGTATTTTAGTCGAAGGTCAAATTAGTGGATAGACAGTCAAAGAAAGTAACTTTCAGTGAGAATCTAATTCAAAGACTTACACCGAATGGTTTTAAGGCATGTTCAATCGTTCAAGGTGGAGACTTTTCTGATGAAATCTCCAGAGAAATTGTAGCAGGGCAGAATGAGGTAGATGTTGATGCTAAAACTCACAAGGAAAGTGTTTCACAAAGATTACAGAAATTCAGTAGTGGAAAAGAAAGTTTGAGCATGGAAACCAAGTTAAGCTTTCTGTATAAAGCTTTGCAGATACTTGGAACTGATAGGTTCTACAGTATTGTTACTAAAGGCGGTGTAATTCTACATATGATTCACCTAAGCAAAGTTCCAGAGCTACCAAAGACATACCTGGTTTGAATTCACAGTTTTGCTATACACTTCTCAAGAACCTGTAGAGAAGAACTCGGCTCTAGGTAACGTCACTGTAAGTGTCTCCATCTCGCAGAGACAAGGGAAAAACAAGTTAGTTTTGGGTTATAATTAAATCAGTGACAGAAAAGAAAAAAAATCAGAAGTTACCTGTGATGATGGATGCGAAAGGAGGCGTGGCAGAGAATATCTCTCAAAGTGGAGCTCGCCGGAAATTCGCCGGAAAGTGGCTGGAAAAAGATCGCCAGAAAAGTCAACGATGGTCGGCGGTGTGTGGCGGCAAGCACGGTGGCGCGTGGTGGCGGTCGCGGTGGCGCGTGGCCGGAGGTCGGCGGTGCATGGAGGCAGGCGCGGTGGCGTGTGGACGTAGTTGCGGTGGCGCGTGTGGTGCACGCGCTGAGAGCGTTCGGTTCACACGCGGGGCGCAGGCGTTTCATGGGCGGGGCTCGTGACCGGCGCATGATCACAGGGCAATCGGCGCATGGTCGGTGGCGCCGGCGCGTGGCTTTCGCGGGGATGGCGCGTGGACGTGCGTGTCCAGCACGTGAAGGACACGCGCCCGAGAAAAAAAAGAAAAAAAAAAGAAGGAATAGCTGAAAAACAGAAGCTTCGGCGAGAAGCTTCGGGAGAAGCTGTGACGGGACGTGGCGGTGCTGGGGAAAGTGAACTCGTTGGTGCAGATCCGGAGCAGATCCGGGAAGAAAGCTTCGGGAGAGGAAGCTTTCGCGTGGAAGGAAGCTTCGATAGAAGCTTCGACTGGAGCTTCAATGGTGGCTTTGGGAGAGAGGAAGAACCGAAGAAGGAGGCTTCGAAGAAGCTCAATGGCGACGAAGAACCGAAGAGAGGGGTCGCCGGGAGAGGATGCTTCACGACGCAGGAAAGCCAAAATGGAGAAGAAAGAGAATGGACATGGGATTGGGCTAGAAGAAAAATTCGTGGGCCCAATAGTAAATAAAGAAAAAGGTGGAGTGTTGTGATTCAATGCCCAATAACAAATCTTCTATATTTTCTATTGGGTCACGAAAGGCCCAAATGTCAAAAAAAAACCCTCATATGCATGATATATAATAATCATGTGCACGTGCACCTAGAGTTATTGGTTGACACACACAAATTCGAGGACTGCTAAAAGTGAATTTCTGCCGTGTGTGAGAGAGATAGAGAGATAAAGAGAGAGAGTTATTCTGCTTGTAATTCTCTAAGTCTAGTGTTTCTCTAAACTTGCTTCATTGTAAAAGGCTTTCATCAGTTTATAATAAATTTTGTAGGAAATAGATCCTATCCAAGATGTACTTTAATTGAGAATTCGGTAATTAAATTTTGTGTTTTTATTTTTAAACAATCCAAAACTAACACTAAATACAATAGGAAATGATCCTAAAATTCTAACAGAATCGTTTAAAACATCATCACATAGATATCTCAGAAGAAATCGATTATCACTTTTCCACTTGTAAAATAGAGTACGCTATTTAATGTGTTTGTCATGCAATTGGATTATAAAACTTGTTAAAAGAATTGAGTTTGCCAAGATAACAGCCAAGCAATATTTTAGTAGATAACAATTCACCGTACAAAAAAAAGAACTATTATGACTAAATTTTGATGTAAATATTATTCATCATAAACTTTGACATTTTTAATACGATATTGTTACCAAATATTAATGTTACAAATGAGTGGGTGTTTCGTCACAATATTGTGACAATCTAAGTCGTAATCACAATTAATCACAATTGTATGACGAAAACAACCATTGTTAAATTTTGACTTAATTATGACCAAAAGTGACGTCATTACGTTACAATCTTGTGAAGTGTAAACTTGTTCTTTTTTTTGTTGCGAGCTTTGAAAATGACTTAAAGAATCACAAAAGAACACGAGAGCTTTTAACCAGTTCACGGAGTAACTCCGCTATGTTTGGAGAGGAGACATCACCCTCTAATTCACTATCTTGAGAGAGAATCTTTGTGTATCAATCAGCACTTACAAAAGTCACCAAAACAGGTAAACCGAAAGATTACATATAGAAAAGAAATTAGACACTTTATTTCTTGGTATCTCACTCGCTCTTACTCCATCTCTCTGATGCAGATCGGAAAGATTTGCATGCATTCTTTTTTTGTTTGTTTTCTCTCTCTTTGATCATCGACGAAGAAAAATCCCGAATTATAGTCGGTTAGCTTACGAGCTGGTCCAACCAGGTTCAATTTTAGTCACTAGATTTAACAATCTCCTCCTTTGTTATTTTTTGGAAACCCTAATCTTCAGTGACTTTCCTTTATTCACTCTCAGCCGACTTCTCCTTTCTCTCATAGTGAACCTCCTTCGGAAAATTTCCTTTTCCGATCTCCGACTGAGCTGCATGATGCATACTCAGCTCCTCCTAGCTCGATATATAGTGTACAGAACCCCAAGTAGTAGTTCACAAGATACCCAAGAGAATGAAAAAGGAGCGGTAACTCAAGAACCAACTCCAATCCAAGAAGAAGCTATGACCCAAAACCAAGAACAAGACGACTTGGAAGTGGGTATTGACATAGAAAAATCAAATAAGACCTATCTTGTCCTACAAAGCAAGTGTGAGCAATTTAATTCATGGAGGGAAAAGAAATTTCAGTTTGAATAACAAGGGAAAAGAAGAAAAGGAGGGAAGTTATTATTTTAAATGGTTAATATGGTGATATAGCTGCCTTGGGAGTCAGCTCCTCCTTGCTTGAGACACGGTATATTTAGCTCCTCCTTGCTTAGACCTTTTCGACTTCTTTAGATGGCTTTCATGTCCACCTACTGTCAGAAGAAATCTTCTAAGCTTTCCGATAGCCTCTATCCTTGCCCAAATACGGTAAGATCTTCTGACTGCAGATCTTATTCCCCTTTTTTTCTTTTCAACAAAAAAACTTTCATATCCATATTGTCACTGACCTGATTTTTCTTTTGTTGGCCTGAAAAATGTATCTGGGCGGAGCCGGGAGCTGGATCAAAAGATCCTTAGTTGACCTAGACCATCTTCGAACCTTGGTCCAGGTAAGGCCTTAGTTAATAAATCAGACGGATTTATTTTTGTATCAATCTTGTCTACTAAAACTCCCCTTGAATTCATAATACTCCTTATAAAGTGATACTTGACGTCGATATGTTTGGTTCTCTCATGAAAAACTCTGTTTTTTTGCCAAATATATCGCGCTTTGAGAATCACAGAATACTTTAGGAATAGTATTTGAGATTCTTAATTCGTTGCATATTCCCTTGAGCCATATAGCCTCCTTAACAGCCTCTGTTAGAGCTATATATTCAGACTCAATAGCTGATAGGGCAACAATCTGTTGCAAACCATACCTCCAACTGATAGTGTTTCCCCCTATCTGAAACACATACCCTGTAATGGACCTCCTCCTATCTAAATCGGCTGCAAAATCTGCATCCACATACCCAATGATATCAAAGTTCTCTCTTTTTGAAAATGTAAGAACTTTGTTTAGGGTTCCCTTTAGATAGCGCATTGTCCATTTCACTGCTTGCTAGTGACACCTTCCTGGATTTCTCATAAACCGGCTTATTAGGCCTACCGCGTATGCCAGGTCGGGTGTTGATCCGACCATGGCGTACATTAAACTCCCCACAACATTTTGATAAGGTATCTCACTCATTAAAGTAGCTTCTCTTCTAGCTTCTTCCTGATTTAAGCTTCTTAGCTTAAATTGAGATCCAATAGGTGTGCTGACCATCTTAGAATCATACATGTTATATGTTCTTAGTACATGTGCCAGGTATTTCTGTTGAGAAAATTTGAGTGTTCCATTCAACCGATCTCTATGAATATCCATCCCTAGGATCTTGCTTGCTGCTCCTAGGTCCTTTATCTCAAAAGCTTCCAACAGATCTTCTTTTAGAACCTTTATGTTAGTCTTGTCTTTAGATGCCACTAACATGTCATCGACGTAAATCAGTAGGTAAATCTGATTTGTGACATGTTCTCCTTTTACGTATATACAAGCATCAAACTGACTTCGATAAAATCCCTTCTCGAACATAAAACTATTGGGCTCTGTTTTAACCCATAGAGCGATTTCTTAAGTAGACATACCTTGTGTTCATTTCCTTTTTCCACAAAACCTTCTGGTTGATCCATGAATATCTCTTCTTCTAGAATTCCGTGTAAAAAGGCCGTCTTGACATCAAGCTGTTCTAGTTCTATGTCAAAAGTGACTACTAAAGACAAAGGAAGTCTTATGGAGACCTGTTTTACAATAGGTGCAAAGACTTCATTGTAGTCAATGCCCTTAACCTGAGAATAGCCTTTAGCTACTAACCTAGTCTTGTATCTAGGACTCTCAATCCCTGGAATTCCGTGTTTCCTTTTGAATATCCATTTACAGCCTATAATTCTTTTTTCCAGATGGTCTGTCTACTAGAATCCAGGTTTTGTTCTTATATAGGGAATCCATTTCTTAATTCATTCCTGCCTTCCACAAACTCCAATATTTTTTCATTTTTGCTTCTCTGAAGGATGCTGGTTCTTCTGAATCGCTTGTAGTTGTTCCTGCCAGAGCATAAGCAATAAAGTCTGAGTCCGAAAACCTTGTGCTTGGTTTTATCGTCCTTTTAGGTCTGTCTCTTATCAGCTGATAATCTGATAAGTCTTCTTCAGGTTCTCTTTCCAATCTCCTGGAACTTTCGAGGAGACTTTCATCTTCTGCATTTTCCTACAGACTGTCTCCTCCTTCATCTTTATTACCTTTCTCAGTTTGTTCCTCTAAGTCTTCATATTCCATGATTGGATTAAATGAAACTCTTTTGTTTTTCTTTTGGTTAGTTTCAATTCTATCCGTAGTTTCATTGCTCCTTTAATTCATGAATAGTTGCTGCTCATTGAACACTACATCCTTACTAGTAGTGCACTTCTGATACTCGGGTATCCACACCCTGTAGCCTTTTACTCCCTGAGAGTATCCCATAAAACACCCTTTTATAGCCCTCGGCTCTGTTTTTCCTTGAACAGTATGTACATATGCTGTACAGCCGAACTTCCTAACATGTTGTAAACTCGGTTTTGAACCAGACCATATCTCTTCAGGGAGTTTAAACTCAACAGCAGAGTTAGGAGACCTATTTATCAGATAGACTGCTATTGAAGCTGACTCTGCCCAGAAACTCTCCTCTAACCATGATTCAGATAACATACACCGAACCTTTTCCATTATGGTCCTATTCATTCTTTCTGAAACCCCATTTTGTTGGGGGAGGGGGGGGGGGGTATAAGTGCATGTTCTGTGTCTGGTGATCCCATTTTCCTTGCACAAATCTTCAAACTGCATATTGTAGAATTCAAGACCATTATAAGTCCTGAGGTATTTAACTCGTCTCCTAGACTGATTTTCTACTACAGTTTTCCATTCCTTGAATTTCATGAATGCCTCATCTTTGGACCTGAGAAAATATATCCAAACCTTTCGAGAGTAATCGTCAATGAAAGTTATGAAATACTTACAGTGATTTAGGCTAGGTGGCGTATTAGGCGATCCCCAAAGATCGGAATGAATGTAGTCTAAAACTCCCTTAGACGTGTGCTGACCTTTCTTGAAGCTCTGCTTATGCGATTTACCTAAAATGCAATTCTCGCAAAATTCTAGATTTGTTACCTCCTTTTCTTCTAGGAATCCTCTTTTTGCTAGAATTTTCATCCCATACGAGCTCATGTGCCCAAACCTCGAATGCCATGTCTGAGCTGTAGTTGTTTCCAATTCCTTTTGAGATACCATAGCTTCATGTTTGGTCACAGTTCCTTGTAGGTAGTATAGTCCTTCATGGTATTTTCCTGTTAATACCTTTTGATTTCCTTTGTAAAATGTTATTGAGAAATCTTCTCCATTGTACCTACAGTCTGATTTTTCCAACATTCCATATGATATTAAGTTTCGACTCATGGTTGGCATATACCTTACTTGTGGAAGGATGACCACTGAGTTGTCTTCATTCACGATTCTGATTTTCCCTTTACCCTTAACTTCGCTATGGGTATTATTACCCATTAAGACCTTTCCACCTTCAAATTCTTCAGAGTTGTAGAGTAGATCCTTGTTTGGTGTTATATGAAAAGTGCAATCAGAATCCAGCACCCATTCTTCTCTAGTATCTTGGGGACTTACTGTCAATACTAGGGGATCATCATCTGAGCTTAAAGCCATGTTTGCAGCATTTCCATTTTCACTGTTTTGAGCACCTTTATTCCTTCTTTCTGGACATTCCCTTTTCCAATGTCCCTTCTTGCTGCATATGAAACAAGCCTTATTGTTTCGATTACTATTTCTTTGCCTTGATTGGCCTCTACCTCTGCTTTTTGATCTATTTCTCCAAGGCTGGTTTCCCTTTTTGTCTTGTCTCCCTCTTGGTTGAATGTAGAGACCCTCTGCCTGGTTTCTTTGAGATCTTGTGTCTTCACCTAATTCTCTTTCTTTTGATTTAGCTGACGCAGTGACTTCCTTCAAGCTTAAAGTCTCCCTGCCATACTTGAGTGTCTCCTTTAATTGATCATATTTTGAGGGAAGCGAACTTAGAAGAAGTATTGCCTGGACCTCTTCCGAAATAGTAACTCCAATGTTGTTTAAATCTGCCACAAGTTTCAGAAAATCATCCACATTTTCATCGATCTTTTTAGCTTCTGCCATTTTGAAGGTATAAAACTTCAACTGTAGATGTATCCTATTTGGCAGGGTACTCTCATTGTACATGCTCTCCAATGTTGACCACATTGCAGCAGCTGTTTGACAGTGGATGATCTTCCGTAAGAGTTGATCTCCCACATTTGTGATTATGATTGCAATAGCCTTTTCTGACTTCTCTAACTTCTCCGGGTCTTTCTTTCTTTCCAAGAAAGAAGTATCCACAGTTTCCTTTGACGAGTCTTTAGAACTAGGTTCTTCCTCTTCCTCCTTAGCCTTTTTAGGTTTTGTAAGAAGGAGCTCATCCTGCAGAATTCCTTTCAACCCTGCCATTCCGAAGTGCGCCATCATGCGTACCTTCCACAATGTGAAGTCTCCATTGCCATCAAAGCGCTCAACCTCATTCCGTTGAGCCGACATTTCCTTCATCAAAGAATGTGATTCTTTGAGATATCTCTAGGGCCAGAGGAAAAATCCGCGATCTCCTACCTTTGCGTTTAGGTAAGAATTTTTCCCAGAAAGAACCAAAAAATCAAGATAGTGAAAGAGTGATTCTTTATGCCGTAGCTCTGATACCACTTGTAAACTTGTTCTTCTGTTTTGTTGCGAGCTTTGAAAATGACTTAAAGAACAAAAGAACACGAGAGCTTTTAACCAGTTCACGGAGTAACTCCGCTACGTCTGGAGAGGGGACAACACCCTCTAATTCACTATCTTGAGAGAGAATCTTTGTGCATCAACTAGCACTTACAAGAGTCACCAAAACAGGTAAACCGAAAGATTACAGATACAAAAGAAATTAGACACTCTATTTCTTGGTATCTCACTCGCTCTTACTCCATCTCTCTGCTGCAGATCGGAAAGATTTGCAGGCGTTCTTTCTCTGTTTGTTTTCTCTCTCTCTGATCATCGACGAAGAAGAAATCCCGATTTATACTCGGTGAGCTTACGAGCTGGTCCAACCGGGTTCAATTTTAGTCGCTAGATTTAAGGGTCCAATCTTTGGCCCAAACCGAAAAAGTCAACAACTATATAACATGAAGGAACAGACGGTTTCAATTTATGATAATATGATGACTAAATAATCAGTTAAAATCGATACGAAAAAATCATAGTAATTGTAACCAAAAGATGAAACAAATTCATGGCCTTTTTAACAAAATTTTAGCAAACAACTTGAAGAGGTCTCTGCTTTGATGTATTATCTCCGTTTTTACGTGTTATGTTATGTGATGTGATATGCGTCGTTATGTTCTTCGTTCTGTTTAGTGCACTTTCCAGATATTTTATACTTTTTCAACAATTAGGGTTTAGTTTTCTCTTAGAATGGAACATCTATTTTCTATATATTTCAGGTTAAAAGATGTCATCACATAACAATATTAAAACAATAAGACGTTAGATGTATAAAAGAATCGATCATACAGTAATTAAGTTTCAGAAGAATTATGCCAAAGATTAGAATTTTATGAGATTTGCAAAGAATCAACCGTTATTTCTCGAGAATGGCAAGCTTTTTTTTCATGTTTCTAGTGTGAGAACGGAAGAATATTGCAAGAAGAGATCGTGTAGACGCATTTATATAATAGGGGTTTCACGCTTAACTATTGGGTATGGATTTCTCATGTGTTGAACTTTTGATTTTTTATTAATCTCCAAACTTAATCTTTTATACCATGACAACACTTGTTTATATTGATAACAACAAACACGAATGTAATTAACGATATAGTAATATATTTTAGACGGCAAAAAAATGTAGTAGAATGGAAACTTTCTATAACCGAAGTTCATCAACCACCAAGATCATCCGAAACATTGTTTCATTGGATCCCACCACAAATAGATTGGGTCAAATGCAACTATGATGCCGTGAAAGTAGTCAACATTTTGGTCTTGGCTGGAAAGTAAGGAACAATCAAGGCATATTCCTCGATGGAGCAATGGTAAATTCTAATACCGACATTCAATAATTGAAACAGAATTTACAACGGTTATTTGGGTTTTACAATTGGTATTTTCCGAAGGTGGAATTTGAAAGAGATAATCTCAACTTAAATAAAATACTAAATGAAGGAATCAAAAATCTGGAGCTCCAAATATATGTGGATACTATCCAGCGATGGTCACCTCACTTCTAAAAAATCAAATTATCATATTGAAATCGACGATGTAATCAAATGGCGGAGAAGTTAGCGAAAAGATCTCTCTTCCTATACTAGTTGGTCTATTTTTTATAAATGTCCTTTAGTTTTACACACTTTGTAATTTATTATCAGTAATCATGTAATTAACGATATAGTAATACATTTTAGACGGTAAAAAAAACAACAAACACGAATGTGAATAGTCAGAAGATGGAGAGTTGTGACTCTTCCTTTTTGTGACTATTAAACGAAACATCATAAACGTAATCTAAAATACATGACTTGTGACTCTTAAATGAAACAACGCAACCTAATGTATAAGATGCGACTCTTCACAAAAATAATTTTAACATACAAAACTCAATTATCGACTTATATTTTCCCTTAATTGAATTTCGATTTCACTCCAAGTTTTCTCCTTAATTCGTCAAATCTTGAGAATGCTAAGTGCTTTGGTAAGCAGGTATGCAAGTTGAGCTTTTTTGCGGTACTTAAGATGAATGAGACCTTTGTATTCTATCTCTCTAACAAAATGATACCTTATTTCAATATGCTTTGTTTTTTTGATGTAACACTAGATTTTTACCGATTGCAAATGCAGATTTGTTGTCGCAGTAAATTGGAACGTTTTCGTGAGAGTTAAAGCCAATATCCACAAAAAAATTTTGTAACCAAATAGCTTGATTCCTTGTTGCACGCACATCGATATATTCCACTTCTACCGTTAATTCAACCACTGTTTGATACTTGTAAGATTGCCAACAAAATACTGCATATCCAAGAGTGAAAACGTATTCGGTCGTACTCTTTTTTATCTTCATTTGATCCACCCGTGTGAGTAACCGAGTAACTCTGGATTGTCAACACTATTGAATTGAACTCCATTGAATTGAACTCCAAAATGAGATGTGCCTTTGACATATCTTAAAACTCTCTTGGATTTTTGGTCGTGTTTCATGAGTGGCGCAGACATGTACCTCTAGAGGTAAGAACTTGCAAACATCAAGTCTGGTCTTGATGTTCATACATACAATAATCCACCAACATTGCTTCAGAACTTTTTTGATTCATTATATTCTTCATCATCTTCAGTTTTCTTGCAGTGTGGTATAAGTGGGGTATTTACACTTTTGCTCTATTTCATGCCAAACTTCTCAACGAGTTTGCATGCATATTTGTCTTGTGATAGAAAAATTTCACGATCATCTTGAATTATTTTCATTGCAAGAAAATAATTTAACCACCCCAAATTTGTCATCTCAAACTCCAACTTCATATATTCCTTGATTTTTCAATGAGTTTAGTGTTGTTACCAGTGATGATGATGTCGTCCACGTACAAACTCACTATCAAAAATGTCTTTTTCTTTGTTCATATTGCTTTGAAAGTCATTTTGTAGAAAATATGAATCAATTCTTTCATACCAAGCATCAGGGATTTGCTTTAAGCCTTATAACGCTTTTCAGAGCATTAATATTCTCTTTTCTTCTCCTTTTACTATAAATCGAGATGGTTGTGCAACATAGATCTTTTCTTCAAATTCTCCGTTGAAAAATACCGATCACATCCATTTTAACCGTTCGGTGAAAGCAAGAACGGTTCAAATTGTGTCATGACTTGAAAAGGGAGCAAAATTTTCAAAGTAATAATCGACGCCATATTCTTGAGAGAATCCTTTTGCCACTAGTCTTGCTTTGTACTTGGTTGGATTTCCATTCGCATCCATCTTGATGTGATATATCCATTTCACGCCAATAATGTTCTTCTTATCTAGTTTTTCCACAAGTAGCCATCTTTTGTTCTTCTCTATCATTTGATTTTCTTCTCTCATGGCATCTCTCTATTCTATGTTCTAGCATGCTTCATTGTATGATTGTGGTTCCTCGGATACAAGAAAACATGCTTATGATATTTGGGTCGTTTCTTAAAATTCTACTCTTGGTGCTGTTTGCAAAATTTCACTCATGGACTTGTATTTCTTTGGTGGCTCTGAAGTATTTTCTTCCTCATTGCTTTTATGATCACCAAGTTGAAAAGGAACAAGGCTGGAGGGATTTTGTATATGATTTCCTTGATCTTGGAAGAAGATTCGAAGGAAGACAAAAATTCTTCTTCAATTCTACTTGTCTTTCCCAATCCCATTTCTTTCTTTCTTTGAATGTTACATCTCTAGGCATCTCCACCTTCTCATTATCTAGAATGAGTATTTTGTATCCTTTTATTGCATATTATAACCAATGAAGATTCTTTTTTGTCTTTTCATCTAATTTGCTTGTCCTTTTTTAGCATGTGAACGGAGTATAGACTTCCAAAAATCTTTAAGTATCCAATTGTAGGTTTATGGCCACTCCACTTCTCAATCATCGAGAGATATCATGGCTTTGAAGGGTAAAAGATTTTGCAAGTATACCGATGTGTATACTGTCTAAACCCATAACTTGTGAAGAAGACCTTGATCAATGATCATGGTTCGTGCATCTCCACTAGAGACCCGTTCTTACGCTTCACAACACCGTTTTGTTGAGGTGAATATAGAACCATTAGTTTTCTCTTGATTCTCCGTTCATGAAAAAATGCATTGAATTCAATAGACGTAAGTTCACCACCACCATCAGATCAAAGCATTTTTATCTTATTTCCCGATTAAATCTCCACCAAAACTTTATACTTCTTAAACATCAAAAAATACTTCGGGCTTGTGCTTAAGAAAGTATATCCAAGAAATATTAAAATCATCAACAAATAATAAGAAATATCGGCTTCCGTTAAGTGACTAAGTTTGCAACGGTCAGCAAATATCGGTGTGAAATCTCTAGTTTCTCCTTTGTCTTTGTTAGAGATTCTTTTAAAAATGCATCTCTTGTTTTTTTCCATGCTTATATGCTCCACACACTTTTTGGTTAACTTGAAATTTTGGTAAACCATTCAGCATCTTCTTATTTTGCATTTGTTGTAGTATTGAATTATCCACATGACCAAATCTTCTATACCATAACTGCATTTCTTTTTCTTCACGAGCAACCATGACACTTTCTTCAGAAGAACTTCATTTTGTTGGAAAACTCTTATTAACTATCTTAATCTCCAATATCCTTTTCCTCTTAGGATCTAACATTACACATTGCTTGTCTTCAAACATGACGCAATATGCATGAGATATAATTTTTGGATCACTTAATAGATTCTTCTCCAATCCGGATACAAGGAATACATATTTGATGAGTTTTTTCTCGGTGGTTTATCATACCAACAATGTCTCCTTTTGCCAGCTGTCATTACGACTTCTCTGTTTCCAACTTTGATTGGAACGTTAATATTTCTATCTAATTTTATGAAATATTTCTATCTAATGATTGGAACGTTAATACATCTTTGATGACTAGTTTCCCTGTGGTTTATCATAATAACAATGACTCCTTTTCTGGCTGTCGTTACGACTTCTCTGTTTCCAACTTTGATTGGTAGTTCAGCCGCTGTCTACCAACTATACTTCTTCTCTTATGATTATTATCTTCACTTGCACTAAATAGCATGTGAACTTCATCGATTTCGTCTTTATCGTCAAGACTCATTTGTGCTCATTCATATTTTTTTGAACAGCAATCCTTTGAGAAATGTCCAATCTTTGTTCTGTTTCTTCCAACAATCCGCTTCTGTGTGATTTTCTCTCTTACAAACACCACACCACTTTTTGCCTTTTACTTTACATTCACCAACTTTGTGATTCTCCTTTTGGAATCCAGTTTTTTCTCTTCTTTGTTGAGCATGAAATATTCCTTCAGTTGAACTCTTATATCATGAAGAAATATGATTGTAATGCGCTTGGAAAGTTCCGATCAAGTACTGTGAACACGACCAATGTAGTCAAATCTTTTGTTTGCTCCATTACAGCCACAATACTATCAAACTTTGAAGGAAGAGAGATGAGAATCTTTTGAACAATTTGATAGTCCATTTTCTCTTCACCATGGACTCTTAATTGATTTCCTAAATCAATCATTTTTCCAGTGAAGGCGTTGACGTTGTTACCGCCATTCATCTTTAAATTTTCATACTCTATTCTTAGCTATTGATGTTTTATCAATCGAACTTGAGGACCCTTGAATTTTAATCTCCATAGCATCCCAAACACCTTTACAAGTAGTTGATGATGCTAAACGCAAAAATATCTTGTTCGAAACAGCCGTTTGTAAACGGGCTCAAATCTTTTATTGATGTTTCCTCAACGACTTCTCTTGGTTTGTTTGGAACAACATTCTTCACTACTTCCCACCATTTATTTATTTTAATATTATTTTCATTTTGATACGTCAAAAAGCATAGTTTTCTCCATCAAATATGAAAATTATTTGATGAGATGTTGTCTCCATTTTCTCTGTTTTTCACTTGAACTTTTACAATAATGTTGCTTGTTTTGTACTTGAATTGGTCTTCAAATCAATAGAGTTATGATACTATGTTGAACTTTTATATTTTTATTAATCTCCAAACTTATTCTTTTACATCATGACAACACTTCTATATAGACAACAACTAACACGAATGTGAAAAATTATGACCAAAGATGGAGAATTGTGACTCTTCCTTTTGTGACTAATAAAAGAAACATCATAACTTAATCTAAAATACATGACTTGTGACTCTCAAACGAAACAACGCAACCTAATGTAAAAGACACGACTCTTCACATAAATAATTTTAACATAAAAATTCAATTATCGACTAACATCATAGAAAAGATTACAGTGTGAAAGTAGTTTGGGTTCGATTTTCAAACAAATCCAGAAAATCCTTATGTGGAAATGGTTTCACAAATTCAATATTTGATGAGAACATGGAAGAAGAAGCTAATGATGAGGCTAAAAACTTTTACAATGTATTGGAAGCTGAAAAACATCTAATTTATGATGGATGTAAAGATGGTCTTTCGTCACTTTCACTAGCAGGTCGATTGATGAGTTTAAAAACAGATTATATTTTGCCTCAAAATATGGACTCGATTTGTCAATTGGTGCAAGAATATTTGCCCAAAGATAATAACGCAATGAGATCGTACTATGATGTAAAAAAGCTTATGCGGTCTTTGGGTTTGCCTTATCACAAAATTGACTTTTGTCAAGATAATTTTATGATATTTTTGAAAGATGATGTGAACAAGGAAAATTGTTTATTTTGGAAAAAAGATAGATTTCACCCTACTCAAGAGATTGGGCAGAAATAAATTGTGTATTGTCAAATGTTATATAAGCCGATAGCCGATAGGTTGAACAGATTGTATTAATGTGATAATACTGTTAAAGATATGAGGTGGCATGCAAAACACTCAGACTGATGAAATAATGTGCCATCCATCAGATGGAGAAGCTTGGAAATATTTTCACAAGATATACCCTATTTTTCATCTGAAGCAAGAAATATTTACCGTGGATTATGTACATATGGCTTTAATCTATTTGGCTTGTAATCTTGACTCCATATAATCTGTCACTTGAGATGTCCATGAAACAAGAATTTATGTTTCTTACTCTTCTAGTTCCGGGTTCAAATCATCCTAAAAGAAAGCTGGATATTTTTCTTCAACCATTGAATATGAGAGTTCAAAAATTTGTGGTTTGAGGACGTTCAAGCAAATGATATATCTACCAAAAAGAATTTTATACGAGCTATACTTGTGGACCATAAATAATTTCTCTACTTTTTCTATGCTTTCTGGATGTTCATGGTCGATTGACATGTCCTTATTGTTTGGATCAAACACGACGCATTTCCGTTGAAAAATTATGGAAAAACAAATTGGTTTGATAGTCATTGTTGTTTCTATAGGTTCATAACTATCGGCAAAACAAGAAAAATTTAAAAAGAAGAAGGAATGTGAGGATACTCCCCCTCAATTGCTTAACATGTGAGGAGTTGTGGAATAAAGTTGTTGGGAATCCTATTTACTAGATTCAGAGTTAGAACTCTTTACTTGTTGGTTTGTTTTCTATTGTTTTGCAGGAAATAAAGAGACACGTCAATATACGAGTTCCCAAGATCAGATCCGATCTTGGTACATCTCGGTGGGTATATCCAACCCACAAGACCAATCCACTATAGAGTGATAAAACAGTTCACAATGACTCTCGTCACCACACAAGCTAGATACTCACACTTACAACAAGATAACAGAAACCACAAGTAACTCTTCCTAGATAATACTCTGTTCTGTACCCACTGTAAATACTAGCTTTTGATCTATCACTCACCTCTAGATAAATGTCTTCCTCAGGTAAAATACATTGTGTCGGCTACACAGATAAAAGCTTGTTGATGCTTTTATATACTTGTCCGATTTCAGGTTGAAACACGTAGGGCTTCACTCATGACAACTGAAGCAGCTGGGCTTAAGAAGATTTAACTCTGAGGCCCAAACCTCAATAAGCCCAATCGCAGAAAACCAACAAATCTCCACCTCGATTTACTTATTCGGTTTGCAAAATCTTCCGGTTTTCTTCGACCCAATGATAACCGCGTCCGGTTTTCTTCATTTAACCTAGTGTTTCCCTTAATTCAGCATTTTTCACCTTCTCCTCCTTTTGTCTGTTTCGACTCTCACCGTCGCAGACAGTCAGGTAATCTCTAGCCTCTTAGATTTTCTGCTAGATTCGATCTTTTCCTTTCGTTTTCTTGCCGCCGAAAGAGAAAAGATTGCGATACCTTTAGCATCCAAAACTTTGCTAGATTTCTTATTTTCCTTTTTTTTCTTTTCGTCTTTTACCGCCGAAAAAAAAAATCCAAACCCTAGCTTTCCGAAAAAATAACTAGATCTCCCTTTTGTTTCGAATTTCACCACTGAAACATTAGCACTAGTCTTTCCTTTTTTCGGATTCTGCTAGATTTCTCCAGTTTCGACTGTTACCGCCGAAACTAAAACCCTAGCTCATGAGCCTTTCGGCTCAACTAGATTCGTTTTCTGAAACCCGAAGTTTTTGTAAACCTTCTTCGAATTTCTTCACTGGAACTGACTTTGTTAGGATATCGGCTGGATTTACTAGTGTGCCTATCTTTGATATCATCACTTCTCCTTCTGTTACTACATCTCTTATGAAGTGATGTCTCACTGCAATATGTTTTGTCCTCTCGTGGTGAACACTGTTTTTGGCAAGACATATTGCACTCTGTGAGTCACAGAATATTTCCACACTGTTTTGTTTTGAACCCAACTCCTCAGTAATTCCTTTCAGCCATAATCCTTCTTTCGTAGCTTCTCTCAAAGCCATATACTCTGCTTCCGTGGTTGATAAAGCTACTATATGTTGGAGACCTGACCTCCAACTCACTGTATTTCCCCCTGCCTGAAATACATACCCAGTAATTGATCTTCGCTTATCTGTGTCAGCAGCATAGTCACTATCACAATATCCGGTAATAACAAATTCACTTGCTTTCTTGAATATTAACTTGTGATTTGCAGAGCCCTTTATATACCGTAGTATCCATCTAACAACTTCCCAATGTTTTGTGTTAGGAGAGCTCATATAGCGACTTACCAGTCCTACAACATGTGCGATATCTGGACGTGTGCCTACCATCGAGTACATGAGGCTGCCGACTGCACTTGAGTAAGGTACACCTTTCATGTCTTCTTCTGCTTGTGGTCTATCTTCATCCTTAGTGCTTGACAATCTGAAATGTGAACCAATAGGGGTTAATACTGGTTTAGATTCAGACATATTAAACATCTTTAGCACTTTGTTAAGATAGACTTCCTGTGACAACATCAGTAAACTTGATTCTCGTTTTCTGATTATGTCTATACCCAAGATTCTCTTTGCTGGACCGAGATCTTTCATCTCGAACTCCTTACTCAATAGTCTCTTCAACCGATCAATTTCTGTCATACTCTTAGCCGCGACTAACATATCATCCACGTATAACAGTAAGTAGACAAAGTTCCCTTCTCCAAACTGTCTGTAGTATACACATGAGTCATACTTGCTTCGAGTATAGTTTTGCGATCTCATGAACTTATCAAACCTTAGGTTCCACTGCCTCGGTGACTGTTTTAATCCATACAGTGACCGTTGTAGTAAACAGACCTTATCACCATTTGAGAATCCCTCAGGCTGTTCCATATAAATTTTCTCATCCAAATTCCCGTGTAGAAAAGCCGTTTTTACGTCTAGTTGCTCTAACTCAAGATCGAAATTCACAACCATTGATAGAACGAGTCTTATGGTAGTGTGCTTGACTACTGGTGAGAAAACATCATGATAGTCAATGCCCTCTATCTGTGAGAAACCTTTTGCAACCAACCTGGCTTTAAAACGTTGCTTCTCTATTCCTGGAATTCCAGGTTTTATCTTGAACACCCACTTGCACCCAATGGTCCTCTGTTTTTCTGTCCTGTTTACTAGTCTCCAAGTCTGATTCTTTTCATGAGAGCTCATTTCTTCTTTCATGGCAGTCATCCAAATCTCTTTCTGTTTACCTTTAACAGCTTCCTGAAAATTCCTTGGTTCTTCCATATTTAGAGTTTCAGCCATATTTAAAGCATACACTGCACAGTCACAGTCATCAAATCTACTTGGAGGTCTGATGTCTCTCCTGACTCTGTCTCTTGCTAGCTGATAATTCTCTAAATCATTTTCATCTGTTTCTGATTCAGACTCTCATTCTTCAACCTCTTCTGAAATTTCCCTGACCGAACCTGAAGTTTCTCCACCTTGAACTGTTTCCGTCTGTTCATCAGGCAATATGAATGAAACCCTCTTTTCTTTTGTGATTGAGCCCTTCTGATCTGAAACTGTAGCAGTCTTGTTTATGTCCTTGTACAGGACATTTTCACAGAATGTCACATCTTTACTTATGAGACACTTCTTTTCTTCTCCACTCCAAATTCTGTAACCTTTTGTAGATTGAGGATAACCCATGAAGATTCCTTTCTTCGCTCTAGGTTTCAACTTTCCTTGATCTACATGATAATAGACGAGACAACCGAACCTTCTCATATGAGAATAATCAGTCTTCTTTCCTGTCCATACCTCTTCTGGAATCTGAAAATTCAGTGGAGTAGATGGAGTTCTGTTTATCATATATACCACAGTTGATGTAGCCTCTGCCCAGAAGCTTTCTCCAAGCCCTGTTTCACTTAACAGACTTCTAACCTTCTCTAGGATCGTTCTGTTAAGACGTTCTGCTACACCGTTCTGTTGTGGTGTATAAGGGCATGTTTTATGCCTCCTGATCCCAAACTGCTTACAGTAATCTTCAAAGGTTTTGTTACAATACTCTAACCCATTATCAGTCCTTAGAATTTTCAACCTTTTACCCGTCTGATTTTCAACTAACACCTTCCATTCAACAAACTTTGAGAAAGCTTCATCTTTAGTCTTCAGAAAATATACCCACACCTTTCTTGAATAATCGTCAACAAACGAGATGTAATATTGACATTTTGACAGACTTGGTGTGACATTGGGTGACCCCCAGAGGTCTGAATGTACATAATCAAGTTGTTCTGAAGATGTATGTTTTCCAGCCTTAAAAGATGATTTGTGTGACTTACCCATGATGCAGTATTCACACTGTTTGAAGTCTGAGATATCACTTGACTTGATCAGCTCTTTTTTCACTAGTTGCTTTAGACATTTCAGGCTTATATGACCAAGCCTGCTATGCCAGAGCAATGTGTTGTTCACTGTGGAGTCTCCTATATTTGATTTCTCAAGTTCTGGTTTTCCGTCCAGAAAGTATAAGGTATCAATATAGTTTCCTGCAAGAACTTCCTGATTATCTTTGAACACTTGTAATCTGAAGTTCTTTGATTGGAACCAGCACCCAAGAGCTTCCAGCTGTCCCAGTGAAATTAGATTTCTTCTGGCAGTAGATGAATATCTAACGTTAGTCAAGATAACTGTTGAACCATTGTAGTTCACCAGTTTGATTTTTCCAATGGATGTGATACTACAATAGGTGTCATTACCCATCAATATCTTTCCTCCATCTGTTTCCTCAACATCAAACATTAAATCCTTTCTAGATGTCATGTGGTATGAACATCCAGAGTCAAGAACCCATCCGTTCTTTAATGACACTTCTGAAGCAGTTAACATGAGTGGTTCGCTCCACTCTGCCTTTCCAACACTGGCTTCTGCTTTAGTGTTGTTCCTCTTTGGACACTCACGTTTCAAGTGATCTTCGCTTCCACAGACCCAACAATTCCTCTTCCCTTTTCTGGATTTACTCCTGGAGTTTCCTTTTCCTTTTGACTGACTTCTTTTCTCAGGTCTGCCTCTGGACTGAGCCACTAAACCCTCATCTGCTGACTTCAGTTTCAACCCTTTTTCCTTATGTTCCAACTCTATAGAGTATGCTGATCTTATAATCTCCTTTAACGTTATAGTGTCTTTTCCAGCACTATACTTTAACGTATGCACTAAGTGGTCGAACCGTTTAGGAAGACTGTTTAGCAAGATTGCTGCTTGGTCTTCTTCACTCATATCTACACTTAGACTTGAGAGATCCGAGATCAGCTTGTTGAAGGTGTCTAGGTTTTGGTCAAGATTCTTGTCTTCTTCCATTTTAAAACTGAAGAACTTTTGTTTCAGATAGAACCTATGTGGAAGAGACTTCGTCTGATAAATGTTTTCAAGTGCACTCCACATAGCATAGGCAGTAGGTTCTTTCATCACTTTCCTGAGTACCAAATCTGAGAGACTCATGCTTAGAAGATTTTTAACCCTCCTGTCACGATCACGTTTCTGTGTATCAACCTTAACTTCCTGTTGACTTTCTTCTTCTTCACCCAGAATACCTTTCTCTTTATCCTCCGTAAGATAGCTTGGATGGAGAACAGGTTCAAAACCAAGTATTTCAACCTGTGCCAAGAATCTGTGTTTCCAGAGAGCAAAGTCTCCTTCTCCATCAAACTTATCTACTTCAAATCTTCCCAGCGTTGGTTCCATTTATCGTCTCCTTAAGAAATAATAAATGCCAGAAAACTGCCAAGATACGAGAAGTAACTCTTCCTGATCTAGTTAGATAGACAGAAAACCACAGCTCTGATACCACTGTTGGGTATCCTATTTACTAGACTCAGAGTTAGAACTCTTTACTTGTTGGTTTGTTTTCTATTGTTTTGCAGGAAATAAAGAGACACGTCAATATACGAGTTCCCAAGATCAGATCCGATCTTGGTACATCTCGGTGGGTATATCCAACCCACAAGATCAATCCACTATAGAGTGATAAAACAGTTCACAATGACTCTCATCACCACACAAGCTAGATACTCACACTTACAACAAGATAACAGAAACCACAAGTAACTCTTCCTAGATAATACTCTGTTCTGTACCCACTGTAAATACTAGCTTTTGATCTATCACTCACCTCTAGATAAATGTCTTCCTCAGGTAAAATACATTGTGTCGGCTACACAGATAAAAGCTTGTTGATGCTTTTATATACTTGTCCGATTTCAGGTTGAAACACGTAGGGCTTCACTCATGACAACTGAAGCAGCTGGGCTTAAGAAGATTTAACTCTGAGGCCCAAACCTCAATAAGCCCAATCGCAGAAAACCAACAAATCTCCACCTCGATTTACTTATTCGGTTTGCAAAATCTTCCGGTTTTCTTCGACCCAATGATAACCGCGTCCGGTTTTCTTCATTTAACCTAGTGTTTCCCTTAATTCAGCATTTTTCACCTTCTCCTCCTTTTGTCTGTTTCGACTCTCACCGTCGCAGACAGTCAGGTAATCTCTAGCCTCTTAGATTTTCTGCTAGATTCGATCTTTTCCTTTCGTTTTCTTGCCGCCGAAAGAGAAAAGATTGCGATACCTTTAGCATCCAAATCTTTGCTAGATTTCTTCTTTTCCTTTTTTTTCTTTTCGTCTTTTACCGCCGAAAAAAAAAAATCCAAACCCTAGCTTTCCGAAAAAATAACTAGATCTCCCTTTTGTTTCGAATTTCACCACTGAAACATTAGCACTAGTCTTTCCTTTTTTCGGATTCTGCTAGATTTCTCCAGTTTCGACTGTTACCGCCGAAACTAAAACCCTAGCTCATGAGCCTTTCGGCTCAACTAGATTCGTTTTCTGAAACCCGAAGTTTTTGTAAACCTTCTTCGAATTTCTTCATTGGAACTGACTTTGTTAGGATATCGGCTGGATTTACTAGTGTGCCTATCTTTGATATCATCACTTCTCCTTCTGTTACTACATCTCTTATGAAGTGATGTCTCACTGCAATATGTTTTGTCCTCTCGTGGTGAACACTGTTTTTGGCAAGACATATTGCACTCTGTGAGTCACAGAATATTTCCACACTGTTTTGTTTTGAACCCAACTCCTCAGTAATTCCTTTCAGCCATAATCCTTCTTTCGTAGCTTCTCTCAAAGCCATATACTCTGCTTCCGTGGTTGACAAAGCTACTATATGTTGGAGACCTGACCTCCAACTCACTGTATTTCCCCCTGCCTGAAATACATACCCAGTAATTGATCTTCGCTTATCTGTGTCAGCAGCATAGTCACTATCACAATATCCGGTAATAACAAATTCACTTGCTTTCTTGAATATTAACTTGTGATTTGCAGAGCCCTTTATATACCGTAGTATCCATCTAACAACTTCCCAATGTTTTGTGTTAGGAGAGCTCATATAGCGACTTACCAGTCCTACAACATGTGCGATATCTGGACGTGTGCCTACCATCGAGTACATGAGGCTGCCGACTGCACTTGAGTAAGGTACACCTTTCATGTCTTCTTCTGCTTGTGGTCTATCTTCATCCTTAGTGCTTGACAATCTGAAATGTGAACCAATAGGGGTTAATACTGGTTTAGATTCAGACATATTAAACATCTTTAGCACTTTGTTAAGATAGACTTCCTGTGAAACACAGTAAACTTGATTCTCGTTTTCTGATTATGTCTATACCCAAGATTCTCTTTGCTGGACCGAGATCTTTCATCTCGAACTCCTTACTCAATAGTCTCTTCAACCGATCAATTTCTGTCATACTCTTAGCCGCGACTAACATATCATCCACGTATAACAGTAAGTAGACAAAGTTCCCTTCTCCAAACTGTCTGTAGTATACACATGAGTCATACTTGCTTCGAGTATAGTTTTGCGATCTCATGAACTTATCAAACCTTAGGTTCCACTGCCTCGGTGACTGTTTTAATCCATACAGTGACCGTTGTAGTAAACAGACCTTATCACCATTTGAGAATCCCTCAGGCTGTTCCATATAAATTTTCTCATCCAAATTCCCGTGTAGAAAAGCCGTTTTTACGTCTAGTTGCTCTAACTCAAGATCGAAATTCACAACCATTGATAGAACGAGTCTTATGGTAGTGTGCTTGACTACTGGTGAGAAAACATCATGATAGTCAATGCCCTCTATCTGTGAGAAACCTTTTGCAACCAACCTGGCTTTAAAACGTTGCTTCTCTATTCCTGGAATTCCAGGTTTTATCTTGAACACCCACTTGCACCCAATGGTCCTCTGTTTTTCTGTCCTGTTTACTAGTCTCCAAGTCTGATTCTTTTCATGAGAGCTCATTTCTTCTTTCATGGCAGTCATCCAAATCTCTTTCTGTTTACCTTTAACAGCTTCCTGAAAATTCCTTGGTTCTTCCATATTTAGAGTTTCAGCCATATTTAAAGCATACACTGCACAGTCACAGTCATCAAATCTACTTGGAGGTCTGATGTCTCTCCTGACTCTGTCTCTTGCTAGCTGATAATTCTCTAAATCATTTTCATCTGTTTCTGATTCAGACTCTCATTCTTCAACCTCTTCTGAAATTTCCCTGACCGAACCTGAAGTTTCTCCACCTTGAACTGTTTCCGTCTGTTCATCAGGCAATATGAATGAAACCCTCTTTTCTTTTGTGATTGAGCCCTTCTGATCTGAAACTGTAGCAGTCTTGTTTATGTCCTTGTACAGGACATTTTCACAGAATGTCACATCTTTACTTATGAGACACTTCTTTTCTTCTCCACTCCAAATTCTGTAACCTTTTGTAGATTGAGGATAACCCATGAAGATTCCTTTCTTCGCTCTAGGTTTCAACTTTCCTTGATCTACATGATAATAGACGAGACAACCGAACCTTCTCATATGAGAATAATCAGTCTTCTTTCCTGTCCATACCTCTTCTGGAATCTGAAAATTCAGTGGAGTAGATGGAGTTCTGTTTATCATATATACCACAGTTGATGTAGCCTCTGCCCAGAAACTTTCTCCAAGCCCTGTTTCACTTAACAAACTTCTAACCTTCTCTAGGATCGTTCTGTTAAGACGTTCTGCTACACCGTTCTGTTGTGGTGTATAAGGGCATGTTTTATGCCTCCTGATCCCAAACTGCTTACAGTAATCTTCAAAGGTTTTGTTACAATACTCTAATCCATTATCAGTCCTTAGAGTTTTCAACCTTTTACCCGTCTGATTTTCAACCAACACCTTCCATTCAACAAACTTTGAGAAAGCTTCATCTTTAGTCTTCAGAAAATATACCCACACCTTTCTTGAATAATCGTCAACAAACGAGATGTAATATTGACATTTTGACAGACTTGGTGTGACATTGGGTGACCCCCAGAGGTCTGAATGTACATAATCAAGTTGTTCTGAAGATGTATGTTTTCCAGCCTTAAAAGATGATTTGTGTGACTTACCCATGATGCAGTATTCACACTGTTTGAAGTCTGAGATATCACTTGACTTGATCAGCTCTTTTTTCACTAGTTGCTTTAGACATTTCAGGTTTATATGACCAAGCCTGCTATGCCAGAGCAATGTGTTGTTCACTGTGGAGTCTCCTATATTTGATTTCTCAAGTTCTGGTTTTCCGTCCAGAAAGTATAAGGTATCAATATAGTTTCCTGCAAGAACTTCCTGATTATCTTTGAACACTTGTAATCTGAAGTTCTTTGATTGGAACCAGCACCCAAGAGCTTCCAGCTGTCCCAGTGAAATTAGATTTCTTCTGGCAGTAGATGAATATCTAACGTTAGTCAAGATAACTGTTGAACCATTGTAGTTCACCAGTTTGATTTTTCCAATGGATGTGATACTACAATAGGTGTCATTACCCATCAATATCTTTCCTCCATCTGTTTCCTCAACATCAAACATTAAATCCTTTCTAGATGTCATGTGGTATGAACATCCAGAGTCAAGAACCCATCCGTTCTTTAATGACACTTCTGAAGCAGTTAACATGAGTGGTTCGCTCCACTCTGCCTTTCCAACACTGGCTTCTGCTTTAGTGTTGTTCCTCTTTGGACACTCACGTTTCAAGTGATCTTCGCTTCCACAGACCCAACAATTCCTCTTCCCTTTTCTGGATTTACTCCTGGAGTTTCCTTTTCCTTTTGACTGACTTCTTTTCTCAGGTCTGCCTCTGGACTGAGCCACTAAACCCTCATCTGCTGACTTCAGTTTCAACCCTTTTTCCTTATGTTCCAACTCTATAGAGTATGCTGATCTTATAATCTCCTTTAACGTTATAGTGTCTTTTCCAGCACTATACTTTAACGTATGCACTAAGTGGTCGAACCGTTTAGGAAGACTGTTTAGCAAGATTGCTGCTTGGTCTTCTTCACTCATATCTACACTTAGACTTGAGAGATCCGAGATCAGCTTGTTGAAGGTGTCTAGGTTTTGGTCAAGATTCTTGTCTTCTTCCATTTTAAAACTGAAGAACTTTTGTTTCAGATAGAACCTATGTGGAAGAGACTTCGTCTGATAAATGTTTTCAAGTGCACTCCACATAGCATAGGCAGTAGGTTCTTTCATCACTTTCCTGAGTACCAAATCTGAGAGACTCATGCTTAGAAGATTTTTAACCCTCCTGTCACGATCACGTTTCTGTGTATCAACCTTAACTTCCTGTTGACTTTCTTCTTCTTCACCCAGAATACCTTTCTCTTTATCCTCCGTAAGATAGCTTGGATGGAGAACAGGTTCAAAACCAAGTATTTCAACCTGTGCCAAGAATCTGTGTTTCCAGAGAGCAAAGTCTCCTTCTCCATCAAACTTATCTACTTCAAATCTTCCCAGCGTTGGTTCCATTTATCGTCTCCTTAAGAAATAATAAATGCCAGAAAACTGCCAAGATACGAGAAGTAACTCTTCCTGATCTAGTTAGATAGACAGAAAACCACAGCTCTGATACCACTGTTGGGTATCCTATTTACTAGACTCAGAGTTAGAACTCTTTACTTGTTGGTTTGTTTTCTATTGTTTTGCAGGAAATAAAGAGACACGTCAATATACGAGTTCCCAAGATCAGATCCGATCTTGGTACATCTCGGTGGGTATATCCAACCCACAAGATCAATCCACTATAGAGTGATAAAACAGTTCACAATGACTCTCATCACCACACAAGCTAGATACTCACACTTACAACAAGATAACAGAAACCACAAGTAACTCTTCCTAGATAATACTCTGTTCTGTACCCACTGTAAATACTAGCTTTTGATCTATCACTCACCTCTAGATAAATGTCTTCCTCAGGTAAAATACATTGTGTCGGCTACACAGATAAAAGCTTGTTGATGCTTTTATATACTTGTCCGATTTCAGGTTGAAACACGTAGGGCTTCACTCATGACAACTGAAGCAGCTGGGCTTAAGAAGATTTAACTCTGAGGCCCAAACCTCAATAAGCCCAATCGCAGAAAACCAACAAATCTCCACCTCGATTTACTTATTCGGTTTGCAAAATCTTCCGGTTTTCTTCGACCCAATGATAACCGCGTCCGGTTTTCTTCATTTAACCTAGTGTTTCCCTTAATTCAGCATTTTTCACCTTCTCCTCCTTTTGTCTGTTTCGACTCTCACCGTCGCAGACAGTCAGGTAATCTCTAGCCTCTTAGATTTTCTGCTAGATTCGATCTTTTCCTTTCGTTTTCTTGCCGCCGAAAGAGAAAAGATTGCGATACCTTTAGCATCCAAATCTTTGCTAGATTTCTTCTTTTCCTTTTTTTTCTTTTCGTCTTTTACCGCCGAAAAAAAAAAATCCAAACCCTAGCTTTCCGAAAAAATAACTAGATCTCCCTTTTGTTTCGAATTTCACCACTGAAACATTAGCACTAGTCTTTCCTTTTTTCGGATTCTGCTAGATTTCTCCAGTTTCGACTGTTACCGCCGAAACTAAAACCCTAGCTCATGAGCCTTTCGGCTCAACTAGATTCGTTTTCTGAAACCCGAAGTTTTTGTAAACCTTCTTCGAATTTCTTCATTGGAACTGACTTTGTTAGGATATCGGCTGGATTTACTAGTGTGCCTATCTTTGATATCATCACTTCTCCTTCTGTTACTACATCTCTTATGAAGTGATGTCTCACTGCAATATGTTTTGTCCTCTCGTGGTGAACACTGTTTTTGGCAAGACATATTGCACTCTGTGAGTCACAGAATATTTCCACACTGTTTTGTTTTGAACCCAACTCCTCAGTAATTCCTTTCAGCCATAATCCTTCTTTCGTAGCTTCTCTCAAAGCCATATACTCTGCTTCCGTGGTTGACAAAGCTACTATATGTTGGAGACCTGACCTCCAACTCACTGTATTTCCCCCTGCCTGAAATACATACCCAGTAATTGATCTTCGCTTATCTGTGTCAGCAGCATAGTCACTATCACAATATCCGGTAATAACAAATTCACTTGCTTTCTTGAATATTAACTTGTGATTTGCAGAGCCCTTTATATACCGTAGTATCCATCTAACAACTTCCCAATGTTTTGTGTTAGGAGAGCTCATATAGCGACTTACCAGTCCTACAACATGTGCGATATCTGGACGTGTGCCTACCATCGAGTACATGAGGCTGCCGACTGCACTTGAGTAAGGTACACCTTTCATGTCTTCTTCTGCTTGTGGTCTATCTTCATCCTTAGTGCTTGACAATCTGAAATGTGAACCAATAGGGGTTAATACTGGTTTAGATTCAGACATATTAAACATCTTTAGCACTTTGTTAAGATAGACTTCCTGTGACAACATCAGTAAACTTGATTCTCGTTTTCTGATTATGTCTATACCCAAGATTCTCTTTGCTGGACCGAGATCTTTCATCTCGAACTCCTTACTCAATAGTCTCTTCAACCGATCAATTTCTGTCATACTCTTAGCCGCGACTAACATATCATCCACGTATAACAGTAAGTAGACAAAGTTCCCTTCTCCAAACTGTCTGTAGTATACACATGAGTCATACTTGCTTCGAGTATAGTTTTGCGATCTCATGAACTTATCAAACCTTAGGTTCCACTGCCTCGGTGACTGTTTTAATCCATACAGTGACCGTTGTAGTAAACAGACCTTATCACCATTTGAGAATCCCTCAGGCTGTTCCATATAAATTTTCTCATCCAAATTCCCGTGTAGAAAAGCCGTTTTTACGTCTAGTTGCTCTAACTCAAGATCGAAATTCACAACCATTGATAGAACGAGTCTTATGGTAGTGTGCTTGACTACTGGTGAGAAAACATCATGATAGTCAATGCCCTCTATCTGTGAGAAACCTTTTGCAACCAACCTGGCTTTAAAACGTTGCTTCTCTATTCCTGGAATTCCAGGTTTTATCTTGAACACCCACTTGCACCCAATGGTCCTCTGTTTTTCTGTCCTGTTTACTAGTCTCCAAGTCTGATTCTTTTCATGAGAGCTCATTTCTTCTTTCATGGCAGTCATCCAAATCTCTTTCTGTTTACCTTTAACAGCTTCCTGAAAATTCCTTGGTTCTTCCATATTTAGAGTTTCAGCCATATTTAAAGCATACACTGCACAGTCACAGTCATCAAATCTACTTGGAGGTCTGATGTCTCTCCTGACTCTGTCTCTTGCTAGCTGATAATTCTCTAAATCATTTTCATCTGTTTCTGATTCAGACTCTCATTCTTCAACCTCTTCTGAAATTTCCCTGACCGAACCTGAAGTTTCTCCACCTTGAACTGTTTCCGTCTGTTCATCAGGCAATATGAATGAAACCCTCTTTTCTTTTGTGATTGAGCCCTTCTGATCTGAAACTGTAGCAGTCTTGTTTATGTCCTTGTACAGGACATTTTCACAGAATGTCACATCTTTACTTATGAGACACTTCTTTTCTTCTCCACTCCAAATTCTGTAACCTTTTGTAGATTGAGGATAACCCATGAAGATTCCTTTCTTCGCTCTAGGTTTCAACTTTCCTTTGATCTACATGATAATAGACGAGACAACCGAACCTTCTCATATGAGAATAATCAGTCTTCTTTCCTGTCCATACCTCTTCTGGAATCTGAAAATTCAGTGAAGTAGATGGAGTTCTGTTTATCATATATACCACAGTTGATGTAGCCTCTGCCCAGAAGCTTTCTCCAAGCCCTGTTTCACTTAACAGACTTCTAACCTTCTCTAGGATCGTTCTGTTAAGACGTTCTGCTACACCGTTCTGTTGTGGTGTATAAGGGCATGTTTTATGCCTCCTGATCCCAAACTGCTTACAGTAATCTTCAAAGGTTTTGTTACAATACTCTAACCCATTATCAGTCCTTAGAATTTTCAACCTTTTACCCGTCTGATTTTCAACTAACACCTTCCATTCAACAAACTTTGAGAAAGCTTCATCTTTAGTCTTCAGAAAATATACCCACACCTTTCTTGAATAATCGTCAACAAACGAGATGTAATATTGACATTTTGACAGACTTGGTGTGACATTGGGTGACCCCCAGAGGTCTGAATGTACATAATCAAGTTGTTCTGAAGATGTATGTTTTCCAGCCTTAAAAGATGATTTGTGTGACTTACCCATGATGCAGTATTCACACTGTTTGAAGTCTGAGATATCACTTGACTTGATCAGCTCTTTTTTCACTAGTTGCTTTAGACATTTCAGGCTTATATGACCAAGCCTGCTATGCCAGAGCAATGTGTTGTTCACTGTGGAGTCTCCTATATTTGATTCCTCAAGTTCTGGTTTTCCGTCCAGAAAGTATAAGGTATCAATATAGTTTCCTGCAAGAACTTCCTGATTATCTTTGAACACTTGTAATCTGAAGTTCTTTGATTGGAACCAGCACCCAAGAGCTTCCAGCTGTCCCAGTGAAATTAGATTTCTTCTGGCAGTAGATGAATATCTAACGTTAGTCAAGATAACTGTTGAACCATTGTAGTTCACCAGTTTGATTTTTCCAATGGATGTGATACTACAATAGGTGTCATTACCCATCAATATCTTTCCTCCATCTGTTTCCTCAACATCAAACATTAAATCCTTTCTAGATGTCATGTGGTATGAACATCCAGAGTCAAGAACCCATCCGTTCTTTAATGACACTTCTGAAGCAGTTAACATGAGTGGTTCGCTCCACTCTGCCTTTCCAACACTAGCTTCTGCTTTAGTGTTGTTCCTATTTGGACACTCACGTTTCAAGTGATCTTCGCTTCCACAGACCCAACAATTCCTCTTCCCTTTTCTGGATTTACTCCTGGATTTTCCTTTTCCTTTTGACTGACTTCTTTTCTCAGGTCTGCCTCTGGACTGAGCCACTAAACCCTCATCTGCTGACTTCAGTTTCAACCCTTTTTCCTTATGTTCCAACTCTATAGAGTATGCTGATCTTATAATCTCCTTTAACGTTATAGTGTCTTTTCCAGCACTATACTTTAACATATGCACTAAGTGGTCGAACCGTTTAGGAAGACTGTTTAGCAAGATTGCTGCTTGGTCTTCTTCACTCATATCTACACTTAGACTTGAGAGATCCGAGATCAGCTTGTTGAAGGTGTCTAGGTTTTGGTCAAGATTCTTGTCTTCTTCCATTTTAAAACTGAAGAACTTTTGTTTCAGATAGAACCTATGTGGAAGAGACTTCGTCTGATAAATGTTTTCAAGTGCACTCCACATAGCATAGGCAGTAGGTTCTTTCATCACTTTCCTGAGTACCAAATCTGAGAGACTCATGCTTAGAAGATTTTTAACCCTCCTGTCACGATCACGTTTCTGTGTATCAACCTTAACTTCCTGTTGACTTTCTTCTTCTTCACCCAGAATACCTTTCTCTTTATCCTCCGTAAGATAGCTTGGATGGAGAACAGGTTCAAAACCAAGTATTTCAACCTGTGCCAAGAATCTGTGTTTCCAGAGAGCAAAGTCTCCTTCTCCATCAAACTTATCTACTTCAGATCTTCCCAGCGTTGGTTCCATTTATCGTCTCCTTAAGAAATAATAAATGCTAGAAAACTGCCAAGATACGAGAAGTAACTCTTCCTGATCTAGTTAGATAGACAGAAAACCACAGCTCTGATACCACTGTTGGGTATCCTATTTACTAGATTCAGAGTTAGAACTCTTTACTTGTTGGTTTGTTTTCTATTGTTTTGCAGGAAATAAAGAGACACGTCAATATACGAGTTCCCAAGATCAGATCCGATCTTGGTACATCTCGGTGGGTATATCCAACCCACAAGACCAATCCACTATAGAGTGATAAAACAGTTCACAATGACTCTCGTCACCACACAAGCTAGATACTCACACTTACAACAAGATAACAGAAACCACAAGTAACTCTTCCCAGATAATACTCTGTTCTGTACCCACTGTAAATACTAGCTCTTGATCTATCACTCACCTCCAGATAAATGTCTTCCTCAGGTAAAATACACTGTGTCGGCTACACAGATAAAAGCTTGTTGATGCTTTTATATACTTGTCCGATTTCAGGTTGAAACACGTAGGGCTTCACTCATGACAACTGAAGCAGCTGGGCTTAAGAAGATTTAACTCTGAGGCCCAAACCTCAATAAACCCAATCGCAGAAAACCAACAAAAGTAAAATATTTTCCAAGGACAGCTGATTTTGAAGAAAACCATGGGGGGTCCAAAAGAATATGGTGTACTCCCAACTGGCATAAACATAGCATTTTCTGGAAGCTACCTTATTGGAAGGATCACAAACTTCGACACAATCTTGATATTATGAATGTGAGAAAAGACTTTTTATAATATCATCAATAATCTATTAAATGTGTAAGGTAAATAATACGAAAGATAACATTAGATCACGACTTGATTTGCAAGAGTATTGTAATAGGAAAGAGCTAAACTTAGCCGTTTATGGAAAGACACGGTCCTAATTTTCCAACTACAAGCCGTTGCAAAACCAATTTTTCTAAAATGGCTCGAAAAGATGTTAAGTTTGCTGATGGATATGCATCAAGTCTATCCAAGTGCGTAGATCTCTCTGGAGAAAAATTAACAGGAATGAAACATTATGATTGTCATATTTTAATGCAATGATTACTTTCAACAATTGCGTTTGGTGAACTTTTAGATGAGGAAACTTTATCAAAATGAGGAGTTTTCTTTGAGTAGCAAGATCATGTTGAAGAGGGAGTGCTAGAAAAATAAATTTTATTTTAGATCAAGTTAATCATTAGATATATGATCCAAATACCATTTGAGCACAATCCAAAATTTTGACTCAAATTTTAGAATGTATCTAGAATAATCATAAATCTCATGAAAATAAAAATCTAGATATATCCAGATAATTTTTATAAAATAATATAAATTTTATGAGAGAAGTGCCTTGATCTAGAATTAAAATGTTTAAGATATTTTGTACTTTGAACACTATAAATATCTTTTTTTTTTACTCTAGTTGCTTTAATAAAAACAAATTATTTAACAAAATCTTATCTTCATCTTAAAATTTTTATTCTCTCAAAATTTTTATAACATTTCTCCACCGATTCCATATTACATCACATTTTTGTTGCCTCAATTTTCTGTGATTTTTTTTGCTGATCTGATTTTGAAATAATCGTAGTTAGTACCGAAAAGTATGAGAACAAATGAGATTTGACAATAAGAAAATTTAATTAAAAATAACGAATGTTATCAAAATCTTTGAATTAGCCCCATCCACTTCTTTTCTTCCGATATAATAGAATTAGCCATTTTTAGGAATGTTCCCAAAGACAAAGGATATATATATATATTACCAAACGAGTAAGGCCGAAAAATAGCTTTTTGTAAGACCTTACTTTACCATCTTTTCTGAGACATGAGGTCCGCTACTTTGTTCATGGTTTCTTATATATTCATATCCCTTGTCGTCTGCCACGTTAAAGGTAATAAATAATCATCTTTTGATCTCTTTATTTTGATAGGATATTCGGAATATTTTAGACCACCTATTATATTCCTATCGCAGTGCCATGCTAGTAAACGAAAAAAGGGTTTTAGTGTATAGTTTTACTATATATTTTTTTTATTGCCAAAATTCTAGAGAACTTTGATTTACACTTGAACAAACTTTCCTGAATACTCCATTGATCGAAGGTGTTCACCCATAAGAAAAGTTCCGTCGCGAGGGTCCAAAATTATTAGGGATACTGAGAGTGATTTTTTATTTTTTGTTTTTGTTTCGTAAAGTGAAAAATCGTTTTGTGTTATTATTGAAAATTTAAAATAATAATGTTATTTTTGGAACAAAAACTTAATAATGTCTATTTAAAAAAATTATCATTTCATTATTTGCATTACATTAGAACACGCCCGTTCTTGTTCCAAAATATTTTGCAATTTCAGAGAAAGAGGAGGAAAATTGATTTATTTTTCTTTATATTATTCTGGCCAGGTCGGATTTAAATAACTATTTATAATTAATACAAAATATGAAAATATTTGAATTTTTGATAAGAAGTTATTTTTCTAAAAATATACGGTTAATCCCATTATCTTATTGTTGACTTGGTTAGCTCAACCATTTTGTTTCAATATAAATTACAATTGTTATTCAGTGCATTATATTTACTACGAAATACGAATGTTTAAAAAAAAATTTACGAGAATAGAACAAACATTAAGTCTATAAGCACATGAAAGAGAAATTGTGTTACCATTCTTCTTGAGTGAGTAGGTTTGCATATTAATTTGTACGTAATTTCTTAAGATAATATGAGAATACCTATTATACTTTAATATGAGTGACTTAGAGAAAAAAACATTATTTACTACAAATAGCAAAAAAAAACTGTTAGGAAACCAAAAACGACTCTAAATTTTGTTTAACACTTGTTGTGTTACCAACGACAAAGAAAAAAAAACAATTCTTTTTGCAATTTTTATTTAAAATAAAATACCTAGCGTTGAAAATTTCTGTGGTTATGTATTATAACAGATGTGGAAGCTCAGAAGATCAAATGCATCGAAGCACAAGTTTTCAGCGGATTATGCGGTTTTAACCCTAATCAGAAGTGCATAGCAGAGTTTGAAGGGGTCCGTAAAATAAAGGCTTCGCAATGTGAATGCGTTAAAACGAATCATCAGGCGCACTTATGCAGATGTAAATTTTGCTAAGCTTTACTATAGCTCATAATAATTTATTGAGCTATCAGAATAAATTATGTGTCAGTCCTTGAACCAAATCTAGCCTTCCGCTGTCGAAAACTGCCCATTTGAACCAGAGCCGGTTTTAGATTATTATCGGTATAACGGCAAACATTTTTTTCGATCTCTTGCTTTTAAGTTTGGCATTTTTAGCTAAATAAAATTTCAAATTTATTTGTGTGATGTCTTTTCAGATTTGGTTGTGAAAACACTAAATTACGTACAAAATTTGTATAACCACTTTTTCAATCTTATATATTTTTGTCTATTAGGTGAAAATAAGTCTCTGAAATAAGTTTATCACACAAAATTGATTCCGCCAAAACTGATTTAATATATCATAGCATCGCAATAAATCTGTCAACAGAATCTGCCACATGAAATAACTCTACTAACGAAAATAAATATGTTGCCTCTCATAGTAAATTTAATCTGTCAAAACCGATTAAATCTATTGTCACATCACAATAAATTGGTCACTACAAATAAATTCTGATATATGGCTTTGCATACCAGATTGAAATAACTAATGGGCCGTTAGCCTCTTAGTTTGCACATGTCGAGGACCTTGTAATCAAGGTGATTGTCATGTTGTTTAGATCTTGACGCAATTTAAGCTTCTAAAAAAGTTCTTGAATTACAACGACTACATTTGCTCCCACCGTAGACCACGACGCTCTCACAAATTCAAAGAAATTCTCATCAAGACCCGTACTTTTATGTAGAGGCATATTCAAAGTTGTGCTTCTCGTCTCCTCCTCTTGGTACCATGTTTTCTGCAAAAAAAAAAAAATCGGAAAGTCATGTGGTCTTTATCATCTTTTTAATAAATTATACAATTGTTAATACACATATCTATCATATCATATAAACCAATACCTACTACTAATTCTGAAATTCCTAGTATAAAACTAATAAAATATTATTTTCGGTAAAATTTGTTTTGCAAAATCATCTAGTTGATCCACACAATCCTCTACCAAATTAAAATATATCTTATGGTCATCAAGCTAGTTAGAGATGATAAAAGCTAATGCACCCTCCTTACATTTTTTGTATAAATAGATTTTTAATTGCATCAAGCATATCAAAAAACCTTAGTACTTCTAAACTAGAGTACTAATATTCTAGGGTGGAGGATGGAATACCCAGAACTTAAAACAAATATTCTCTCCAAGAGATGTAAGTTTGATCATGACTATTACTCCAATCACAAGGTTATCATAGAGTAAACTGTGTTGGCATTTTACAAAAGAGGGGGAGTACTCAGTCAAATGGGGCTATGAGATACTACAAAAATGGGGAAACTCTACACTGACTTCCGTTCTACAGCAACCATCAGTCATTCCGCTGAAACATGCTATATGGAAAGTAAAAGCTCCACGGAAAATTCAACATTTTCTAGGGCAATCATTTTCGGGGGCAGTAGCCACCTACGACCAACTGTACTACCGGCATATCCGAAAAGAACCCGGTTGTGATAGATGCGGGCATGAACTAGAGTGCATTAATCACGCCTTGTTCTTATGCCCTCCGGCTCACCAAACATGGGCGCTATCTCATATCCCCTCAGCACCATCCAACTTCCCACTTACTAGTTTCTTTGGAAATCTGGATTACCTACTATGGAGAATTCCGGATGGAGCAAAGGAGGATCAAGATTCGAGAAGCTTCCCATGGATTCTATGGTATATCTGGAAAGCGATAAACGAAAAATTATACAAAAACATAGATCGCACTACAATAGACCTACTGGACAAGACGTGAAGGGAGAGCAACATATGGTTTGCATCCATGGAATCCAACAGCCAGGCGAAGGACTTCTCCACGGAGGTTGAAGGAACTAAACACACAGATAATGACACATCTCCCTTCGCATGCTTCATCGACGGATCATGGAAAGAAGAGGAGCTAACTTCAGGAATCAGATGGATTCTAAAACTTAAGGATGGAACAAGCGACCTACTTGGAATGAAGAGTATATATAGAGGAATATCTCCATTGCACATGGAATTTTTAGGCCTTCGCTGGGCAATGCATAGTCTGCATAAAATGCAGAGATATTGCGTACGATTCTACACAGATTCTACGGAGCTCGTCCAATTAATTCAACACCCAAGTAGATGGCCCGCTTTCTCAACGGAGATAGAAAAATTCAATGCGATCCGATAGTGCTATCCAGAATTCTCCCTCACGCATCAACCTAGGGAGAATAATACACATGGTGACAGATTGGCCAGAGGGGCAAGAACGAGAAATGCTATCTTTTCTCATATAAGTACATCAATACCATACTGGTTCGAAGATGCGACATGTATTTTCTGACTGGTAAACGATTGTAATAAAAAAACTAGAGCCATTAACTCTATATCTATCATATTCGAACAAATATATATTTTCACGTAAACACCTCATTTACTATATGCACAATAACACCTCATTTACTATATGAACAATCCCAACGTTCTCATCTAATTATTTTCTTAGTTCCTTTAAGATATCCGCATTATATTGTTTCCTATTAATAGCTTAACTCACCATTGAATTATTTTTTCAATGAATACTAAATTTTGTATCCCATAATAAATCATGTGCTATATTCATAACAAAAAATACTAAAATAAATCTACAAAATTGACATTTAAAAATACCACAATACATATTATCGATTTGTAAGGTTATGTTCTGATTTGATGCAAATCCAAAAAATCATGTCAAACGTTTTGTGAACTCTTCCATAAACAAGCATGGGTTGAGTTATGCTAAGGTTTTCATCCTCCATCGTAGAAATATCAAAAGATTTAGAGAAAACTTTTCAAAAAAAATTCAAGAAATGTTTGTGAATGTTTTTTTTTTTTGATTTTTTGAATAGGGTTGGAAGGGCATTTATATCCAAATTAGGGACGATTTCAACACAATTCTAAGAGTTTTTTTTATATATTTTCAATGAACTTTCAATAATTTTAAACAGCTATTTTAACAACTATAATTTAACATCTTTTTGTCCGACGATTTTTCGATGAATATTTTTATCCAAAATTCTTGAAAATTTTCGAAAATTTTTAATTTTCTCAAAATTTTTTTTAACTTTCTCAAAATTTTCTAACGAATTTTCATTGGTTGTCTATACATTGTAATACCGTTGGATACCAGTCATAAAATTTTGATAGCTCCTATTCTACTCCGAAAATATCATTTTTGCTTTTTTCAATTCATAACATTTCTCTAGAATCTTTTTTTTTATTAAACTTCTTTTTTTCTATTCCAACACCTTTTTCTATTTTTGATTAAACTTATTTTTTTTCTATTCCAACCTCATTCTCTTTTTGATAAAACTTCTCTTTTTTTTTTTTCTATTCCAACCTCTCTTCCCTTTTTGATGAAACTTCTTTTTTTCTATTCCAACTTCAAGATTCGAATCCGCTAACCTAAAATGAAGGTGGATCAAAGAATATTCGAGGTCCAAAAAAGGTTCCAGCCTAAGAGTAAACGATCAAGCCCATTTGTGTAAAAATTATTAATTTTTGTAACGGTCAATAATTAATATATAATATTGTAACCGTAAATCCATATTAACTCCGTATCCAGAATGAAATACGGGGTTGCATGAGAGATGAATAACCTTTAAATTCGGTTCTAATAATGCACACATTGCATGATATCATCACACCAATGGTAACCCATCTAATCATCCAAGGAAGATAGCTGGTAGATTTATGAAAAAGAAGAAGAATTCTTATAGGCACATAAACAAAGTGTAAACATGCCGATCTTCACAACTACATTTCTTTATTGTGACGTCTCTATTAATGTGTCACGGGAGAGCTGGTACTTCAAATCCAGTCGCCTATAATGAATATATAAAACGTTAGCTCCAGTAAAACTATGTTGAAGACAATCTCTTTCGTAATCTTTAAAACGGTTCTAGACTTCATAAAAAATTTTAATGGATCCTCGTTGAAATTCTTGAATTTTGTTCTTCATGTGAGCTTGGAACGATATTTGGTGTAGAAATAGTTGAGAAAGGCTTATTTTGACTCCTTTCACGTTGTGGTTGAACTTAAAGGACTAGACTTCTAATCTCTTCCTCCTGATACCATAGCTTCTGGCCATGTGAAGACAGGTCGTGGTATGGAGATAATCCAGTCCTTGAGGCTAGTACAATTGTCGTACGTGTTTGATCCGAAAAAACTGTCTTGTCTATTGAATTTTTCCATAACTTTTTTATTGAACCCTTGATTGATTTCAATCAATTTGCATCTGAAATCTAATTTTGTGCTCAATATTATCACTAAAAATAAACTTGATCCATTTTTGCGAAGTCTTCTCTTCATTGCCAAATTCGTAATGGCCACGATTTGTTTTCAAAACATGAATTTTTTCTTTTTATCTTTTTTCCCTAAATTTTTTTAATACTTCAAAAACGTTAAAAACATGCACAATCCGTTGGAAATTAAACTTGATTTTGGGTCAAGTTTAATTATTGGATCAATGATCCAATAATACTAATTGAGCCTAAGTAAAACTTAATCCAAATTCTAAAATATATCTAGAATCATCTTCCACCTTTTTAAAAAGAAATATCTAGATAATTGTATGAAGATATTATGAGAAAACTCTCTAAATTTAGAATTAAAATATTGAGATATTTTGTAAATTGGAGCCTATAAATACCCCCTCCTCTCTCATTTATAGTCAAGTTGTTTTAATAAAACAACAAATCTTCATCTTCTTCTTAAAGTTCATATTTTCTCAAAGCTTCTTA
Source organism: Pugionium cornutum (assembly GCA_018901935.1). Classification (NCBI taxonomy): domain Eukaryota; kingdom Viridiplantae; phylum Streptophyta; class Magnoliopsida; order Brassicales; family Brassicaceae; genus Pugionium; species Pugionium cornutum. The sequence goes on from CM032165.1 coordinate 34,217,744, forward strand.
AACACCTTCTACCCTAATTCTAAACATTTTTTCTCTCAACAAAGTGGTATCAGAGCCATAATACTCTTTTAGAGATGGCAAGTAATAGTTTTCCCCTCCAACTTCCGATGCTCACAAAAAGCAACTATGACAATTGGAATCTTAGAAAGATGGCAATTATAGGAGCACATGATGTATGGGATATAGTCGAGAGAGGCTTCATTGAATCAAATAATGAAGCTAATCTATCTCAAACTCAAAATGATAGTTTGAGAGATTTAAGGAAAAGAGACAAGAAAACTCTTTGTTTAATTTATTAAGGTTTAGATGAAGATACACAATCGAGAAAATCGCCAAAGCAAAAACGGCCAAAGAAGCATGGGAGAAACTTCAAATCTCTTACAAGGGAGTGGAACAAGTTAAGAAGGTACGTCTTCAAACTCCAAGAAAAGAATTTGAAGCTTTGCAAATGAAAGAATGTGAACTAGTTTCCTATTATTTTTCAAGAGTGTTAACGGTTATTAATAACCTTAAAAGAAATAGTGAGAAACTAGATGAAGTGAGAATACTGGAGAAGGTTCTTAGATCGTTGGATTCAAAATTCGAGCATATTGTTACCATCGTTGAAGAAACAAAGGATTTGGAGACTATGGCGATGGAGCAACTTATCATTACAAGCTTACGAAGAAAAGAAGAAGAAGAAAAAAGAAAACACGGAGAAAGTACTCAAGATGCATATTGATAAAGAAGAAATCTATCGAATCCATCCAAGAAAAGGTGGAGGTCAATACCGAGGAAGAGGTCGTGGTTATGGAAATGGAAGAGGTGTGAGGTCTTTTGAAAACAATGTTAACCAAAGAGGAGAAACTCATCAATAGGTCATGGGAGAGAAAATCAAAGATCAAGGTATGATAAATCAAATATTAAATGTTATAATTGTGGAAAATTTGGACATTATGCTTCCGAATGTAAAGCTCCAAGAAATAATCAAGTTGAAGAGAAGTCCAACTACCACTACAAGAAAACAGCACATTCCCGATGGTCGTTTTCGTTGGAAAAACATCGGTAATACCGATACCCATCTACTTTCCGATGAACAGCGTCTGTCGGTACTATTTCTTTGGAAATTAATTTCCGTCGGGAAAGTATCAGGAATTTCCGACGACGTGGCGATTAATTGTGCTGTCGGAAGCTTCCGACGGATTTTCAATGGAATATATCCGTCGGAAAATGCCGACGGATATACGATGGTCTTTCGGCGTCTGAAAACTCCGACAGATTTTCAATGAAAAGTCCGACGGATTTTCAATGAAAAGTCCGTCGGGAATTACCGACGAATTTACGATGGGTGGTTTGCGATGACTGTTGCCGTCGGGAGTTTGATCCGATGATATTTCTCAATGGTTTATGCCCGTCGGAAGATAGGCGACACGTTTCCGATGGAACTTTCCGTCGGAAATTACCGACGACAAGATCCGTTGGAAAAAACCAATTAATTGAAAAAAATAAAAAATTATTTTTTTAAATTTTTCATTAAATATTTTTTAAATATAAATATTCAAAATATTTAGTTTAATATTTTTAATATTTATATTTTATAAATATTTAATGAAAAAACTTTAAAAAAATAAATTTTTATTTTTTCAATTAAATTAAATTAAATTAATATTAAATAAAAATAATATTTTTAAATATTTTAAAAAATAATCATACAATCATAAAAATAATATTCAAATTATAAATATAATATTAAACAATTGTTTTAAAATAAAAATTACAACGGAGGAGCAGAGGAGAAGGAAGAGAAAAAAATTCATCAGACAACTTATTTCTCATCATTTGTACAATACATTTGAGATTATTCATCGATATTTTTATAGCCACTATTTTTTTGTTTTAGCTGTGCATTCTCTTAGTTTCTAGCTGCAGATGTTGCTTCCTGTAAAAAGAAAAAAATATTATTAGAAAATTTAATAAAAATTATTATAACATTAATTATATATTTAAAAAAAATGAAACTTACATCAAGAATGAGATGGTTAATCTCAGAACTTGGCAATTCGGCGGCTGAAGATGAATAACTAACTTGACACTATTGGGTTAAAATATCATTTATTTTCTTTTTTACTTTTTCGATGATCTCACTAACAATACCATCTTAGATACGACCATTTTTTTTTCGTGTGGACGGCCTCGAGAAGTTGCAAGTGATCTGGAGTCGCTCCATTTTCTTGTGCCTAAAAGTAAAAAAAAATTAAATTAATAATTTTAAATTTTTTTAAATATAATTAATATAATAATTAATTTACCAATTGATCGGCTCGTCTCAGAAAAGTAGTCGACACGTCATTGTGAATATAAATGTCTTTGCATCCTCGGTCGCTCTTCCGGTTTACCGAATTAGTTCTTGAGATGATCTCAGCGCTGGAAGATTCCCAATAACGAATAAAATCATTCCAAACCGACTCATTCAACCCTCTTGTTTTATCTTTTCCCTTTTTGCATTTTTGTTTCCACTCGTTCATGTGGCGGGAAAATTGTACTGCAGCCTCTTTTTCGAAAGCTTCTTCCACCAATTTTGTGTTCATAGGATCCCATGTAAATTATTGCTACAAAATTTACTTATATATTACTAAAAATATTATTAAAAACTATTTAAAACAATTATATATTTTAAATTTAAATAACGTACCACAAATATCCTAAATCAAATCTGATGTTATTCGTACGGAATATCTCTAAATTTGGTATATGATTTGTTCAAAAGAGAATGAAGCATTTTTAATATAGATTTGTTTATTCCGTTGTTTGAAATACCAAACCTACAAATTTTTATTAGAATAGCGTTATAATAATTATTTTAAATATAATTATAGAATATCGTTAAAATAATTATTTTAAATATAATTATAAAAAATTTAATTTACAATGTCGAATTTCGGTGACGACTCGGATCGAGAAAACTAAGAAGTTCAAAACCAGGCTACTGAACCAATTTTTCAATTATCATTGGTCGGAAAAAATTATTTGCAGATTCTTGAACTTGAGTTGGTAACCAACTCGGAGTATACGACTCACCACGTCTTTGGTAATCTTGATACGACATATAATTGTGACATTTTATCAATCTATGTACATTTACTATTTCATCATTTTCTTTACGAAATATTTATTTTTATTTAAATTAAAATTAATTTAAACAACAAAAATTAAACTTAAACTTTAAATTCTAAATAAAAACCTATAATTTTTTAATGTTTCTGATATTTTTATAAAAATAATTTTAATAATATTTAAATACAAGTTTATTAATAGTTTTTAGAATAATTAATATTTTGATTTTTAAATATGAAAAAGTTGTGAAAATCATGGTTGAAAAAGTTCTCTTGGTTCATAAAATCACTAAAAAGATAACCTCTATAATTTTTTCATGTATAGAAAAAAATTGAACAGATAGAATCAATTAAACAAATTAATGTTTTTCTTCAAAAGGTTGTTTACAAAATCACTTTTATTTTTTTCATAGAGGCTTTACAGTTTTAGTTTATTGAGATTTTCTGAATATTACGATATTGGATTGTTGGTAACTAGGGTTGTTTTACAAGTTTTAGATATAAAACAAGAAACAATAAATTAAATTGATTTAAGAAAATGACATAATAAATAACAATGTGCGTTTCACGTTTACGGATTATGATCAATAGAAAAAAAACCAATCATATAAAATCTTACGCTGACTATAATCACGTTTCACGTTTAAGGATCAATTCTGACCCAAAACAAAGAGAAGATAGATACCAACAACACTGACCAAATCACGACAATGGTTGGTGTTCTGTTCTGTCTTCCCATTAGACCTTTGAGGAATGGGTAGAGTTCTATAAACGATGACCCAAAAGGTGAAAAAGAGTTTACCAAATAAAACCTTACAACATTTTCCAAATAAAAACCGGACACTCTCTTAACAACTTTTCTTCTAATAACCAAACCCTACAACGTTTCCCACACAAAATTACTGGATTTGCCGCACACTCTCTTAACACCTTTTCTCCTAATAACCGAACACTCTCTTAACACCTTTTCATTGTTCTAAATACTAAAAACAGTGGAACTTATTCATATATCGGAACTTATTCATAATATCAACTTATTCATGTTATAAAAATTAAAAACTTACATGATTTGCGGCGACGTACGGCGGGGCTGAGAAGAGAAGGAGAGAAACGGGAGAGAGTAAGAAGAAGAAACGACTGTAGGTTATATTAGATATTTCCGACGGCAATTTTTGTCGGGAATCTATCGGAAACCTAATAATATTTTTGCGAAATCACGCGTTGAGAATTATGTTTTCCGCATAAAATTTTTAGCCGTCGGAATTCCGTCGGTAAGCTTAAAACCTGCGCATGCTCGACAAAGAGTTTGCATACGTTGCAATTGACGGATTTCCGACGGAGTTACAAAAGCCGTCCGAAATCCATCGATTACGTTAATCAATATTTCAAAAGCCGTTAAAAAGCCGTCGGAAATCGCTAGTTTTATCAATATTTCAAAAAATATTTATATATTGTTAAAAAAATTTTGTTCATTCCGACGGTTACATATATCAATATTTCGAAAACAATATTTATATATTATTTAAAAAGTTTTAGTTTATTTTGTATATAACAAAATGCATTAAAAATAACATGACTTTTTTCAATATTCCGTGTAAGCATTTATGAACATATGGAAATGAAATGTGGAAAGAAAAATATTAAATATAAATTTGAATCTGAATTTAGAAAAGATAATTTATATATAATTAAAGTATGGATAAAAAATTTTATTATCACAAATTTAATCTAAATCTGATGAATATTCCTAATTAGTTGAATTTTGGTCGTTAAATTCGCCATATCTTCTTCTGAATCTTGAAACACGTTGTAATCTTCGTTCGTGGTGTCATCAACAACAAGGTTAACTTCAATAAAAGTGTCTATTGAACCGAAGTTACCAATTATGATTTGTTGCATAGGCTCTTGTTCGGTAATACCACATACCATTTCTCTAGGATGTATTGAAGTCACTGTAATCCAAAGATCTTGTTTGTTTCTCACACGAGGATATCGAATGTAACAAACCTGGTCCGCTTGTGATGCAAGTATAAAAGGATCATATTTTCGATGTCGCTTACGAGAGTGGACAGATATAACACCGAATTCGTCTTCACGTTGACCCATGACAGGGTCATACCAGTCACAGTAAAACACTATACACCTCAAATCAATCATTGCTAGATAGTAAACTTTTAATATTTCACGAAGAACACCGTTGTATACAATTTCTCCCGATTGAGATGATACACCATAATTACAAGTTGTTTGTGAGTTTCCTTCGCGATGACTGTTAAAAGCATATCCACGAGTGTAGTACATTGGATAAGATTTTGCAGTAAATGTAGGACCACTCACCAACTCAACTAACCACGTGGGAAACGTTATTCTCCTATAAGGACCTGTAATAACCTACAAAATAATTGAAAGTAGTCAATTATATATATATATATATATATATATATATATATATATATATATATATATATCTATATATATAGTAAACTATTATTGAAAATTACATAATTGTGGTAACACTAACATAAAAATGCAACCATCTTGTAAATTCGCTTTTTTAAGTTCGGCCAACTAATTCTCGGTGTAATCTGAATAATGAACACGTATTTGTTCCATGTATATTCTGTTAATTATGAAAAAAATAATTAACAATAAATTATAATAACAACTAAAAACAAAATTTAATTGAATGTACTTTTCATATTCCAAAACATCATCGCAATTTATCAAAATATACAAATGCAAGTGATTGTGTTTCTCCTCTGATAGGCGTCACGTCTTCCCTTTTCCAATTAAACGTCCAATTTGTGCAAATATTTTTGGCACATACACTGGATATGTTGGTTTTTCTCCTCCATCATCATGTCGTGCACGTCGTCTATTTTTTGTTTGCACTTGCGATGGAAAATAGTAGCTAGCAAAGTTAGATTTTTATTCATTAATACTTTGTGCGACGATTGAACCTTCAACACTGTCAAGATTTTTAACTTTTTTCTTTAGCTGGAACATATATCTCTCAAAATGATACATCAATCGGTACTGAACAGGTCCTTCAAGCGCTGCTTCTCTAGGGAGGTGAATAGGAATATGCTCCATAACATCAAAAAAATGCTGGTGGAAATATTTTCTCAGGTTACAAATGAGAACCGGTATTTTTTTCTTCCAAATTTCGGATATCGTCTGTAGTAAGTGATCTTATACATAAATCTCGATAAAAACACCAATGCCTACATAAAAAATAGTTTAATATCATATAATATATGAAATTATGATTATTTATATATAAAATAATATAAACGTCGTACCTTCAATTGCTCCGTGGACGTTTTTAGGCAACAGATCGCTAAATGCAAATGGGAATAGTCTTTGCATGACAACATAACAATCATAACTTTTCATCCCTGAAAATTTACCTTCAATAGTATCAACATAATTACGAAGATTAGATGCGTATCCATCCGGAAATTTGACACTATGCTTAATCCAGTCAAAGAATTCATCTTTTGCATGCGCATCCAACCGGAATACGGGAGACAATGATTTTCCATTTCACATTACATGTAGTTCCTTCCGGGAACAAATAACCGGCAAATCCAATCTAACTTTCAAATTATCTTTTGTTTTTCCTTTTAGAATGATACTCAATGTGCATAACATCTAGATTATGGCACAACAAATGGTCCTTCCAATATGGTAAATCTCAAAAAATGCTCTTCTTGTGCCAATTATGGTATTCGCCATAACCATCAACAGGGTAATGTCCGTTACCTTCACATGAAGCCGTTTTCTCAACACCAAAATCTTTAAGTTGAGTTATCATATAATTCCTATCAAGAATAAGAGGTGGAGCATCAAAATTTTTTTTGTTTTTCCTAAACAATGTCGTGCTCCACCGATATGGATGATCTTGTGGTAGAAATCGCCAATGACAATCGAACCAACTAGTCTTTCGTTCGTATTTCCGTTGAAACGCATCAGTATTATCTTGGCAATATGGGCATGGTAATCTTCTATGCGTCGACCATCGTGATAACATACTATATGCTGGAAAATCATTTATCGTCCACATAAGTACTGCTCGCATCAAGAAATTCTGTTGGTTGGAAACATCGAATGCTTTGACACTATTTTCCCATAATATTTTTAACTAATGAATTAGTGGCTGCAAAAAAATATCAAACAATCGCTTATGATGCTCTGGGCCGGAGACGAGAATTATTAGAAACAAAAACTCTCGTTTCATGCACAAAGAAGGAGGCAAATTATAAGTTGTAACGATAACTAGCCACAACTAGTATTGTCTCCCATGCTTCCCAAAATTGTTTAATCCATCTGTAGATAATCTGAGGTATACGTTTCTAGGCTCATATGCAAAAGTAGGATAAACCTGTTGAAAATGTTTCCATGCTTCTGCATCCAAGGGATGCGCAATTTCTCCATTCGAATTATGTTATGCATACCATCTCATAGGTTTTGTAGTGCGTTCAGATTGATATAACCTCTTTAACCTCTCTGTTCATAGCGAATACCACATCCGTTTATGCAGAATAGATATTCTGCCACTTGTCTCTTGAAATCGAGGTTTGTGATAAAATCGGTAATTCATGCGGTTTTCATCATTTCTCCAATAGATCATGCAGTGGTCAATACATACATCGATCATCTGATATGGCAATCCAAAACCAACTACAAGTTTTTGAACCTCGTAATATGAAGCAGGTGCAATATTATCTTCAGATAATATATCTCTAACAAAATCAGCTATCACATTCACACAATCTTTAGCCAAGTTAAAATCCGTATTTATCGTCATCAACCTGCTTGCAGCAGATAAAGGCGATAATCCATCTCTACATCTTTTATACAAAGGCTGCTTGGATGCATCTAACATATCAAAAAATTTCCGAGCTTCCAAATTAGGTTATTCTATTCTACTCCTATCTTCAATGTACGATGCTATTTGTTCATGAAACGCATCATTCAATATCTGAACAGTACCTTCGTTTATATCAACTTTTGATGCCGGTTCCTATAGCCTAACATTAGTATTATCTAACCTATTTGAAGTACTACCATAATATTGCATCGTTGCATCAGTTTCTCCATTTGAATACCAAATTTTGTAAACAGACATAAATCCAGTCCTATACAAATGATTACATACTTCTCTAATAAAGATTAATCTATGATTTCGACATTTAATACATGTACAATACATTTTATCGTATTCCGATGTCATGATATTGTTTGATGCAAATGTCATTAACTCTTTAACACCTTGCGCAAATTCATCAGTCCATTCCCCCGTTGTTGAATCATAAAGAGATTTATCCATCCATGATCGAAAATAATCATAAGAACCCAAAGAACACATTTTCTTAAGATTTTGTGTTCTGTAGAAATTGTGAATGATCATAGCGTATTTATATTAAAAATTAGAAATTATCACGAATTTTTAAGAGATTATTATGAATTTTTAAAAGATTATTACGAATTTTTAACAGATATTCACAAATTTTAAACAAATTATTCTCAAGAATATTATTATTTCTGACGGCTTTCTGATGGTTTGCGACCACAATCGGATAATTGCAAATTGTGAATCGATTTTTCTTACTTTTCCGACGGATTTCCGACGGTTCCCGACCACCACCGGATAATCACAAATTTTTCATATATTATTCTTCAATTTCTGACGTATTGTCGATGGAATCCGACAACGATCGGATATTTCCGATGAATATCGAGGTTATCCCATCGGTATATTTCCGACGGATTCCCGACGGATTGTAAAATAACAAGCCGTTGGGAAGGCGTCGGAAATAAACCGACGGTCCTAGTTTTGTCGGAAATTTGTGATGGCTTAAAGAGGACATCCCGAAGACAAAGCTTTCGTCGTAAAATCGATGGTGTACCATCAGTTTTTACTATCGATTTCCCGATGGCAGTGTAGCTATCGGTGATTACCAAGGGACCCTGGGTCACCAGGGATCCATCGGAAACCCATCGCCATGTCGTTGGAAAATTCCGACGGCTTTATGTCCATCGAAAATGCCGTTGGAAATTTTGATGTTTTCTTGTAGTGTACGTTGAAGAAAAAATTCAAGAAGATGAAGTGTTATCAATGGCTAAAAAGAAGAATGAAAGAGATGATATTCAAATGTGGTACCTCTACAAGCAATCACATGTGTGGAAAAAGAGGCATGTTCATAGAGCTTGATGAATCGGTGAAAGGAAATGTGGCGTTAGGAGATGAATCAAATATAGAAGTAAAAGGCAAAGGTAATATTCTCATACGTTTGAAGAATGGAGATCATCAATTCATTTCTAATGTTTACTATGTGCCAAATATGAAGATAAATATCTTGATCTTTGGACAACTTTTAGAAAAGGTTATGATATTCACTTAAAAGATAATAACCTTTCTATAAGAGATTGTGCAAGTAATCTCATCACCAAGGTGTCGATGTCAAGAAATATAATGTTTGTTCTTAACATTCAAAATGATATCGCATAATGTATCAAGATGTTTTATAAGGAAGAATCTTGGTTTTGACATTTTCGATTTGGACATCTCAACTTTGGAGGATTGGAACTACTTTCTAAGAAAGGAATGGTGAGAAGATTGCCTTACATCAAATCATCCAAATCAAATTTTTGAAGGATGTCTACTTGGTAAACAATTCAAAATGAGTTTTCCGAAGGAATCAAACACAAGAGCTCGGAAACCACTACAACTTATACACACAAATGTTTGTGGACCGATCAAGCCAAGTTCAATCGGTAAAAATAACTAATTTTATCTCTTTATTGATGATTTTTCAAGAAAAACGTGAGTTTATTTTTTCAAACAAAAATCAGAAATGTTTGAAAATTTCAAAAGATTCAAAGCACTTGTCGAGAAGGAAAGTGGCCTTGTGACCAAGGACATGAGATCTGATCGTGGAGGAGAGTTTACTTGCAAAGAATTTCAGAAGTATTATGAGGATAATGGGATTCGTAGACAATTGATGGTGCCAAGATCACCTCAACAAAATGGAGTGGCGGAAAGAAAGAATAGAACAATCCTTGAGATGGCGAGGAGCATGCTCAAAAGAAAAAGATTACCAAAGGAGCTATGGGTAGAAGTGGTTGCATGCGTGGTTTATCTATCAAACCGATCTCCGACAAGAAGTGTTTCAGAAAAAACACCACAAGAAGCTTGGAGTGGAAGGAAGCCAGATATTTCTCATCTAAGATTTTTTGGAAGCATTGCTCATGCTCATATACCGGATGAAAAATAGAGCAAACTAGATGATAAAAGTGAGAAGTATATCTTCATGGTTATACCAATAATACCAATGGTTATAAGCTCTGCAATTCGGATACACGGAAGACAATCGTTAGTCGAAATGTAATCTTTGATGAAGAAAGAGAATGGGAATGGAGTTCAAATGATGAAGATTCTAACTTCTTTCCACCTTTTGAAGAAGAAATTTTGGAGCAACCAAGAGAGCAGCAAACTACACCACCAACTTCACCAACCACAAATTATCAAGAAAATGAAAGTTCGAGTGAAAGAACTCCATGTTTTAGAAGTTTACAAGAACTCTATGAGGTAACTGAAAATCAAGACAATTTTACATTATTTTATTTATTTGTGGATTACGAACCCATGAACTTTCAAGAGGCTATGGAGAAGAAAACATGGAGAAATGCAATGGATGAAGAGATCAAAACAATACAAAAGAATGAGACATGGGCGTTACCATCACTTCCGAATGGGCATAAAGCAATTGGTGTGAAATGGGTGTATAAAGCAAAGAAGAACTCCAAAGGAGAAATCGAAAGATACGAAACAAGATTGGTGGCAAAAGTCTATAGTCAAATAGCCGGAATCGACTATGATGATATATTCGCTCCTGTTGTTCGTTTAGAAACTCTTAGACTAATCATTTCATTGGCAGCCCAAAACAGTTGGAGGATACATCAAATGAATGTCAAATCAGCCTTCTTAAATGGAGATTTTGATTAAGAAGTCTACATTGAGCAACCACAAAGCTATATAGTCAAAGGAGAATAATACAAAGTATTAAGGTTAAAGAAGGCCCTTTATGACTTAAAACAAGCATTAAGAGATTGGAATACTCGAATTGATAAGTATTTTAAGGAGAAAAACTTCATCAAGTGTCCATATGAGCATGCACTATATATCAAAACTCAAAAAAATGATATATTGATTGCATGTTTGTATGTAGATGACTTGATATTCATTGGTAACAATCCAAGTATGTCTGAAGATTTCAAGATGGAGATGACAAAAGAGTTCGAGATGATGAATATTGGATTAATGTCTTACTACCTTGGAATTGAAGTGAACCAAGAAGCAAATGGAATATTCATTACTCAAGAAGGTTATGCTAAAGAGGTGTTCAAAAAGTTTAAGATGGATGACTCGAACCCCTTAAACACGCCAATGGAATGTGGAGTTAAGTTGTCAAAGCATGAAGAAAGAGAAATGGTGGATCCAACATTATTTAAGAGCTTGGTTGGAAGCTTACGTTATTTAACGTACACAAGACCTAACATTTTATATGCAGTTGGAATTGTGAGTCGATTCATGGAGCATCCAACCACATCTCACTTTAATGCAGCCAAGAGGATTCTTCGATATATCAAAGGTACAACAAATTTTGGTTTGCAATACTCCATTTCTAATGATTACAAGCTTGTCGGATATAGCGATAGCGAGTGGAGTGGATAAGTAGATGATCGAAAAAATACAAGTGGATTTGTGTTTTACATTGGAGATACGACATTCACATGGATGTCAAAGAAGCAACCGATTGTCATTGTTTCTACTTGTGAAGCGAAGTATGTAGCTGCTACTTCATATGTTTGTCACGCAATTTGGTTGCGAAATTTGTTAAAAGAGTTGAGCTTAGCACAAGAGGAACCAACGAAGATGTTGGTGGACAACAAGTCAGCAATAGCATTAGCAAAGAACCCAGTCTTCCATGATCGAATTAAGCACATTGATACATGCTATCACTACATTAGAGAATGTGTTACCTAGAAAGATGTGCAATTGGAGTATGTGAAGACGAATGATCAAGTAGCTAATATTTTCACCAAGCCACTCGAGTGAATATTTTATAAAGATAAAAAGTTTGCTTGGACTAACAAAATCAAGTTTAAGAATGGGTATTGAAAATTAAACTTATTTTGGGTCAAGTTTAATTATTGGATCAATGATCCAATAATACTAATTGGACATAAGTAAAATTTGATCCAAATTCTAGAACATATTTACAATCATCTTTCACCTCCTTAAAAAAATATCTAGATAATTGTATGAAGATATTATGAGAGAACTCCCTATATTTAAGATTAAAATATTAAAATATTTTGTAAATTGGAGGCTTATTTATCTCTCTTACCTCTTATTTGTAGTCAAGTTGTTGCAGTAAAACAATAAGTTTCTCTATAAATAAAATATTTTTTTTTCAGAAAATTTCTATTTTTTCAAATTTTCTTATACACGTTCTTCCCCAATTCTAAAATTATTTTCTCTCAACACAATCACTTGATAACCAAAACAAAATACCTTAAAATTTTATTAAAATTTTTACAGAATGAATAATATTCGAATGTTTTCATTGGTTAAAAAATCTTCTACTAGAATTAAACTGTCAGAATAACAAAGACTCGGTGGTTTACTCAACATTAGTGATGTCTATCTATCGATGAACCTGGTAAGGCATCAAAGGACAAAACACTATAAAATCGACAACAATTTTGTGAGAGAAAAAGTCATAGTTTACTTTCTTATGTTAAATAAACTTATCTAATTAAGTCTATTTCCATTCAAATTTTAGGGATTTTTAGTAGTCTTTTAGTAGCTACGTAAATCGAATATTCTCTTTTTTAAACTATCCAAATTTTTTTTATATTTTACGTATTTTCACAACGTTGTTAAAAAATAATAGTTGTCAATTAAATAAATTTTAACCTAGCTTAAAAATAGAAATCGTACAAATAAGATTGATTTACCCATTAATTGAATTTCATTTATAACCATAATTAAGCCGACTCGATCTGTACTGAACTTCAATTAAAACCAATAGCCCTTAACTAAATTTGAGAGAAATTAAAGTATTATGTATGTTATTGCTAGATATGGTTTTAATTTAAGTTCGGTTAATAGATAAATCAATTTTAAATGCTCGATTTCGTATTTTAAAATTAAGTTTAAGATTTATATAAACAAAAGTCATTACTAATTAACGACGTTGTGGAAATATAAAAAATATAAAAAAATCGTGTAGTTTAAAAATATAATCTGTTTACGTATCTAACAGAAAATTTCTAAAATTCGTTTGGAATTAAATAAGGGTAAACAACCTTTGAGTTGATGGTATAGGTATTGGATTTTGTGTATTTAAAAAGGTAAATCGAAAAGGTTAAGATCAGGAAAATTATCAAAAAAATCATGAACTTTCAAATTTCGATCATTCAAATCATGAACTATACCGTGGACAAGATAAAATACCGAAAATTATTGATTTATTAATCTAATCATGTATTTTTGTTGACTGATCAAATATAGGTATGACGTTAAGTTGATTCACGCACCGCTAACATCGTAGTTAACGGATGTTAAAATATGTTGTTAAATAAAAGGGACGATGTCGCACATGTTTTTTGAAAATTCCCAAATCAAAACCCATACGAACCGTAATCGAACATCCATTGTTAAAATTCGAACCTCCTCCAAAATTCGAACCTCCATCTCCAAAATTCGAACCTCCATCTCCAAAATTCGAACCTCCATCTCCAAAATTCGAACCTCCATCTCCAAAATTCGAACCTCCATCTCCAAAATTCGTAGTTCCATCTCCAAAATTTGTAGCTCCATATCCATTTTCTTCATTTGTGATTGTTGAAATGCGTCGAAAGAATATTTCCATTCGTATTAGATCTCCGGATTCAATGAGATCGACCAGAAATAGAAGCGAAGCCACCGAAGCTCCATCGCATCAAATCTCTCCTCATGACGCCATAAATATGGTTGATGAACCAGAACGCGACTGCGTGAGTGGAGATGATTGAACGGTGGCTGGTGATTATGATTGTGATGCAATGGAAATGACAACTTAGGTACCGAGAAAGAAAATGAAAAGGAGGATGCGATTTTAGAAGAAGGTGATTTAGCTGAATTCTTTGTCGAGGCTGCGAGAGGTGAGGAAGTTGGGATATTCGAATTTTAGCAATGGAGGTTCGATTAGAATTTGTATGGGTTTTAATTTGGGGATTTAGAAAAAATATGTGCGACATTGTAACTAACGGCATATTTTAACACTCATTAACTACGAAATTAGCGATACGTGAATCAATTTAATGTCATACCTATATTTTTCAGTCAATAAAAATACATAATTAAAGTAATAAGTTAACCATTTTCGATGTTTTATCTTATATACAATATAGTTTATGTTTTAAATTGTCGAAATTTGAAGATTCGTGATTTTTTTAACAATTTTCCCAATTAAGATCTGTCATGCTTCTTCCTTTATTTTCAATTCGCAGACATAAATACCAAAGGACTGCCAACGTCCTTAGTCAACAATTTTCAGGACAGCTTAACCGTTGTAAGTCTGGTCCTTTTTGGTAAGCAATTCATCTCACTTTTAAATATATTATTGTATAAAATTTTACGTATTTAACGTGAATGTCATACATAGAATTACTATAACTTATAAGATTTTTCCAAATGTCATTACTATTTTAGATTTTGATATATATGATAATAAATAAAACTTTCAAAATAAAATAAAAAATTAAGGAAAAAATTATTAAATAAAAAAATTTTATAAAGGAATAGTTAAGAGAAATATTTTTGAAGTATGTTATAAGATTTATAATATGTAAAATTATTATATAAAAGAAGTTGTGTTCAACATGAAATTGACATGTAAAATTATTATAACTCACAAAACGTTTGATATGTGTCATTATTCTTTTGATTTTGACATGTTATTAGAATATATTTAGATATTGTATACATTAGAATATACTTAAATATATAGTAGAATATATTTAGGAAATATTTTATACATTAGAATATATTTACGAATATTCTATATTATTCATGTTTATCTAGTTAGCTTTTACATGTATAAATAGTTGAAATATGCATCAATAATAAATTAACAAATTCAAATACTTATCATAGTATCAGAGCAAGGTTTTCAAGAAACACTTAAGCAGAAGATCGGTTTTATCGACGGGACGATTACGAAACCGATCTCTGAACCAAATCTTTCTATGTGGAAAACAAACAACTCAATGATTGTGGGGTGGATTTGAACATCTATTGAACCAAAGGTGCGTTCTACGGTGACGTTTGTTGTTAACGCTAAGATATTTTGGGAAACTCTTAAAGGAAGATTTTCGGTAAACAATGGTGTTCGAGAACATTAAATCTCTACTGAAATCATGGCCTACAAACAAGATGGACAATCTGTGCTTGAATATTTCGGCAGACTTTCTTTACTTTGGGATGAATTTCAAATTTATCGAACTAATCACACATGTGTGTGGGGCGGCTGAAAAAATAGCACAAGACTATGAAAAGGCAAAAGTGCACAAATTCTTGATGGGATTAGATGAAGCACGATTTGGCTCAGTACGTACAAACATAATCGGCCAAGATCCTATTCCAAATCTTAATCAAGTATATTCAAGTGTGATTCGTGAGGAACAACATCTGAACAGCACACGAGTGAATGAACATAAACAAGTTACAATAGGTTTTTTAGCAAAAGCTGAATCATCAACGCCCATTGCGAACGTCGTGCTAACAAGACCTCGGAGTAGCGCAACATGTACTCATTATGGACGTCAAGGTCATGAAACCAAAGACTGTTTTCATATTGTTGGTTATCCACACTGGAGGAAAACTCGTACATCAACCTCACGACCTACCAATCGAGGAGGTCATGGCGGACGTAACACATATAGCCAGAACAAACGAGAAAGAGGAGCAGCAGTTCATGCTAGCTACGCTCAAGGAGAAAAAAAAAGTCAACAAGTAACTAACACTCCTTCTAGTTGGACCACAGATCAACTCACATCTCTTCTCAATGCTCTCAATGCTCAAAAATCGGGGCACTCGTCTGAATGGATTAATGGTAAGACAGAATTAAATGATGTTATCATCGATACCGGCGCATCCCATCACATGACCGGTGATGTCACATTACTGATTGACAAACGAAGAATTTTACCATCTGATGTGTTGTTTGCTGATGGAAGCTCCGCAAAATCAACAGAATGTGGAACACTAGTTTTAAATAACACTCAGACGTTGAGCAACGTGCTTTATGTACCCAACATGAATTGCACTCTAATCTCTGTTGCAAAACTTTTAAAATAAACCTGATGTATTGCAATTTTTACTGACACTCTTTGCGTTTTACAGGACCATTTTACGAGGACTCTGATTGGAGTAGGTGAAGAGAGAGAGAGAGAGATAGGGGGTCTACTATTTTAAAGGTGTTAGAGTTACGTGGGCACACCAAGCTAGTAAGAAATCTGATGCAAGCTTGTAGCATTGCCGACTTGGGCATCCGTCTGCTAAAGTGCTTTCTTCTTTATCGTTTTTAGGAGCTAGTGGTGCTTTTAATGAAACTTGTGACATTTGTTTCAAGGCAAAACAAACAAGGAACATTTTTTATGATAGTCATAATAAAACTACGGAGTGCTTTCAGCTTATTCACTGCGATATTTGGGGACCTTATTGGACAAAATTATCTTCTGGTGCAAAATATTTTCTCACAATTGTTGATGATTTTTCTAGAACAGTTTGGACATACCTTCTTTTGGAAAAATCAGAGATATCTTGGTTTCTTCAAGATTTTATTGTCATGACTAAAAGGCAATTTGGAAAGAAAGTTAAGGCAATTTGAAATGACAATGGAACCGAATTCATGTGTCTTGCACGAGTGTTTAACAATCTAGGTATTATCCACCAAACGTCTTGTGTAGGCATTCCACAACAAAATGGACGTGTGCAGCGCAAACACAAACACATATTAAATGTTGCAAGATCTATCAGACTTCAAGCTAACTTACCAATACGATTTTGGGGAGAATGCATCTTGGGGGTTGTCCATCACATAAATCGGATACCTACACCACTTTTCAACAACAAAACACCGTACGAGAAGTTATTTGGTCATGCTCCCTCGTACGACATGTTAAAAGTATTTGGATGCCTCTGCTATGCTCATCGTGGAGCTCGTGATAAAGATAAATTTGGCCGTCGTAGTCGATGTTATGTGTTTGTTGGGTATCCTTTTGGTAAGAAAGGGTGGAAGCTCTTTGACCTTGAAAAAGAAGAGTTTTTTACCAGCACGGATGTTGTGTTTTGTGAAGATGAATTCCCATTCATGACCACTAATACTCACCACATTAATTCACTTATAACAACTGCGGAGTTTACTGATTTTGAATGGATTCTTCCCGGTCATGAGGATGTGGCAAATGAGGGGAGCTCGCCATCATCTAATATTCCTCCGGATATTGATGATTCACATCATCCTAATCCTTTATCACCATCATTAGACGTGATTTCTAATGAAATTGAGACCGATTCTACCATGGTTGAATCTCCAAAAACGCAAGGACAACTCGGTCTGGGCCAGCGAGTTAAGCAACCATCAGTTCGACTTAAAGACTACGTTGTCTACAATGTGAAAACTCTAACACCGCCTCCTCCAACTCTCTGTCACGCTAATTCTCCATCAGCCTCCACTAAAACGAGTACATGTATTTATCTCTATCCGATGACTCATTATATCTATGATGAACGTTTTTCTGTAAAACACAAAGCCTTTCTTGCCGCCATCACCTCCGGATATGAACTAACACATTACAATGATGCTGTTAAATTCAAGGTTTGGCGAAATTCTATAAGAGAGGAAATTACGGCTCTTGAAGACAATAAAACTTGGGATATTACTACGTTACCTCCAGGAAAGAAAGTAATTGGCAACAAATGGGTCTTTCGCATTAAATATAATTTTGATGATTCCATCCAACGGTACAAGTCTAGACTTGTAGTCCTCGATAATAAGCAGATCAAAGATGTGGATTATGGAGAAAATTTTGCACCAGTTGCAAAATTAACAACCGTACGACATTTGCTTGCAGTTGCTGCAGCATTAAAATGGGAAGTACATCAAATGGATGTACACAATGCTTTCTTACATGGAGAGTTAGAAGAAAAAGTTTATATGAAACTTCCGCAAGGTTTTCACTGTGCCAACAAGAATATGGTTTGTCGCCTTAAGAAATCACTATATGGTCTCCGTCAAGCTCCACGTTGTTGGTTTGCAACACTCTCATCTGCTTTGACGCGATATGGGTTTATTCAAAACAAGTCAGACTATTCTCTATTCACTTGGACCAAAGAGGGTTCGATTATTCATGTGCTTATTTACGTTGACGACTTTGCAGTTGTGAGCAACGATTTGCCTCAGATGACAAAGTTCAAACACTATTTGAGTGAATGTTTTCACATGAAAGATTTGGGGAAGTTTAAATATTTTTTGGGTATTGAAGTCGCACGTCAAGAAAGTGGATTTTTTTAACCCAACGCAAATACACTTTGGATATTATTACTGAAACTGGATTACTTGGGGCCAAGCCTTACTCCACACCGATTGAGTAGCATCACAAATTGGCAAGTGATGAAGGGCCGATGCATGAGAATCTAGAACAATATCGCCGTTTAGTGGATCGTCTAATTTATCTCACCATAACTCACCCCGAACTAACATATGCCGTGCATATTCTCTCACAATTCATGCAAGCTCCTCGTGAAGCCCATTGGACAGCAGCCATACGTGTCGTCCGTTACTTGAAAGGTTGCCCAAGCCAAGATATCCTTCTTCGATCGGATAGTGACTTGCGAATACGTGTTTATTGTGATGCAGATTGGGCCACATGTCCTCGCACAAGAAGATCTCTTAGTGCATATGTGGTTCTTTTGGGCTCTTCCCCGATCTCTTGGAAAACAAAGAAACAAGACACAGTCTCGTGTTCATAGTCGAATCAGAATATAGGGCAATGACTTATACTCTCCGTGAGCTTAAATGGCTCAAGTAAATGTTAAAAGCATTATGTGTCGACCATTCCACACCTATGGAAATGTATTGTGACAATCAATATGCCTTACACATTGCCGCCAATCCGGTCTTTCATGAACGAACTAAGCATATTAAAGTTGATTGTCATCAAGTTTGTGACACTATACAAGACAAAATAATCACCACAAAGCATGTCGATACCTTCGAACAACTTGCAGATATTTTGACTAAAGCTTTGGGATGTCCAGCTTTTGAAAATCTCTTGGTCAAGTTGGGCATTAGTGATTTACATGTTCCAATTTGAGGTGCAGTATTAGAATATATTTAGAAAATATTGTATACATTAGAATATACTTAAGTATATAATAGAATATACTTAGGAAATATTCTATACATTAAAATATATTTAAAAATATTCTATATTATTCATGTTTATCTAGTTAGCTTTCACATGTATAAATAGTTGAAATATGGAGCAATAATAAATCAACAAATTCAAATACTTATTACATGTATTATTATCTAAACAAAAAAAATTGAAATCAAATAAATAGTTTCAAAAAAATTATTATATTGAAAAATGGAAATATAAAAAAAACAATTATAAAACATGAAATTAATAAAACAACAAAAAAAGCCAAATAGATTTTTAGATGAATTTTAATAGATTATATTAATTTAGAAGAATACAACACATACATACGTTATACGAAGATGAACATAGTTAACGTAAACGTGAGATGTATTATAATTATAATTCTCAAAAGTTTGACATATATTATTATTAAATAAGATTTTATAACATGTGAAAATTTAAATAAAAAGTGTAAAATCAAGAAGTAAGTAAGAAAACTATAAAATCAAAAGATAGCAAAATCAATTTTAAAAGGTGGTGGCTGTTGAATAATAATCGAGATATAGAGATTTTATTATTATACTAATTTTATTAATCTTATAAATTTTACAGAGGAAGAAGAGAGAAAGAAGGAACAGAGAAAGTTACTTCATCTGAATGAAGTAACATACGTATTTATAGAGAAAGAGTAAGTCGGCAAACGTAAGTTTACATAAATAATGAGACGACAATGTTGACTTTTTCAACACTCCTCCTTGATTATTTATTATTATTGAATTATTATGTTCTGCCTCGTTAAAAACCTTATCATGTAAAAACCCAACGAGATAAAAATCATGATAAGGGAAAAAGAGTACATATACGCAATCTCCCCCTCGAAAAGATAGATATGTTTCCCTTTATAAGTCTCGCAAATAACGCATTCCAATATTCTGAATGTGTTTTCTGAACGTTGTCGTAGGAAGCGCCTTTGTAAACAAATCTGCTGTATTATCACTTTAACAAATGTACTCGACGTCAAGTTCTTGATTTTTCTCAAGTTCTTGGATATAGGAGAAAAATCTCGGAGGAATATGTTTTGTTCGGTCACTCTTGATATAACCTTCTTTGATTTGGGTCACACATGCAGCATTATCTTCGAATAATTTTGTTGGTTTCTTATTGTTGATTAATCCACTTGCTCCTTCTATATGTTGAGTCATAGATCTGAGCCATACACATTCTCTGCAAACTTCATGAAGGGCAATAATTTCGGCGTAATTTGAAGAAGTGGCAACCAAAGTTTGTTTTTGAGATCGCCACGAGATTGCAGTTCCACCAAGTGTGAAAGCATAACCGGTTTGGGACCGAGCTTTGTGTGGATCCGATAAATATCCAGCATCTGCAAAACCAACTAAACCAAACTCGGGGTTTCTAGAATAAAATAATCTCAAATCAATCGTACCTTGGAGATAACGGAAAATATGTTTTATTCCACTCCAATGTCTTCGTGTAGGTGATGAACTATATCTCGCAAGTAAATTTATAGCAAATGCTATATCTGGTCGAGTGCAATTTGCGAGATATATAAGTCCACCGATAGCACTCATATAAGGTACTTCAAGACCTAATATGTCTTCATTATCTTCACAAGGTCGAAATGGATCCTTGATTATATTAAGCGATCGATTAACCGTTGGAGTACTCAAAGGATTCGCTTTATCCATATTAAATCGTTTCAATATTCTTTTCGTATAATTTGATTGATGCACAAATATCCCATCTTGGAAATCTTCAATTTGGAGTCCTAGACAAAATTTTGTTTTTCCAAGATCTTTCATTTCAAGCTCTTCTTTCATATGAGTTCTTGCATTATCAATTTCCTTTTAAGTTCCAATTATATTCAGGTCATCTACATAAACAGCAATGATCACAAAGCATGATGGGAATTTATTTATAAATACGCAAGGACATATCGCATTGTTAATATATCCTTCTTTCAACAGATATTCACTTAAGCAATTATACCACATGCGTCCGGATTGTTTTAACCCATATAATGATCGTTGTAATTTGACTGAATATAGTTCTTTGGATCCTTTAGAGATCTTTGATCCTTCTGGGATCTTGAATCCTTTTGGGATTCTCATGTATATATCACTATCAAGGGTTCCATACAGGTATGCAGTCACGACATCCATAAGGTGCATTTCTAACCTTTTGGATGATGATAAACTCATCCATAATATAATTGCATCCATGACCGGAGAATATGTTTCTTCATAATCTATTCCCGGCCTTTGAGAAAACTTTTGTGCAACAAGACGTGCTTTATATCTAGTGACCTCGTTTTTCTTATTTCTTTTTCTTACAAAAACCCACTTGCATCCAATTGGCACTACATCTTCAGGTGTAATGACAATGGGTCCGAAAACATTTCTTTTTTGTAGAGAGAATAATTCATTTCTCATGGCTATTTGCCATTTTTCCCAATCAGATCTTTTTTGACATTGTGTTACAGACATTGGTTCTGCGTCATCATTTTCATTTTCAATTTCTTTGGACACAGAAAAGAAGAATATTCCATTAATATCCTCTATTTCATTTCTAACCCATAATTTTCTATTTTGGGTATAGTTAATTGAAATCTCATATGTTTCTATATTGCGTTCGTCTTTTGGATGGACTTCTACTTCACGGTTTTCAAAAATCTGTTTGCATATGTCTTCTGGACATTCCGTTTGAGTTGGTTCCTCTATAATCTTTTCACAAGTATCTTCGAGACGCTTTTTGTAAGGTTCTTCCAGAACCTTTTGATTTTGTTCTCCCAAATACTTTTTCTTACGGAGATTTTTATCTTTTGAGCCCATCGGTCTCCCCCTCTTTAACTGAACTATGGGTTCATTTATTTTATCGCCATCAATATGTTCTACAGGAACATTAATTCTTGATGGGACATTCACAGTGGGTATATATGATTTTGTCACTCGTTTTGTATCTGTGAATGCATCTGGCAACTGGTTTGCAATATTTTGCAAATGTACGATTTTCTGAGCTTCCATTTCACGTTGTTTTGTGGGAGGATCAAGATACAACAAAGATGGCGTATACTATTTAATATCTTCTTGCAGTTGTTTAATTCCTCCCCCCCTAACATAGGAAATTCTTCTTCATCAAAATGAAAATCGGCAAATCATGCCGTAAACATGTCACCAGTTCGTGGTTCAAGATACCGAATAATACTTGATGATATAAATCCAATATATATTCCTAATCTTCTCTGTGGCCCCATCTTTGTTCTTTGTGGTGGGGCTATAGGAACATAAACCGCACACCCAAAAACTTGGAGATGAGATACATCAGGCTTCTGCCCAGATGTTAATTGTAATGGGGAATATTCATGATATGCACTTGGTCTTATTTGGACCAATGCTGCCGCATGCAATATAGCATGACCCCATACTGAAATTGGGAGATTTGTTCTCAAAATTAATGGTCTCGCAATGAGTTGTAACCGTTTTATCAAAGACTCAGCCATACCATTTTGTGTATGAACATGCGGAACCGGATGTTCAACATCGATTCCGAGAGTCATACAATAATCATTAAAGGCTTGTGACGTGAATTCACCAGCGTTGTCAAGTCTTACTTTCTTTATAGTATAATCAGGGAATTGCGCTCTTAACCTGATTATTTAGGCAATGAATCTTGCGAAAGTCGTATTTCGTGTGGTTAACAAACACACATGTGACCATCTACTAGATGCGTCAATTAAAACCATAAAATATCGAAATGGCCCACATGATGGGTGAATAGGCCCACATATATCACCATGTATTCTTTCTAAGAATACTGGGGATTCATTACTAATTTTGGCTGGTGATGGCCGAGTAATAAGTTTTCTTTGAGAACATGCTTTACACGAAAACTCGCGTGATTGAAAAATCTTCTGGTTTTTCAATGGATGGCCATTAGAATTCTGCACAATTTTTCTCATCATAACTGATCCAGGATGTCCTACTCTTTCATGCCAGACTTTGAATGTACTCGTAAACTTCTGGTTTACCGTAATATACAATTCAATTATATTTATTGTTGTATAATATAATCTAGAGGACATCATTGGTAATTCTTCTAATATTTGTTTCTGCTCCCATGTAATGCAAAGATATTCAATGTTATTTTTCTTCATTGTCTCTATGTGATATCCATTTGTACGGATGTCTTTGAAACTTAATAAGTTTCTATGAGACTTGGGGGAATATAAAGCATCATTTATTTCAAATTTTGTTCTCATTGGCATTGAAAAACTAGCTCTTCCGGAGCCTATGATAATATTTGTATTACCCGATATTGTATTTATGCTTCCTGCGGAATCTTTCATTTTGAGGTAGGAGAAAAACTTTTTATCTTTAAATATTGTATGCGTTGTAGCACTGTCTGCTAGGCATATATCTCCATTCTCACTCTCAAAATGATACATTTTCTTGATTAAAATATTGATAAAGATGTATTAATAAATGTTAAACACACATATTTCAAAATCAACTTATATTATAATAAAACTATTTTACATTAAGTAATTAAAGTTCAAACTTACATATATTTTTTTAAAAGACATTAAGTTTTGTTTTTATTCGTAAGGAAACTAAATATAACTTTATATATATAACATTGAACTTAATTATCTTGTTCTTTGGTATTCTTGGAATCAACCAGAAAATCAGCAACATCGAGATATGCATTTCCATCGAAGAAAAGTCCGGGTTCATCCGAGATAAAGTTGGTTTCACTTTCTTTTCCTTTTTGTTTCTGTGATTCTTGATACAGATTAGCCAAATGTTTTGGTGTACGATAGGTACGAGACCAATGATCTTTCATGCCACATCTGTAACAAACATTTTCATATTGTATATTTTGGCGTATAACAGGTACGCGACCAACTTCATTTTCATGGACTTTATTCTTTCTCCCGAATTTGAATTCATTGGAACGAAAACCTCTTTCTTTTCCTTGTATACGTCCACCTCCTCGTCCACGTCCACGACCACGACTATGGCCTCGACCACGTCTATGTCCTTGCCAATTATTGTAACTGGATGATGCAACATTCACTGCTGGGAATGGAGCTGATCCAGTGGGACGAGATTGATGGTTCATTATCACAAGTTCATTATTTTGTTCAGCAATAAGGAGAACTTGCATTAACTCCGAATAACGAGTATATCCCTTTGCTCAATATTGTTGTTGCATGATTACATTTCCAGGATGAAATGTTTGGAGAGTTTTTTCAATCATATCATAATCACTTACTTTTTCTCCACATAATATCATCTTAGAAGTGATTCCGAACAACGTGGAATTATATTCACTTACACTTTTATAATCCTGAAACCGGAGGTTTAACCACTCATGTTTGGCTTTTGGTAAGATCACATATTTCTGGTGATCAAACCTATCTTTTAGTGATTGCCAAAGATCTGCAAGATCTTTTTTTGTAATATATTCATCTTTTAAACCATCATGGATATGGTGGCATAAAAATATCATGGCTTTTGCTTTTTTCTCATCGGATGTTGTTTCCGACCTATCGATGGTGCCAAGAAGGTCTTTTGCCTTTAAATGCATTTTTGTAGCTACTGCCCATGTCATGTAATTTTTTCCAGATATACCAAGGGCAGCTATCTCGAGTTTTGCCAAATTTGACATTATAATTATACACATAATAAAACAATGTGTTAAACATCAGTTTTATAAAAATTATTTTATAATTATTTTTTTTAATAAATAATCATGATAAAATTTTGGATATAGATTTTAATTTATTATTATTATTATTATATATATTTAATAAATATGTATAATTAGTTTTAAGAATTTAACATAATGATGACATAAATTAATTTATGATAAAATTGTAAAACATTAGTGAATATAATAACACATAAATTAAAATAATTTCCGGAGGCATGGCCTACCATATAAATGAGGAGGCAGCGCCTACCATATAATATTTAGAAGACAGAGCCTACCATATAATATTCAGAAGGCAGAGTCTACCATATAATATTCAGAAGGCAGAGCCTACCATATAATATTCAGAAGGCAGAGGCTACCATATAATATTTAGAAGGCAGAGCCTACCATACAATATTTAGAAGGCAGAGCCTACCATATAATATTTAGAAGGCAGAGCCTACCATATAATATTTAGAAGGCAAAGCCTACCATATAATATTTAGAAGGCAGAGTCTACCATATAATATTTAGAAGGCAGAGCCTACCATATAATATTTAGAAGACAGAGCCTACCATATAATATTTAGGAGGCAGAGCCTACCATATAATATTTAGAAGGCAGAGCCTACCATATAATATTTAGGAGGCAGTGCCTACCATATAATTTAGGAGGCAGAGCCTACCATATAATATACACATGTATTAATAAAACAGAATTTTACCTTATTTTAGTATCTCAGGTAGATGGTAGAAACACTCGTGCTGATAACGTGTTGAATAATAATCGAGATATAGAGATTTTATTATTATACTGATTTTATTAATCTTATAAATTTTACAGAGGAAGAAGAGAGAAAGAAGGAAGAGAGAAAGTTACTTCATCTGAATGAAGTAACATACGTATTTATAGAGAAAGAGTAAGTCAGTAAACGTAAGTTTACATAAATAATCAGACGACAATGTTGACTTTTTCAACAGAAAAATTGACAAAATAATATTTTCAATAAGATATATTATTTATATTATATGAAACTAGAAAAAATATTATATCTTTTTCTTTATGAATATTTAAAAATTTTGGTATATTGATGTTAGTTTTCTTACAATAAATAATGTAATATATATATGCTATTAGTTATGTTAATGTTATTCCTTGTGAATAATTGTGTGGTAGAATGATATAAATACTAGAAATTGATCCATGCTATGTACGAAATTATTTAATTATAATATTTTATTATTTTTTTTTTTTGAATTTAATCAAATAATGTGTAGTTTACAAATTTTTAGCGAATGTTAAATCACTATCAATGTGTTTATATTTTATAAAATATTCGTAATATAAATAAA
This sequence comes from Pugionium cornutum, assembly GCA_018901935.1. Taxonomy (NCBI): domain Eukaryota; kingdom Viridiplantae; phylum Streptophyta; class Magnoliopsida; order Brassicales; family Brassicaceae; genus Pugionium; species Pugionium cornutum. The sequence continues at coordinate 34,244,389 of CM032165.1, forward strand.
AATACTAAAATTTAAATTTTTAGATATAATACTATAGTTAATTTCTTTCGGTAAAAGTTACTCAAGTATATTAAATAGATTTAAATTTTAAATGTTGGATTTTATAATATTCATGAATATTTTAATATTTTTATGTATTTGGTATTTGTTCGATGATTCATTTATTTATAATTGCATTTGAATTATTTTCTAATTTTAATATTATTTTGTGAAATGTACTTTTTAAATAATAATGTAAAGATAAATCGCGTTTTTATGGAATATTTTTAATATAAATACCAATATGAAACAGCATTAATAGGCATTATTGACGAAGATTTTGGAGATATAGTAATTTAAGAGTATAAAAAAAATAGTAGTTGGCACAATAAATAACACACAAAAAATAGGAGAGATGAGATAAATTATCATTTAATAGTTCGTATAACTCTTTTAAGGCTGATTTCATTGATACAATACATTTCTTTCATCTCCTTTGTTAATCGTTATCTACGAGTTGAATTGTTTAACTTCTCATCGTAGAATATGAATTCAACACTCAAGTTTCTGATCGTAGAATATGAATTCAACACTCAAGTGGATTTTTGAGAAATTCCTCGGCCAAACTTAGGGATCTGAATTTGGATTCTGAACTGGTAATCTTGTATGTCACTTTATTATCTCTTGTCTAGCTATCGCCAAAAGGTCACTCTCCATAACTGAGATACAGAAAAATCGTAAAAGAAACTAAAGAAACTTCAACATCTACCATTTGATTTGTAATCAGCCGATTAGTAATCTTTAAAAATACAAACTTTCTCATTGACTTTCACACTATCGAGCGTCCATGATCGTGAGGGTGAATTGGTTCACAGTACAAGATTCATCTTCGCACTGTTTACTGGACGAAGAATCAGTTTCAAGAGGACTTCTCCCAACGCAATAGCCAGGTGGTTTAGGCTGAGGAATAGTCGTTGTTTCGCTTCCAAGCATCAAAACCACTGAGGACATGGTTGGTCTGTCATGTGCATGCTCTTGAACACATAAAAGACCAATTTGTATGCATCTTAAGACTTCATGTGGCCGGAACGTTGTTGATGACGAATCTATGATGATCGGATCTACGATTTCTAACCATTTTCCTTCTTTCCAATTCGTCCACACCTGTGCGTAAAGAATGAATCTTTTTTAGTGTTCAAAACCAAATTTTAGTGCGAAAAAGATCAAGTTTAAGGGGTATAAGCTTACACAACCGAGAAGGTTGAGATCATGGCTCGAGTAGAATCCTTTGTTCCTTTTACCACTTACAATTTCAAGAAGCAAGACGCCAAAACTGAAAACGTCTGACTTCATCGAGAATATCCCATCCATTGCATATTCTGGGGACATGTAGCCGCTGCATATATAACAAAGATTCAGCTCAAGTTATTATTATTTTGATTCTGGATTAAGAAAAAAACTCCAGAGGATGATTTCTTACTAAGTTCCAACCACCTTCCTCGTGTTAGCTTCCGTCTCGTCCCGTCCAAAAATCCTGGCCATCCCGAAATCCGAGATCTTCGGGGTCATATCTTTGTCAAGCAAGATGTTACTTGCTTTCAAGTCTCTATGGATAATCCTAAACCGTGAATCTTGGTGAAGATATAGAAGTCCTCTAGCAATACCATTGGTGATATCAAATCGCATTTGCCAATTTAGCTCAGAACTTCTGGTTTTGTCTGCGTATGAATCATAGCCGGATTTAGTAATTTACTTCCTATGACATTCAATTGTAAAAAGGTGAGGCACTAACCAAAGAGATAAAAATCAAGGCTCAGATTTTCCAAGTACTCATATATTAACAACTTCTCGTCCGCGTCAACACAACAACCAAGAAGTCGGACAAGGTTTATGTGCTGTAGCCTCGCGATCAGCCTCACCTCGTTCTTGAACTCACGCGCCCCTTGAGTCGAAATCTCTGATAGTCTTTTAACCGCGATCTCTTGCCCATCAAGTAACCTTCCCTGCTGGCACATATTTCATAAGTGATCGACTATGTTTCTGCGTTTAGAGTGTTTAAAATTTTCTACCTTGTAAACGATTCCGAAACCACCTTGTCCAAGCATGTTGCAATCAGAGAAATTATCGGTGGCTATAACAACAGCTTTCAACTCCATTAATGGAAGTTCTAAATCCTCTGTGTTGTTCTCTCCAGAAAAATGTCTCCTGCTTGATATAACCACCTCGTTCATTAGCAAATCATGGTTTCTGTCTTGATACACTGTTTCCATTCCGATAGGAAAATCATTAAGACATAAAATGAAAGCTGTGTAGATAAAAAATAATGAAAGCTTTATCTAATTTACCATTAGGTTTTGCAATTTTTCTTGCTCGTTTTTGTTTCCTTTTCCAAAAGCATAACATGATGAAACTCATAAGAAGCATCATGCTGAGTGCAACAATCAAACCTACGAATTTTCCGTTTCTGTTTCTTTCCTCCCCTGAAATAAAGTAAAAATGTTGCATCAACAAATTTCAGACTCTTATGTCTTGATGATTTATATTTCCTTTATCCAAATAAACAATATAAATCTGGACAATTTTGAAAATAAAAGAAAAGAAAAATGGATAGTATTAGTATCTCTCCTAATACTGGTGAAATGCAAGAAAAGACAAATGTCAAATTAATCGTTTTTAAAATTTGTATAATTTTAAACATTAAACAAGACTGACCAAACCCCCGAGCATTGGATAAGTGAACATGTTTGTTTATAACTGAAGATAAATTTGATTATCCACATCCGTCTAATCTGTTGTGACTATATTTTAGAGAATTGGCACGTATAATAGGTTTGGGGGACTTAATTGTCCTGTTGAAAAAATCTGCGGTCCTCTAGCCGTTCGGAACCATCCAAGTAATTTTGTTCAAATCAATTAATTAAATCGGTTGTCAGATTTTTGTCCGTATAACCTGTACGTCTAGCCATCTAATTTATTTTTATTTTTATTTTTTAAATATTTCTTAAAAAATTCAGATGAAAAAATAATTTAAGTTATATTGATAAGTTAAATAAAAATCATCACATATTGGATCTAAAATTAATTATGGTGTGTTTTATATAATATTAAATATAAAATTATATTATATTTATAAATAATTATGATTTATCATATATATAGAATAATAACTAAGGCATAATACAAATTCGAACATTGCTTAATTGAGTGAATAGCCGCCAAAACTAGCTACTTAGCTAGATGACTAAAGAGTTGTAGAAATCCAGCTTATCCTGGCTTAACTCTTGCAAATGTAAGCTTTAACTGTATACGCTTGCATATCTCTTCCTCTCTACGGTAAATATACACTTAATTACTGTAAATTTAATTCAAAAATAACTATGATGCTATAGTGATACCACCAATCACATAAATGAAGACAGTATAGTTAATAATGAATACATTAAATAGTAAACCATTTTATATTTATTTATACATAGACATAGTTAATCTAAAGTTATTAATAGTTGCCTCACTTTTATATACATATTTATAAAATTCGTCTTAATTTTTATTTATATTTATTCATATGAGATTGTTGAATTATTGTATGGATATAACGAACCACATTATGTATATATAAACATAGTTGATTATGCATATGTAGTATAATCAATTATTATCGGATGTATATTTCTGAAGATTCTATTATTCAATTTATCTAATCATAGATAAATTAGATTGATGAGAGTAAAACATTGAAAGAATATTGTATTGACTCTCATGAACAATACATTAGAATTATATATATATATATATATATATATATTAGAGATTTAAAGATGTTTCTTTTATATATATATATATATATATATATATATATATATTAGAGATGTTTCTTAAACTAGATAGATACATATCTTCATATGTAATATTATCAAAGATGTTTACAGTATCTTCTATATGATTATAGATGTTTCTATACACCTCGTCAATCTGAAGCCAATCAATTTGAAATAATAATAATAATAATAATAATAATAATAATAATAATAATAATAATAATAATAATAATAATAATAATAATAATAATAATAATAATAAGAATAATAATAATAATAATAATAATAATAATAATAATAATAATTAGAATAATAATAATAATAATAATAATAATAATAATAATAATAATAATAATAATAATAATAATAATAATAATAATAATAATAACAGTAACAATAATAATAATAACAATAATAATAACAATAACAATAAGAACAATAACAATAACAGTAACAATAACAATAACAGTAACAATAACAATAACAATAGATTGGAAGAAGCACCATTGCTTGTAGGAGAAAACAGTGAACCTCTGCAAGAAAGACTGTGGTTTAAGTAAAAAATTCAGAACACTTGAACAAGCCTTAAACCTTTTGAGACATTAATCGTGGCTTGAAAAAACACTAAATTTAGACTCTACGTTTATGTTAGACATGAGTATGGAAAGGTCGATGGCTTAGATTGAAAGTTTAATGATGAGTTTGAAGTTTCAGAATTAGTTGGCTTGAAAAAGAATAATAAGAAATGGCACCGATCGTTTAATGATTTTGAGGTCGATAATATAGTTAAACGAGGTAGTTTAGCCAAGTGGGATATAATATATTATAAAATTATATAATTATTACATTTGATTAATATATTATATATTATTTTTCATATTTGTAAGATAAATTTTATTTATATTTTATGTATTTAAAACTATTAAAATAATATTTTTAATTTATAAAAAGGTTATGTTTTTATTTTAGAGTTAAATTATATGTAAACTATATTTTGATACGATTTTACATTAAAAATTATACATTTATATATAATACACTTTTTTATCATTACTTTTGTATATTTTTAACTTTATATATATATATATATATATATATATATATTGTAAAATTAAGTTTCATCTTTAGGTATTAATTTCTTAAATTATCTTGATTAAAATATAAACAACTCAATAAATATGTAAAAATAATAATTATTACTGAAAAATATAAATTATATTAGTAATTTGTCAAACAAAATTAATTAGTTGAAACAAGTATAAATTCATAAAAACTAAATAAAACTATAAAACTAAAAACATACATGGTATTTAATATTTTTTCTAAACTTATTTTTTGTTTAATATAATTTACTTTACTTTTTGGAAATAAATTTATTTTTAAAATTATCATTTTACATTTAAGTAAACATCATATCATAATATTTTTTGTTATTTTATCTTCTTTTAATGTCATTTTTAATGTCATCTAAACATTTTTTTAGAATTCATATATTTTTTAATGTATAGGGGTAAGAAAGAAACTTAGTTTAGAAAAATGAAGAGAACAAAGAGAATAAACCCGATTAACAAAATCGATGTTGTACTTTAGTAAACACTTCTCTTTATGTTCATACAAGAACATTTGAAGCATGTATTTGTCGCGGGAACCACATTTATAAGAATGACCTAACAATTGGGTGATTCTAATACAATATTAGATTGATGGAAATATAAAATGGTATTAAATCTCATGAAACGTAATAATATATATAGTAGAGATATTTCTTAAACTACATAGATACATATTTTCATATATATAATAGTATTAACAAATATTTATAGTTATGATCGTTTGTCTAAATAATTTCATATGATTATTATTCATTTATTTGCGGTTAATTGTAGTGGTTAGATACTGTATTTTACATTATAGTATTTTAATCGTTTTTTAAAAATAATAGTACGATTAAAAACTTACAATTATCCACAATCATAAATATTAATTAATAAAAAATTACAGTTATATACAAAAAAATTTGTTACTGATAAAAAAGTTACAAATAGTTTCAAAATACAATATTTTTTGACAATTCGTGTTCAGAATATAATTCTATTAGTCTTTAAGTTAACGAAATAAAATATAAGTCGACGATAAATTATAAGTGGACAATAAAAAACTACGTTAAACACTATAATAAGTAATCTGTTTAAAAAACCATCACTAATCAAAGTATATCGATTGTTTTAACTTTTAAGACAAAAATCGGTAGTTCAAACAAGTCAATATTATTAAAAAAAATAATCGAAACAATAATATATCGATATTTGAGTATAAGCCGATGAAACGAAAAAAATAGAGTAATATCCTAAAATAGCACCTTTTAAAGTTTTTCTTCCAAATCTAGCATCATAAAATTAAATTCCCAAAAATAGCACAAATACTTATGTGAAAATACTTATTTATTCTAAATAAATTATACATAAACTTAAAGTCTTGTATTTGGGTTCATTATTTCCAATTTATGGTTTAATTTTTTTCTATTAAAATATAATTTTAATGCATTTTAATCTTAAATTTGTGCTATTATTGGAAATTTAAACTAATGATGTTATCTTTGGAACAAAAACTTAGAAAGGTGCTATTTTAGACATTTGCCCAAAAAAATAAGACAACTCTTACAATATCTCTACAGTTAAAATAATCAATATTTAGATAATGTTTCATTACAAATATAATTAATATCTATTTTAATATGTCTTATTAATTTGTGTGGAAGTTATCAATTATGAAGTTTATTATGAAACAACTGAAGTAATAAATAAAGATGTATTTTTAAAAACTGAAAGAAAATTAGTATAGTTTGAATATTTATTAAAATAAAAAATTTTAATTTAATAAATATGTTAATCATTAAAGATATTTAAAAAATAGAAATGACTTTTCTACTCTTAGAGCAGCTAATTGATATTAAAAAGAAAAAATCTACGGTGAAAAAGATTTTTTGAAAATCCCTTGCTAAAAAATAGTAAGTCTTGAAAATCCCTATTTTATTTTATATTTTGTAATATCTATATGGATGCGGATGCTGATCTGTATTACTGTATTATTTCGTATAATCTGATTGTTTCAGATATTAAAGATTCACAAATTAAATCTGGATCCTGATAGCTGCATCTCAAATATGGGTTTCTTCAAAATTTCAAAATATTAAATCTTTATCTAATTGCAAGAGACAACTAACCGAGATCAGAAGCAGCCAATCTGACATAAAGATCTTGACCGTCGACTGCATAGTTTCTGATATCCAACAACTCGCCGGTCCACATTACACAACCCGACCCGCCATTTAGGATATCTGCATTCGCAAACGCCGTACAATTACAATCTCTATGACACGCTTCCTCACACTCTTTAATACGGATTCTCCTGTCCACAATTGCCTCCTTAGTATCTGGCAATTTCATCTTCTTAAGCCGCGTAAACCCATCTTCGCTGCAGCTCAGCGGTGTCGTCCTCACACACCCACCCGCCCCGTTTGACAACGACCACTGCTGCGGGTTCATAGGATTGAAGCCTTTGAAACAGTTACAAATCGGTGACGTGTTCATGTCACAGTAACTATAAGGCCCACATCTCTCGTACAAATCGCACTCGTCTTTTGGTGAAGACCAGACTGTGTTCCACTGCCATGACGTTGGAATCCATGTGAATCGATCGAATGTCCCTAATGAACTTACTGTCAATCTTGAGTTGATGCTGTAATTGGTCATTGAGAACGCGTAAGCGGCTTCCTCATTGTTCTCAGTAAAGTTGTAAATCATGTAATTCAATTGTTGTTTCTCTGGTATGCCACTAAACCGTATACCATCCCACGGACCACTCCGGTGCAATGGCGAATCTTTGTAAAGTAAGAAAAACTCAGGGAGCCCTTGATTCTCCAGTTTGTACGAGTAATACCCACTTGACGGGTCATTCGGGCTTTTCCAGGATATAAGTACTTTTTTAAGTCCTGTTTTGAGATTCCATCCCAGTTTCATCTGCGGGAGTACAGTATCTGTCGGGAAATCGAAACTCTGCCATAAAAATCCATCTTGATCATTATTGTTGGTCGACTCTCTTAGCACGAAGTTGCCGTTATCGAAAAGTTCTGCCACCACTGGATATCTTGAATCTCCGGTCCGATTCGTTGACCAGACAACGGTATCAGAGTGATCGAGGAGGACGAGGTTAGTGCCCGAAAGTTTAAGGATTCCACTAGGGTTGGAAAGTGGGTTGTCTCTATTGGCAACCCACACATATGCTCTCTCCGGGACTTTCTTGTACCATATCCCAAGATACCAACGCGAATTTGAAACGGTTTTAAAAAGACCAAGTTCGAAGACATCACCAGGAGACACAATTGTTCTGTTGCTTGAGAGTTTCAGAGATTCTGTAGACGACAAGGTGTTGACAGCGAGTAAAACAGCAGGAAGAACTAGAAATAACACAAAGAAGACGAATAAGGAGAAGGTGTACGAATGGTGGTATATGTTTCGTAAACCTTTCATCTCTCTTCGAGACTTTTTGTGACTCTCTTTTCTTTTTCTTCCTTATATATACAATGAACGTCGCTTTGATTTTAGAATTGCATGTTTTGCCTTAATCTAATTTAAGTTCATGAGAAAAATCCTAAATTAATTTATTTTTCACGTTACTAGCAGACAAGCAAAATGTTGTTTCATAGTCCTTGAATTTTTAATACTTTGATTAATTCATTTCGACAAATTGTTGTCATTGGTCAATAACTTTGCCATAAATCTACCACGTGAAGTTGATTACTCACGCGGCCAACATAACATGTTCAGCAAGTGTTGTGTTGGTGCCCCGTTAGCCAAAGTATGGTAGAAAGTTATTGGAGCAAAAGAAACTAGTAGTGTCGTGATGTGTTTCGCTTAACTAAGTTAAACTTATACCATCGAGAAACTAATTAAATATTTAACTGTAAATAGAGTTATTTCCAACAGATTAGGAAGGTCTATATTCCCGAAAGATTTCCGAAAGTTTGTTTCTGATGGATCATGGATTTCGAGAGTACATCTCATTCAGGGATTTCCGACTAATATTAAATAAAAATTATAAAGATAAAATAATTTATTAAATTAAAGGTTCTAATATAAACAAAAATGGTTAGGAAATCAAAAGCTAAAAATTAGAAAGATAAAATAATTCAATAAATTTAAAATAATAAATAAAAAAGGTTAGGAAATCAAATGCACATATAAATTATGTCGGTAGAAAAGAAAAAACATAGCTTAAATCAATTTAAAAAAAAACTGAATCCAAATTTTATAATAGTGTGTAATACCACATCAACTGATGGAAAAATTGAATTTTTTACACAAATTTTACTACAAATCAGTTAACAGTGTTAATAAACCATAAAAAATGATGAGTCAGCAGACACCGTGGCAAGTATCGGACTAATGTGCAACGCAAACAGGGATGGATCTAGGCTGTGACTACCTAGGTCACTTGCCCCATACTAAATTTCTCTAAATTTTAATAAAATTTAATTAATTATTAACTAGTCCAATATTCATTAACCTAATAAATACTAAATAGTCTAACATTTATTAACCCTAATAATATCTATATAAGTATTCTTTGTATATTTTTGGGATTTCGGTCATTTCATACACGAAGTTTGATCTGTGTTTACAATTCGTTAACGAACTTTGTACATGTGTTATTTCATTCATGAACTTATTTTTTTAATCCGAAAAATGCATTGACCTGGCGGTGTTAGTCAAACCGTTAAACCTTGCTTAGTCAGATATTAGAGATTTAATTAAATTTATATATTAACCATCCAATTAGCTAAACTACGTCGAATTGTGTGTTTGCATCATCATTAAACGGCATCGTTTTATTCAGTTTATAAACATGTAAAAACGACGTCGTTGGGTTATGAACCAAAAAGTTAGGTCGAAAAAGGGGGAAGACTGCGATTTTGAAGGGGAAGACTGCGAATTTCAAGCAATCTGAGTCGCGTGAGAGGTCTCTGAAGTTGTTAATCGAAGAAATGAGGTAAGTTTGTATGATTTAAAAAATTAATTTTCGAAAATTGGTTCTCGGATGTGAATCGCATGTCGGATGTATGATTTTAGGGTTTGTGTGTTTTGATTTAGTTTGGAATTTTGGGCGTTGGGTTTATCTGTTGTTCTTCTGCCTCCTCGTAGCTACCATTCTTCCTGTAATTTCGATTTTAGGGTTTGTGTGTTTTGATTTTGTGTGTTTACGGTTTAGTTAGGAGTTTATTAAAGGCAATAGTTCGTGTTCGAGTTCGTGTAAATCATGTTCGTGTAAGTCGTGTTCGTGTTCGTGTAAAGAATTTTTCCAGACTTGTGTTTCTGGAATCGAGTTCACTTGTCCAGACTTTGTGTTTCTGGAAAAACTTGTCCAGACTTTGTGTTTCTGGAAAAAAACTTGTCCAGACTTTGTGTTTCTGGAAAAACTTGTCCAGACTTTGTGTTTTCTCTATTAAACAAATATTTTTAAAATTTAAGTTAAAATTTATATGTCTCTTTGTGGTATGTTTTGGCGCACGTCACATTTATGGAAACTTGAAGACTAAATTTCCTAATAAGCCGCTCATGAAGCCATTATTCTGGGTCTTTGCAGAGAGCTACAATACAACATATTATACAAAAGCCATTGAAGCAGTTAAGGCCTATGACTCCGAAGTTTATGACTTGATGATATTGAAAAATCCGAGGAATTGTAGTCGAGCTTTCTTCACAAACATAGCTTGTTGTGAAGACATTCACAACAACTTCTCTGAATCTTATAACAGTGCCATTGACAAAGCAAAGGAATTGCCACTTGTGGAAATGCTTGAAACAATAAGGAGACAAGCAATGGTTCGGATTGGACTGCGAAAGAAGAAGTCTATGGAGCATACAGGTATATTCACACCTAAAGTCGCAACAGTTGTTGAGTTAGAAACTAAGTACAGGAAATACTGCAAGACATTTGCTGGACCAAATGGGTGGTTTGAAGTTACTGAGAATGGGTCACCTTTTAAGGTGCATATGCGAAGAAGGATGTGTAGCTGTCGGATGTGGGATGTTTCAGGGATTCCTTGTCGCCATGCCTTATGGATAATCCTAGACAAGAAACTCGACCTTGATGATTATGTGTCAAACTGGTATTTGACTTCTACTTGGCGCCAACAGTATAGCGATTTAATTCTCCCACTAAATGGCACAAAATTTTGGAAAAATTCTGGTCTATCAATTCAAGCGCCAATATGTGATCAATCAAAGGGTCGAAAGAAAAAAAACATAAGAGGATGAAGAGTAGGCATGAGTCTCCTACCAGAAAGGTCACCTTGAGCAAAAAAGGGAGGACAATGCATTGTGGAAATTGTGGTTTGGCATGACATAACTCAAGCAGATGTACTAATGTTGGAGTCAAGATCATCAGGCCATCCAAAAATGCTTCTCACACTGCCGCATAGTCTATACATGAAGACTACGGAGATGGACCAAGCCAGCCAACGCAAAATTCTGTTAATGTTTAGGTTATTTTTAGGGTTAGTATGCAGACAAGTCAGACTGTTTTTTATGGATTGACATGTCTATTATGGTTTATTTCGGTGTAGGCTATTTTGGTTTTTTGTGGAATATTTTGGGTTAATGTAACTTGTTCTTAGACCATCTTTAAGCAGATTATACTCTGTTTGTGGAATATTTTGGCTAATGTAATCTGTTTTTTGCTTAAACAGGATTATGTAATATGTTTTTTGCTTAAGCAGGTTGATGTAATCTGTTTTTTGCTCAACCAAATTCTTTGTTTTTCGGCTGCTGTAATCTAACACCTGGAAGCTATTTTATTCAAGTTTCATGGTTTAGGATTCCATGTTATTTCAAGTTGCTATGTGAATCTGATATTTCAAAATACAAAGTACTACAGGATATTTTTGAGAACTTGAGAACCTTCGATTATTTGAACAAAAGCTTCTATTATTACCAAATTTTGATTATTATACTAACACACATACTTCATATTTTATGATAAAATAACCAAGTAAAACACGAATATCACAACACTACATACAATTATCTTCCATAATTTCTGAATTTCACTGTTATATTTTTCAATCTTTGTTTCCCAGCCACGCATAACTGCTTTCATGTCATCAACATCGTTTTTAAACTGATGAACAACAACTTCGCACGTCCGTGTCTCACACTCGAGATTCTCGATTTCATTTTGACAATTTCATAAACCATCCACGAGGCTTCCCATATCTCCTTTAACATCATCTACAATGATTTCAAGCTGCTCAATTTATTCAACCAACGATTCATCTTCTCATTTAAACAAATGAAATTTCTGATTTTCGGATCTATTAGGACAGCAATAGAAAATTCTTCCTGGATTTTGCTCAGTCCTTAAAGTTCAAATTTTTTAAGCTTCTCCACAGCGAAAAATTCTTGGAATGCCTTTTTCTTGAACAGCTCGAGCGATTTCGTTGTGAACACTTATTCCTTCACCAATTTTTAATTTCCGAAAATTAACCCCCAAAATTAACTCCCGAAACCCTAATTCGACCCTGCACAAATGAGAGCAAAAACAACAAATTCGAAATACATACCAGAGCCTTCTTTCACCTCTGTCATCTTCGTTCAAGGAATGTCTAATCTGTGAAAATGAAAAAAACCCTAATTTGAGAACCTGGCCATTTTCGTTTCACAAAGGGAGAAAAAGCTTTATGTAAACCGACAACGTTTTGCTCTCTAATATCTCATTTAGTAAAATGCTATCGTCGCTGACGTGTCATCCTAGTCAGTGACGATTAACGGTGAGTTAAACGCTGTTATGCACTAATATATATTTAATACTAATTAATCAAGTCAATGCATGTTACGGCGTCAAACAAAAAGTTTCTGGATGCAATAGCACAACTACAAAGTTCATTAACGTATTGTAACAACGCTGCAAAGTTCGTGTATGAATTGATTGAAGCCTTGTATATTTGCTAAACAATTTTTTCTGCAAATTATTTAATATTTAATCATTACTTTTTCTTTCCATCAGATAATCAATGGAAAAATATTTCAAAAGAAAACGTGAAACTACATTTGAAAATAATTTGGAAGATTTGCCTTCAGACCCTGCAGATAAGAAAAAGATATTGGAATATCATCATAACGAAAGAGATGAGGTAAAACGCAAATATTTAATTAAATATCTTTATCAACCCCGTGGTAATGATTTTCCTATAACGCTGATAGGAAATAAATTGAGGTGGTTTAATCCATCTTGGATTGATCTCTATGGTAGATGGTTGGAATATAGTGCGAAAAAGGATAAAAAATTTTGTTTGGTTTGCAATTTGTTTAGAGATTATACTGAAAATAAATGTGGAAGTGATTCATTTGTGACAAAAGATTTTAATACTTGGAAATATTCAAGGAGACTACAAGATCATATGTGTGCTGTTAATAGTTTTCGCAATATTGCATTGAAAAAAGCTGATTATTTGATGAAACAAGGTCAATCAATCATTCATGTTTTTTATAATCAAGATGATGCCATCAAAAATGGTAGAGACAAAAAACATTTTTCACATCCTCAAATTTATGGACTTTTAAAGTTATCTTTGACTTTATATGTACCTACTGCTACAGTTGAGAGATATTTTTCTACGATGAACATTGTGAAAACTTCGTTACGCAACCGAACAAGTAATCTATTTCTAAACGATTGTCTAGTTTGTCTTATTGAAAAAGAAAATTTTGATAAAATTACAAATGAAGTAGTGATAAAAAGATTTCAAAAAATGGAAGATCGGCGAATAAATTTATAAGAGTTTGAGTTATTTTTTATAATAAATATTTTTTATTTTTATTTTATTTTGGCAATAGATATTTTTTTATTAAATGCCTCATATAAAATAAGTTCTAGATCCGGCACTGAACGTAAAATGATTTCGTTTTGCACTTTAACCAAAACGAAATTGTTTTAAGTTAGGATTAAAAAAATATTTATTTTCTTCCTTTTTTTTTCCCTTTCTCTTCCTTCAAATGCAAACGAAGAAAAAAAATCATTTTTTGCTTTCCATTTTCCGTGTTTTTATTCGGAAAAAAATCATATGTTCATAGGCTAAGTCATGGATTTGGAACGCGAAAGATGCGAACATGTTTATCTTATATATTAAAAAGAAGTAAGTCTTTAAAAAAATAATGATATATTATTAAAAATATGACATGACTAAAAAAATTATGACATTGAGATTAGTCAAATGTGACAGATCAATTTTAAACATAAATTAATTTTCAAAACATAAATTAATCAAATATGACATAACAATTTTTAACCTAAATTTATTTCCAAAAATAAATAAATTATCAAATAGAATATGATAATTTTAAACAAAAATTTTTTTCCAAAAAAATAAATTATATATATTAAATTAGAAATGAATTTAGAAAAATAATTGCATATCATTATAAAAAAATTATATGACTAAAAAATATTATCTTCTATACATTATAAAATAAATGAATTCTAAGAAATTGATTACATGTCATTCAAAATTTACATAACTAAGAAAATTATAAAATCTTATATATTAAAAGAGAACTGAGTTTTAAAAAAAAATTATGATATGTCATTAGAAAAGATAACATAGTTAAAAAAACTTATGACATAGAGTTTATTCAAATGTGACATGGTAATTTTAAACATAGATTTATTTTCATAAAATAAATTAATCAATATGACATAAATATTGTTAACATAAATATATTTTCTAAAACTAAATTATCAAATATAACATGACAATTTTAAACATGTTTGTTTTTAAAAAATAAATTATATATATTAAATTAGAAATAAGTTTAAAAAAAAATACATATCATTACAGAAAATTATATGACTAAAAAAATTATCATCCTCTATACGTTAAAATAGAACTGAATTCTAAAAACAATTTTACATGTCATTTAAAAGGCTACATAACAAAGAAAATTATAAAATTATGTTTACTCAAATATGAAATGATAATTTTAAGTAAAAATTTATTACCAAAAATAATGTAAATCATATATACTTAACTAAAAGTGAGTTTATAAAAAATGTTTAACACCATCTATATTTTCAAATTTATGACTTTATTTTAGTTTTTATATATTTATATTTGTTTTAAATAATTGATTTAGTTTGAAAGTGAGCTTGTATTCTCAAAAAATAATGTAAATGTCCCAGATTTTCATCCAAAAATGTGTATTCAGGAGACCCAATAATCTGTCAATGAGAGCTTGATTACTTGATGTTAAAATCGTATCATCCACATAAAGTAACAAACACATCATATCTTGTCCTTTAATGAAGATAAATAACGAATGATCCAATAGACTGCATTTGAAATCAAATTGTAGCAGAAACGCACAGAATTTATCAAAACAAGTTCGGGGAACCTGTTTAAGTCCATAAATTGCCTTATTCAATTTACTAATGTAATCTGGTTTATCCTTGTCATGAAAACCAGGTGGATGTTTCATGAATACAATTTCTTGTAACTCGTCATGTAGAAAGATGTTCTTGACATCTAGCTGATGAATATTCCAAGACCGAGTGATTGCAAGATGCAGAATTGTCCTTACTGTTTCTGTTCAAACAACCGGACTAAAGGTCTCGATGTAGTTGATTCCTTTGTCCTGCTTATAATCCTTTGCTACGAGTCGAGCCTTTAATTTGTCCAGTGAACCGCGTTTAATTTGTCCAGTGAACCATCTGAATGCAGTTTAGTTTTAAAAACCCATTTGCATCCTAATGGTTTGACAGATTCAAAAGGTGGAATTAATTCCCAGGTGACTGTTTCATGCAATGTATTCAATTCTTCTTACATAGCATGTTTCCATCCAACATCATTGAGGGTAGCCTTCACTATTTTTGGTTCAGGATAATTCGACTTGACAGTGTGCAGAGCATACTTGGGATTTGGTTTCACAACTCCAGACTTGGCACGAGTAATCATGGAATGTGTGGGAACAACTAGAGATTCAACCGTAGGAGAGGTGTCTGTTTGAAGAAGATTATCACCGGAAGTATCTTGTAGTTCAGAATTTCCATGTGCAGGGCAGTCATTACCAGTGTCAAGGACCTCGGCAACAGAATGTTCTGAAGATTGAGGAGGTGTAGGAGATGTTGTAGATGTCTTAGGAAAGACTTCAGGTTCTGCAAACTGATAAGTAATGAATTCTTCTACAGCTTTCAAAAAACTAGATCTCCAAGCATTAAGAAGATGAGAATCAAACAGTGGGTGGAGATGGCTGTAAACATCAGCACAAGGAAATGTGTGTTCATCGAAAAACATATGCATGTTGATGAAAACCCATCCTCTGAGTGGGTAGAAGCATCGATACCCTTTATACTTCTCAGTATACCCCAAAAACACACATAGAAGACACTTGGGATCAAACTTATCTTTGGCATATGGAAGTAGATATGGATACCAAGCACAACCAAAGACTCTCAGGGATGTGTAATTAGGAGATTTCTTGGTTAAGGTTTCAAAGGGGCTCTTCTTATCTACGAGATCAGTGGATGGGAGAAGATTAACCAAAAACTTGGCTGTGAAAAACGCTTCAACCCAGAACTATCTTGGAAGTTTAGCCTGAAACAGCATTGATAACCCAAATTTTGTCAAATGTTTATGCTTTCGCTCAACAATTCCATTCTGCTGAAAAGTGTGAGGGCAAGAAATAAACTGTTTAATTCCACATTTGGCAAGAAGACTGAGAAATTTTTTACTCGTAAATTTCCCTCTTCCATCACATTGAAAACATACAACTTTCTGTTGAGTTTTGTTTTCAATCATAGACTGAAAGAGAAGGAAAACCTAGTAAAATTCTGACTTCAATTTTAGAGGATAAAACCACGTGAATCTTGAGAAGTTGTCTACAAAAATCACATAATATCGAAACTGTTGGTCTGAAATAACAGGAGAAGCTCCCCAAATATCGCAATGGATGCGCTCTAAGGGCCTATGCAAAACAAATTCAGATACAGAAAATGGAAGCCTACTGATTTTTCCTAAATGACATGCTTCACACATCTGTGAGCTAGTCTTATTGATATTGATGGCTTTATTCTTGACAAGCTGCTGGAGGATGTCCTTATGAGGGTGTCCTAGCCTCTAGTGCCACAACTCTATATTTGTGGCTTGTTGTCTCGAAGAGAAGTAAGTTATCCACCAGCACATACAGGTCCTGAAGTCTTTTGCCTTGGGTTATCAATTGATTGTTCCATGTGTCCTTCACATAGACAGAGTTAGAATCGAATGTAAAAGAACACAGATAATCCATTGTTAGTTTCGAAACAAATAAGAGAGATTTTGTAATAGTTGGACAAACAAGCACATTCTCTAATGGTAATGTACTTTGAGGAGTTTATACAACTACTGATCCAATATGAGTTATTGGTAGGAAATCTCCATTTCCTACAACAACCGAATCATCTCCTGTATAAGGCTCATGGTCCTGCAGTTGATTGACATAATGTGTAATATGACCAGTGGCTCATGTATCAGGATACCACTCTTGTCCTGACAGTTTCTCCAGATCTGAGACTCTTCCTATAGCTAAAGCATTTGGTAACTCATTTTTGCGATAGTCCAGGTCAAACCTGTTGTAGCATTTGAAAGCCGAGTGTTTGAGTTTACCACAAATTTGACAAATCGGCTTATTTCTATTATCTGGGTTTGAACTAGTGTCAAATTTTTGATAAAAACCACGACCTCGAGTGGAAATTGAGCCTCTGCCACAGAAATTTCCTCGAAGTCCTCTGCCTCTATTAGAAAAACCTCCTCGGCTATAATACGTGTTTGGTCCACCACCTCTTTCAGCTTGAAAGGCAAGATTTGGTGTAACTTTCGTCTCGGCAAACAATATTTCTGAAGGTTATCTTCGAAGCTAGTCAACTTAATGATAACATCTTCCAGAAAAAGATCAAGAAAGGTATCCATAGAGTCTTCGATTACGGTACAAATCGATTCATACTCTTTTCCTAATCTGTTTAAAAAACCATAGATTTTCTCATGTTCAGAAATAGGAGAACCTATTTAATCTAGCTGATCATAGAGAGTTTTCATTTTAGATAAATAGTCATTCATAGGTCTATTTTCTTTCACAGTTGTCTGAAGTTTTCTCTGTAAATCAAATTTACTAGTTGCTAATACTCTTTTGTATTTCTTTGCTAAGGAAAACCATACCTCATGAGTTGAGCGAAAGTCATAGACCGTTTTGATGGCATCTTCTGGAATGGATCTATAGAGCCACACCATGACTAATTGGTCTTTCTACACCCATCTTAAGTATTCCGGATTGCTCGTTTATGTAACTTGATCTATTGTCCTTACGTTGATGGTTGCGCGTGGTCGTGGTGTAGTTCCGGTAACAAAGCCTATCAGCATCTAGCTTAAAAGAAACTGCTCAAACTATACTTTCCGGAGAAGATAATTCTTCTCGTTTAGTTTCAAAGTAACGCATTGTGTTATGGTAAGATTTGAAGAAAAGAAATGATTGTTATTTCTTTCCATGGTTCTCATTCTTAGAACACGATTTTCTATAATATGGCCAACTGATAATTGTGAATAAAATTACATATAATAAAATATAAAATGCTGATACAAGAATTTTGGAAAGATTGGATTTGCAGAGGCAAGACACTCTTTTCTTAATTCTGAAAATGCCTCGTAGTGTGACGGTTGCATGGCGTTCCGAATCCCAGAATACAACTGCAATTATTCTGTCTTGCACAATCCAAAAATAGAATTCAACGAACGCTTTTCTATGTTGTACTCTTAGACTCAACATGTGAGAAATTTTTATGTGTATTTTTTTACACTTTTAGAATGAGAAAACCAAAGGTTTATTTTCTTTTTTTCTTTTCATTTTTCATCATACATTATTTCTCAACCATTTTTCTTAATGATCAATATATGAGTTTATAAAGAGGTTACTCCATTTTAATGAAAATTGATTCTGCACTAAAAATTATTATGATTTTTATGTTATAAAACAATAAACCAAATTAATTTGGTTGTATATTGTAATTTAACTCAATTAAGTATATATTGACTAGTTGACTTAGTCAACAAATAACAAATGGGGTTTAAACCAAACCACAATAAAAATTGTACCGACTATTGGTTCATTTGCTCAATTCCGAAAATTCGAAACTCGAGTTTGGTTATCTCTTTCCACTAAATACACCAAAATGTATTCAAAATTTTGAGTTTTGTTATTAATTCTCCACTTGATATTTCACCTCTAACTTCTAATGTGTGACAAATTACATTTGTTTATTTTATGCTTATTAAGCAACCCACTTTAGATACTCATTTCTCATTCAAACGAACTTCGGTTTTAACGGTTTCGTTAGAAAACTCACTGGAAAGTGATCGACAGCCATTTCCGTAAAACCGAGTTCCAACAATCCCCCACATGAATAGAAATGACTCTAAACACGTGATGACTCGATAGACTTAACTAAATTAACTATCTAGACAAGACTCGAAAAGACTAGACAGAAAGACTTTCGAGAGTACAAACGAAAAATCCACTTTATATGAGTTGTTAGTATTTTTCAGTTTTGAACCAATCATTGTTAATAGCTATCGGATTTACTCAACCAAAAGGTGAACATGATGTCTTGAACCCTCTTGGCTTTTATGTAAACCGAGACAATAACTATAACACAGTTTCTTTTCTCATAGAACTAGGTTCTCTATTTTGTTCATTTTGGTTGTGAACATGCTTGGTTAATCATGAGTGAACTTGGAGAATATAGCCTTTCATTCATTCTCCTAGAAACGACCCCATTTCACACTCACAAGGTGATTCACCATTAGTTTTGTTTTAAGTAGCATCATGTAATACTCCAATTATATCTCAAAGATATGGTCTCAAATCATTAAAAGCAACGCTTATCCTACACACATACAGGAAGCATTGTGCATCATCCTAGGAATTGGGTAGAGACATAAGTCTCATAGTGCTCTTTCCGATTTCGTTTGACTGAGTTGTCCCTTTGAACCTACATCTTAGGATCTCTAGTCACGTAGGTAGGGTTACCATCAAACTCCATCTTAAATTATATGCTTTAAACCCATTCCTTTTGATAATTTTATAATTTAATCTTATGGCACCTTTAATATATGGATCCTATGTTGTCATTCAATTGAATATAATCTATTGAAAGTACACCATTTGAGATTAATTTTATAATTGTTTATTTTTTCTTAAAAAATGACTAAACCACAATATATCATCTACTTTTTAGTTAGATTGTGACTATTTAGAAGGTTGTACTACAACTTTTGTAGACACCTCCACACTTTTAGGTATTTGTACGAATGTACTTTACCTTCCAAAGTTCATATGACATCTTGTCAATAACTTTATGTGGTAAGCAACGCTTCCCCCACATTTTCTGAAATAACTCAGAGTGATGCAATTTTGCATTCATCATTTTTTTATGAGTTTGAGATTTTTTCTTTTATCTCACAACTCCATTTGATTCGAATGATCACAAAAATGTTTTTTTGATAAATATTGTTATTTATTCAAAATAACGCATTATTTTTCATCAAAAAATGTTCTTTAACTATTTTCATAGTTTTCTCAAGTTGGATTCTATTTTCCAACCTTATTTTTTTTTCTTTGCTTTAATTTTTTTTTAAAGCCATATTCATTCGTCTCAGCAAATCTATACATCTATTAAAATAGATATCAATTTTGCTAGACATGCATCAACTTTTTGATATATCACACTTGTGATATTTTCCCACTAAACTTTTTTTAAATATTTTGCTTGTGAAATAAGTGATGATTTTTAGAGATATCGTTTTAAACATTATTAACATAGTCACATGTGACAGACCACTACCAATACGAAATTGGTGCATCGACTCACAAGACTCATGTTCAATATTATCTCTAATTTAATAGGATTCAGACATTAAGATAAACATCAAAATTCCATACATATTACAAACAAAATCATTAATGGTAGACCGCTCCCAATTTGGGGTATCGATTCACTATATTTGTTGCCATCATAAACGTTATTGTTAACGTTTTTATTTTATTGATACTTTTTCCCGTTTTATACAATTGCAAACCCAAAAAAGTATATTGAGAGTGAACGAAAAATTATCGTACATTCAAATTCCTGTTTTTATAACATAAACGCTTAACAAAATTATCAGTTTTCGTTAGTGTAATTACAATACAGATTATTGTAATTAGAATCTTAAGACTAACGAATTTTTTTAGAATTAAGATTGTTAGAACGCGATTTTCTACAATGTGGCCAATTGATAATTGTGAATAAAATTACATATAATAAAATATAAAATACCGATACAAGAATTTTGGAAAGATTGGATTTGCAGAGGCGAGATACTCTTTCTTTAATTCTGAAAACGCCCTGTAGTGTGACGGTTGCATGGCGTTCCGAATCCCAGAATGCAACTCCAACTATTCTGTATTGCACAACCTAAGAACAGAATCCAACGAACGTTTTTCTATGTTGTACTCTCAGACTCAACATGTGAGGGATTTTTATGTGTATTTTTTTACACTCTTAGAATGAGAAAACCAAAGATTTATTTTTCTTTTTCTCTTTCCATTTTCCATCATACATTATTTCTCAACCATTTTTTCTTAATGATCAATATATGAGTTTATAAAGAGGTTACTCCATTTTAATGAGAATTGATTCTCCACTAAAAATCATTATGATTTTTATGTTACAAAACAATAAACCAAATTAATTTGGTTGTATATTGTAACTTAACTCAATTAAGGATATATTGAATAGTTGACTTAGTCAACAAATAACTAATGAAGTTTAAATCAAACCACAATAAAAATTGTACCGACCATTGGTTCATTTGCTATATTCCGAAAACTCGAAACTCGAGTTCGGTTATCTCCTTGCACTAATACACCAAAGTGTATTCAAAGTTTTGAGTTTTGTTATTAATTCTCCACTTGATATATAAAGAGAGATTTCATCTCTAATTTCTAATGTGGGACAAATTACATTTGTTTATTTTATGGTTAATAAGCAACCAACTTTAGGTATTCATTTCTTATTCAAACGAACTTCAGTTTTAACGTTTTCGTTAGAAAACTCAATGGAAAGTGATCGAGAACCACTTCCGTAAAACCGAGTTCCAAAACTGATACCATGAAAGTAGGGAGAATCTGAGATTTTGACAGAAAGATTTAAACTTTGAATTTCATTTTCACTTGATAAAATCGATTACATGAGCTTTTCTTAAATAGCTCTAACTCGACATCCTTATCCTCTACATACAAGAATTATTCTTCAATTATTGGAGGACGTGGTAACGGTTTTGCAGAGGAAAATGCCAAGCATCTTTGACTATACGATGTTGTGCTGCTCGTCTTTCGATTTTTGTCCTTACTGTCGCCATTTCCTTGTTTTATTGTAGGTGCAGATGATGTAAGGAGAATTACCGATGTGGGCTTTTTGGTTGAAGTGTTTTTAGCATCTGATTGGGCTTTTGTTATTGCCCTAATGTTTGAGTAAGCCTGATGTTGGTTTTCAGGAAATAGTTATGGACAAAGACTTTCAATCAATTGTACAATTTTTTCTTTAAGAATAAGGTTTGACTATTTCAAATACGTTACATAAAAAGATAGAGATGAACTTCATCTCACCGTTAAGAGTTTCATCGACGTTTCAATGTAGAGCGGTGGAGACGCGAATTATACAAAATACTTTGCTTCACTGGTAACACTATTTTTTATGATTAGTAACAATCAGTGTTTTCAAAGTTTACGAGTAACCAATCAAAACTATAAAAAAGATGATATAAAACATTGAACATGGTTCAAATGATAAATATATCAACTTCCTTTTAGTTTTGATTGGTTACTAGCAAATTTTAAAATCGTTGGTTGTTACTCACCGTACAAAATAATATTATCATAACATAGGAAACGCGTCTTTGGTGTGAGATAACGTTTAAAATTAACTTTTTGGATAAATATTCGGATTAACTTGTTATCTTAGATTGTTCTTAGCATGATAATACACATCAAACTAAGAATAATCTAAGAGAATAAGATAATTTTATTAAACAAAAGCAATCTCCCGTCGAAACAAGCTGTATAGTGTATACATTATATAGAGATGCGCATATAACTATGCGCGTTACGTGTAAAAGAGTCCCAAAGCTGGTAACGCATGTTCGTGTAAAGTATAAATACACACAGAAGTTGTGAAGACAAACACACAAGTGGTGTGTATTACGCCTTTACGTGTCACCGTGTACGAGCATCTCTAAAAGAAACATCAAACTTTTATTTTTGAGATTTTTTGCATCCCAAAAACAAGTTAAAGTGTTGAATAATAAAATCTTAAATTTGAGGTTTCATATTTTTGCATTTTTACATCATTTTTTGCATTATTAATCCTTACAATTATGCATTTCATAAATTTTTGTCCTACAATTTTATGTTTCATAGATATATATATATATACATATATATATACATAGATGTAAATGAACATCTTAAAATCAAAATTAAAAATATTAATATAGAAGAAATACTGCATAAAAAATTACACAACAACACTATTACATTTAGAAAATTTAATAAAAAAATAAACTAACATAAGAAACTAAATTTGCATCACTACATAAAATATTATAATAAATATGAGTAATACCCTAAAATAGCACTTTTTAAAGTTTTTCTTCCAAATCTAGCATTATCAAATTAAATTCCCAAAAATAGCACAAATACTTATGTGAAAATATTTTTTTATTCTAAATAAATTATACATAAACTTAAAGTATTGTATTTGGGTTCATTATTTCCAATTTAGGTTTTAATTTTTTCTATTAAAATATAGTTTTAATGCATTTTAATCTTAAATTTGTGCTATTATTAGAAATTTAAACTAATGATGCTATTTTTGGAACAAAAACTTAGAAAAGTGCTATTTTAGATATTTGCCCATATAATATAACATCTTATTAGCTAATATTTCTTGTACTATTTTCATTAATGTAGGTTTTATAATTATTATAAAAAAAATTCATTTTAATTAAGAGTAATACCCTAAAATAGCACTTTTAAATTTTTTCTTCCAAATCTAGCATCATAAAATTAAATTCCCAAAAATAGCACAAATACTTATGTGAAAATACTTATTTATTCTAAATAAATTATACATAAATTTAAAGTATTATATTTGGGTTCATTATTTCTAATTTAGGGTTTAATTTTTTTCTATTAAAATATAGTTTTAATGCATTTTAATCTTAAATTTGTGCTATTATTGGAAATTTAAATTAATGATGATATTTTTGGAATAAAAACTTAGAAAAGTGCTATTTTAGACATTTGCCATTTAATTAATTATAATCAATAGTAATGACTTTAATGCAAAATATTAAATTTTTGAATTTGCATTTGAAGTCAAACTGTTCGAGGCAAACACCCTGCAAACCTCAAACATGATGTCGTTTTAGGAGATGCCTGGGATAAAATTAAACAATTGTATGTTGATGTACAGATGAAACACACATAGTTTTGTTAGGCAAAATAAATTTATTAACTTAGTTATCGCATAAACCGAAAGACATGTCCCACTCTGGGAAAAGGTCCATGAAAATAAATTGTATGTTGTCTGTGATATTTATATAGAGAAACTATTCATAATAATCTATATTTACTTGGGATCAGAAGCTCAAATATCCCTCTTCATTTAAAAATATGTTTAAATATTCTAGCTATAAACAATATTTTTATTTTTAATATTAAAATAAATAAAAAATATTATATTCCAGATTTTATCTAACCTAATTTTAATTCACTTTCTCTATTTTTCATTTCTTTCCAACAGTTTTTTCTCTTTTTATCTCTGTTTTTTTCTATCCTTCAGTTTTATTTTTCTTTTGAATATTTTCGTTCACTTTTCATTTTACATTTTCAAAATCGAATATTGCATAATTCTTGATTATTTTTTTTTATCATTGCCATATTTCATTTTAAACTTTCACATTCTTTCATTCTTTCATTATTTTATTCTTTCATTCTTTCATTCTTTCATTCTTTCATTCTTTCATTCTTTCATTCTTTCATTCTTTCATTCTTTCATTCTTTCATTCTTTCATTCTTTCATTCTTTCATTCTTTCATTCTTTCATTTTTTCTTTCTTTCATTCTTTCATTCTTTCATTCTTTCATTCTTTCACTTTTTCATTTTTCTCCTTTTCATTTTTCTCCTTTCATGTTCAATTCATTTTTAAAGATTTTTTTGTTGTATTTTAGATTTTTTTTAATTTTTTTATTTGATCTTATCGTTTTCATCTATTCGCATCTTTATAAATTTATATTCACTAAAAAAATTTAGTATTAAAATATTGTAAAAGAATTATAAAAAATCATAACTTTTAATTTAAAAAAAACAATTACAATCTACTATAACTAGTTTAATCGAATACAACAGACTATAACATATACAAATTAATAAAAATGTTTGGGCAAATGTCTAAAATGACACATTTCTAAGTTTTTGTTCCAAAAATAGCATTATTAGTTTAAATTTCTAATAATAACACAAATTTAAGATTAAAATGTATTAAAAATATATTTTAATAGAAAAAAATTAAACTCTAAATTAGAAATAATGAACCCAAATAGAATACTTTAAGTTTATGTATAATTTATTTAGAATAAATAAGTATTTTCACATAAGTATTTATACTATTTTTGAAAATTTAATTTTATGATACTAGATTTAGAAAAAAAACTTTAAAAAGTGCTATTTTAAGGTATTTCTCAAAAAAAAAGTTTCCTTATCTCATATTTTTTCACGTACCCTATCTATTTCAGTTGCACAAGGAGAATTTTAAAACGTGATTTTCTTTTCATCGCCAGCAATCAACGCTCTTGACGATTTCTTCATGTGAGGGTTGTTGAATATTAAATTAGATTTTAGATCAACTATATTTATTAGATCAATGATCCAAATATCAGTTCGGATAAATCTAAATTTGATCCAAATATTATTTGGTTTAAATCCAAACTTAATTCAAAATTTAACTTATTAGAATCATTTTTAGATAATAGTTTCGCATCTATCAATTAGCCTAAATTCTGAATTTTAGAATTGGGATTTAAAAGGATCTAGATGAAGAAATATGTGATTATCCTAACAATCCATCTAATCAAACAATTCATCTTTAACCTTTGAAATCCCTAAATCTATCAAACAAACTACTTATATATGGTGATTGAAACAAACATCATGAATAAAAAATATGCATAATAAATCAATAAAAGATACATAAAATATTTGAATTCTTCTCTCAAACGAACAAAATTTTAAAATTATCTCCGCAAAAGCCTCAAAATCAATCTCTCTCACTCTATAATGAAAAAAACTATAACTTCCCAAAATGGCTAAAAGAAACATAAATATCATCTAAAACATGAACTGTGGCAATCTGCAATTTTTTTGATAAATTTGGGCCAAAAATGAAATATCTGAACATTTGAAGTGCAGAGTCGCATGGGGTGTCGACCGACACTCAACAATAGTGTCGACCGACACCACTAAAAAATCATGGATAAAGTTTTGTTTCATATATTTTTTATTTCTTCTTTGTTCAGTTTGACTCCAAAACGTTCCAAATGCTCCAAATTAGCTAAACTCATACAAAATCTATAAATATTCTAAAAATTTCTAAAACACTAAAAATACTTGATAAAATAATTAACACCGTAATTAAAAACCAGTAAAAACCATGATAAATCAATTTACTAAATGGTGATGGTAGAATTGTAATCATTTGTTCATCAATGACATTCCTACTGTCACTTATTGCTTTTTAATGGCAAACTTATAAACGTTAAAGAAAAACCTATAAACCTACAACCTAAAAAACCATAAATTGTAATGAAAAAACATACAAACAAAAAAACCCTAAACTCATACTCTACTAGTTCATTGTATAGCACCTTTTATACATACAGAAAACTAGAATCTCAAAGTGTACAAAATCATGCATTGTAAAATCATTCATTCTTATTATTATTTATATTATGTAAAACATAATTATAATAGAAAATTACTTATACCTCAAACTCTAAAATAGCGGTTACAAATTCCCAGCGTTTCAACGGTCGTTCCTACATGACTTATTGTTAAGAACTCTATTATGATATATTTTTTTTTGTCATTGGGTAATAACGCACCACTCCAATAACCCAATATTTTCATTCAAACATTTAATATTTTCATACGACATAAGGTTGAATCAAACTTCACACCTCTATGATGTACGTAACAATGGTACAATCACTTGGCCATTTTATTTCTCGCAATAGATTTACTTATTTTTATTGCAAACTTATATAACCTTATACCCAAAAGGACCAAAACCTCAAATTCCATTATAACATACTTATAGACGTATATTTATATAAACTTGAAAAACATAATATGACTTTTTATTCGATCGCATTAGTGCCAAAATCGATATCAGTGCATGTCGCATGCCCATGGGGTGTATCTAGGTTGCATACTAAAATTGCAGAGTTTTCTAGACAACAACAATAATATCATCTATAGAAAAAGTGACCTTAGCTCTGTAATCGGTAGACGAAATTATTAATGAGATATCAAGAAGGAAAAAAAAAAGTGAGTCGATGTTAAGAGTTTAGGTCAGGAAACAATAGAGACTCGACGTTATTGAGAAAGACGACATAAATGATATTCGTTTGTTTGATGATATTCGTTTGTTTGCTGCTAACGTATGTGGCAGTAACTTGCGGTCAAATGCTCTGCTTATACTCTGCATTATTGTTATTCATTTGATCACCGTATATTGTATCGTAATTTTTTTTATCACAAATGTTATAATTACGTAACGATTAAAATTTTACCGCAGATTTATTCGATCGACCGTAATATTGGATCACAAAAAATTGCGGTAGTCAAACGAACAATGTTTGACCGCATGACGCAACTGCACCTTTATGTGACTACGAAACGAAAAATCATATAAATAACAACTAACCCTAGTTGCACGGGGCACCAAACTTATTTTTTGATGAATGGTAAAAAATCGCCAATTACTTATGTTAATTGGTATGTCATCAAACTAATAAACAAGTGTGCTATATGTGTCGTGGTATGAAAATTATCTCATCGAAAAGTCTGGTGACTTATAATATGGTATTCTATTTAAAGATACATCTACTTATTTTTAGTAGAAAAAATATATGTCATAACAGGAAATTTAATATAAATCTAATATGTTGTCATTAAAAAATTGTTAACTCGCATATGATACTATTTTAGTTATCTTTTAAATCACTTTTGATAACCAGTTTTTTTTTTTTTGATAACCAGTTTGTTTATGTGATTAATAAGACAAACAATTAAATATGTCAAATATTATTTCCATAAGTTTGTCAAACGCGAATAAGTTTACTAGATAAGTCTGCCAAATCCAAATATTAAATCCTTCATGGCATCTCTCATTTGTTGTCATGTACACATACAGCTCAACAAAATGGCATGGTTAAGCATAAACATTGATATGTCACTGAACTTGGTTTATCAATGTTATATGACAGCAAAACATCGTTTAAATATTGGATGGAAGCATTCTATACAAGTAATTACATCACTAATTTTTTGCCTAATACATCAGTGGACTATATTACTCCTACAGAAAAGGCTTTTAAACAAAAATCAGATTATGGTCATCTTTGGGTTTTCGGATCAGCATGTTATCCATGTCTTAGAGGGAATGTGAGCCACAGGTTAGAACCACGGTCGTTACAATGTTTCTTTATTAATTATCATGCTCAATTCAAAGAATATTAATGTCTCTTCCCACCAAATTTAGCCTTGGACGGAATTTACCGCCCGATTGGGTCTGCATTCCCAAACAACCCGACTCGTAGACAGCGCCTCGTGGTGCGACAGGGTCCGGGCACGAGAGGACTCTCACCATCTCCGGCGCCCCTTTCCAGGAAACTTGGGTCTGGTCCGTCGCTTACAATTTGAACGCCGAAGACGTCCGATTTTCAAGTTGGGCTCTTCCTAGTTCGCTCGCCGGTACTAAGGGAATCCTTGTTAGTTTCTTTTCCTCCACTTATTGATATGCTTAAACTCAGTGGGTGATCCCGTCTGACCTGGGGTCGCGTTGGAACCTTGGGTCATCGAGAGCATTCGGACAGGAGCAGCCAACAAAATGACGAGACTTTTGAATTCACCATTGCATGTCGAGACGCTCCTAGCGTCCTTAGCTCAGATTTTGGCCAACCGCATGCGGTACCACACGGGAGACCAACTTCCATCCCGAATCCTTATTGGAGGATGGAGGGACGACGATTTGTGACACCTAGGCAGACGTGCCCTTGGCCTGAAGGCTTTGGGCACCAGGCTTTGGATAACCTGGGGAGAAGATTTTCGTGTTTGTTGCACTCCTTCAAAACGGCGTCGTTTTCATTTAATGAAAACGATATCGTTTTCATTATATTTTTTTTTCTTCCACTTACTCGAAACGACGTCGTTTTACAGTTAATGAAAACGACGTCGTTTTCATTCTATTTTTTTTTCTTCCACTTACTCGAAACAACGTCGTTTTGCAGTTAATGAAAACGACGTCGTTTTCATTAAACGATTTTCGAAATCGATTTATGTTAAACGACATCGTTTTCATTAACTACAAAACGACGTCATTTTGCATTTAACTAGGAAAAAAAATAGACTCAAAACGACGTCGTTTTCATTAAATCAAAAACGACGTCGTTTCAATAAAATAATAAAAAAATTAAAGAAACGACGTCGTTTTACGCGTTTTCAAATGCGGTTAACTACGGCTAAAACGACGTTGTTTCTTTAATTTGCTACCTCAGCCGACAGACATATGCCACATCAGTTCCGTTAACGGAATAAAACGTACCGTTACAGAATTGTTGGTTTTAGCCTTCAGACGCATAGTACAGGTTGTAATTTTAAATATTTATTTTGTACATGTATGGTTTAGCACAATACGAGAATACATGTTAGTATTATAACACATGGCCTATGTACAGACATGAATAAGCCGATTTCCCTGAATTTGCTATGAATAATATTGTGATCAAATTTCGCTAATTTCTTAATAGGGGCAAAAAATATCTATGGTGACAAAAAACGTTGTAATATAATATAATACTAGAATATTACCTATATCATATCCACAAATTAAAATTAATATTTAAAATTTTTATTATTTGAATAAAAAAAATTATAAATATATTTTAATTTAAAATATTATATATATTATAAAATAATAATATTACTATTATTATATATTATTAAAATAATAATACATTATTTTATCATTATTTTTGCGATGTATTAATCAAAAATACATTTATAAATTTTTTAGTAAAATATTTGAAACATGTTTTAAATTAAATTAATAAAATTAGTAGTTTTAATTAATTTTGTTATGTTATAGAATCTAGTTATATATAGAATAGTCATACTAAAAAATAAGTATTAGTTATTCAAATTTAATATTACAAACAAATGATATAATATAAAATTTTATTTGTAAATATATTGATTGTTTGGAAACAAAAAAAATTGAGTGATATAATTTCTATATGATTTGTAATTTAGATATGCCGACTATATTATTACACAATATATATATATATATATTCTATAAAACAATTATTACTACAATATATTGAATTTAATTATTGAGTTAGAAAGTAAAGTTGCATATAATATAAATATGGAATTAAATAGTGTTAATGAAGTTTGTATATCTATAAAAGTTCGACATATTTACTTTCCTTATATATGTATGATAATTAATTATTTATGTAAAAAATAATTTTTTATTTTTTAAAATTGGCGAATAATTAAATGTGTAATTTACTAATTCAAAATTTCTTAATTTTTGAATCTTCGCATATTTAGAAATTAAATAGTGTTTGAAAACTCATTAAATTCTATAATTAAATTATCTAACTAAAATGTTTAGATAATAAAAATAAATAATTTATATTTAAAATTAAATTAATTAATAAAATTGTTGAGAATGAATATAGTGATAATAGTTAAGCAATTTTTATTTTCAGTATTTTTTTTTAATATATAGTAAATTTATTATTGATGAAGTAAAAAATGGAGTCAACAGTATTCACACGTATGAAATGACCAAACACGTCAACATCTCAATCAAGTTTAAAAAGTAGAAAAGAGGGAAAAGAAAATCTAGAAAACATTGTTTTTTAAATTCAAAGTCTGCTAACAATAACAATGTCTTTGAATTGTAATATGCAACAGCAGTGTCACGTTCTACCGACCAAAGGAAACATGTGACAGACTTTCGAAGTCTGCCAAACATTCTAGCAGACTGCGAATTCGGAAGTGCATTTTCTCAAAATTTGATTGACTCTATTAAAGTTTTCAAATTTAATTAGTCTAGTTTCTTTGACTATAGCAGCTAGTCGAGTGTTGTAGCAATATCAAAATTGAGTTGCATCTATATTCGTCAAAATTCATGAGCGAAAAAATAAAAAATTAAATGTCTTGGAAGGAAGATCGTTTTATATGTTTCTTTTATTTCGTTTCATGTAATACTGATTATATTAGCTAACTAGAAACTGATACACGTGGAATTATTTAATTATAATATTTTGTTATATTTTTATTTTATATAGTTATTTAAATAGTTTGTACTTTTAATAAACATTAAATCACTATTATTTATTTTTTAAATGCTAGTTATTTTATAAAATTTCATAATATAAATAGAAATACGAAACTTTAAATTATTAGATGTAATATTATAGTTAGTTTTTTTTCAGATAAAAAGTTATTCAAATATATTAATAAAGATTTAAATTTAAATTATTATATTTCATAGTATTCATGAATATAATCAGTAAAATATGAATGTAGATTAAATATTATAATTTTTCAATTTGCTAGATGTATTAATATATATAATTAATTTCTTTATTTTTGATAAAAAATTATTTAATTGATTAACAAAAATCTGAACTTTAAATATTATTTTTCATAATACTAATGCCTATTTTAACCTTTCTATATATTTAGTATTTATTTTTTAAATTAGTTATTTATAATGGTATTTGATGTAATATTCTATAAATTAATTATTTTTTTTTAATGTACTTGCCAAATAATAATATAAAGATTAGGATCAAACTATATAGAAATTTGGTGGTTTATATAAATATATACTAAATTTAGACATACGTTATGCGCAGAAAAAAATATTCACACATTATAATTAATTTCTTATTTAGTAAATATATCAGATACATACATAATTTATTTTTCATTTAAAATAATTTTTTAAAATTTTGAATATTGATTATACAAATAAAATAAAAAATAAAATCAGATATACAAATGAATTTTAATCTATATCTTGGATGGATAATATTAGTAAATGGGCAAAAAATTATATTTTTAATAAATATTCAATTAAATTAAAATTCTATACAACTAATTTTTAAAAATTTATAATATTTTGTTTTCTATTGTGTTTGTATTTATATCAGAATACATTTTTGTCAAAATATTAAAAATTAATATTGTTAAATATTTGTGTAATGTTATTTTGTAAATATTTTAATAAATTATGTATTATTTAATATTTATCGTAAAGTGTGTTGATGGTGTGAAACTTAAATGTGACATATTTATAAATCACTCGTAAAAATAAAAATAAAAATTATCAAAATATTTTTCAATTAATAAATTAGAAATTTGACAGGCAATTGTTTTTATAGTTAGTTGCTCAATTCATACATACATACATAAGAAGAATTATTGATGTGATGTTTTAGAAGTTGTTTACTCGTGAAAACAACTTGTGACTGCAGAACAAGTGTACTGCAGTTAATGTTTTTCAACTTTTGATAATTTGCTCTTAAGAATTTGCTGATCTTCTAGGATGTTCTTGAGATGTTTTTGAAAGAACTTAAAATGTAAAAGAACACACAGAATTTAACGAGTTCAGATTCAAAAATGAATTTTACTTTTCGCCGGAGATACACTCCGAAAAATCCATTAAGAACTTTAGTTCAAACCGAACTCTTTTGTCTCTTACAAACTCTGGTATCCCTCTCAATTTCACTTGTGTTTTCACACCTTAATCTTTACAAAACGTGAACACTATTTATCACATAGAATTCAAGTTTCATGTTAACTCAACCAAGGTTTCTTCTGGTTGAGTTTCTCTCACTGGTTTTTCTCTAATCCCAAGACAAAGTAACCCAACCTGCAGATCGACAGGTGCTTGTCTACTGCCAGGACAATGCCAGGACAAACAACAGAACAACTGTCTGTCCTTGTGTTGTTTACACTATAAACTGAGTTTGACTAGCAGCAACTGTTAGACCTGCAGAGGATATTCGTGACTAATTCTCAACAATTTAGGTCCTCGTCTGTCGTCGGTTTAGTGGTTATATATTAGGAGCTCGATTAAAGCATAAAAACGAGTTCAATTAATGTCATTACAAATCCCACTTCAAAAAAAGGTTGAATGGCATTTGCACAATATAATGTAAATTTTGAAATATATATGGGTTGTAGTAAAATATTTTTAAAGACTGCAATTGTATTCGAACCCCAAGAAGACTTACCTTATCAACTCGCTCGTTAATGTAAGTTAACAAGTGGTCAAAGTAAAAAAATGTAAAATAACAAGATTTTCACGTAATTGCATAATTCAGGTTTAATATTTCGAACAATCTATGTACCTAACCATGTAGTAAAAGCTTCGCTATTGAGACTTAACAAATAAATATTACGCATATAAACAGACTGGCTCGATGAGTTTCAAATCACCGAGCGTCAAGGACTGAGACAGTCATTTGGTTCACTGTCCAAGATTCATCTTCACGCTGTTTACTCGACGAAGAATCAGTTTCGAGAGGACTTCTCCCAACGCAATAACCAGGCGGTTTAGGCTTAGGAATATTGGTTGTTTCGCTCCCGAACATCAAAATCACCGACGACATCAGTGGTCTGTCCTCTGCATGTTCTTGAACACACAAGAGACCAATTTGTATGCATCTTAAGATTTCATGTGGCCTGAACGTTGATGAAGAATCAATGATGATCGGATCTACAATGTCTAGCCCTTTTCCTTCTTTCCAATATCTCCATACCTGTGCACAAAGGTTGGATCATTTTTCTTTAGTGCTATCATTAGATTATGAGTGCGAATTAAGATCAGAGTTTAAGAGGTTTTAGGCTTACGTAACCGAGAAGATTAAGGTCAGGATTCGAGTTGTAGAATCCTTTGTTCCTCTTGCCAGTTATAATCTCCAGAAGCAAGACCCCAAAGCTGAAAACATCTGACTTCATCGAGAATACTCCGTCCATTGCATATTCTGGAGACATGTAGCCGCTGCGAAGAATAAAATGTTCTGACTTTTATTACAGGATTTGGGTTTAAGACAAAAAAAATCTCTTTGTTGTTTTGGAGAATGATTGCTTACAAAGTTCCGACCACCTTCCTCGTAATAGCATCTGTCTCATCCCGTCCAAAGATCCTAGCCATCCCAAAATCCGAGATCTTTGGAGTCATGTCTTTATCAAGCAAGACGTTACTTGCTTTCAAGTCTCTATGGATAATCCTAAACCGTGAATCTTGGTGAAGATATAGAAGTCCTCTAGCAATACCATTGGTGATATCAAATCTTTTTTGCCAATTTAAATTCGAGCGTCGGGTTTTGTCTTCAAATCGACAACAACAGAAAACATGTTAGCTTGTTTCCAAAGACGTTCAATTGTTAAAACAGAGCTGGTTTTTAGTCACTAACCAAAGAGATGAAAATCAAGGCTTAGATTCTCCAAGTACTCATAGATCAACATCTTTTCTCCCTCATCGACGCAACATCCAAGAAGCCGGACAAGGTTTATATGTTGAAGCCTTGCAATCAGTCTCACCTCATTCTTGAACTCATCGGCCCCTTGAACTGACATTGTTGACAGTCTTTTCACCGCGATTTCTTGCCCATCAGGTAAGATTCCCTACTATCACATACTTCATTACACAATGAACTCTTATCCAATGATAGATTCTGAATTAACATTGAGTCATGCTTACCTTGTAAACTACACCGAAACCACCTTGACCGAGTTTGTTTGCGGTAGAAAAATTGTTAGTGGCCATGGCAACAGCTTCAAACTCCATCAATGGCAATTCAAGGTCCTCTGTTTTGTTTTCTCTAGATATTCGTCTCCTACTTGATATTACCACTTCGTTCATTAGCAAATCTCGGCTTCTCATCTGATCAACTGTTTATTTCAGGCATACAAAACAATCAAGCTACATGATTATCTAAAATTTACAGACAATAATGAAGGAAATGAAACGTGATGATTTACCAATAGGTGTTTCAATTGTTACTGATCGCTTCTGTTGCCTTTTCCAAAGAAGGAACATGATGAAACTCAAAAGTAGCAAAATGCTCACTCCAATACTCGAACCTATGATTTTTGCACTTCTGTTTCTCTTGTCCTCTGAACCAGTTAAAAAGATACCGTTGTTAATATCCTACCTGGCGGTTGACGTGGATTGATCATAGGTCACATCATTTGCTTTGGATTTAATATGTATAACAATGGTCAACCTAAACATAAGACTAATCTTGAATAGATAAGTTGCTATTAATAATATTGTGATCAAATTTCGCTAATTTCTTAATAGGGGCAAAAGAATATCTATGGTGACAAAAAACGTTGTAATATAATATAATATTTATTATTGATGAAGTATAAAACGGAGTCAACAGTATTCACACGTATGAAATGACCAAACACGTCAACATCTCAATCAAGTTTAAAAAGTAGAAAAGAGGGAAAAGAAAATCAAGAAAACATTGTTTTTAAAAAAAAAATTAAAAGTCTGCTAAACAATAACAATGTAACTTTGAATTGTAATATGCAACAGCAGTGTCACGTTCTACCGACCAAAGGAGACGCATTATTGACAAGCCAATTTAATTACTTTAGATGACAAATTATCTGAAGTATGTACATATTCAACTAAATATGATATTCAATTTCCTTTAAAATAAAAGGGAAGAAACTAAACTAACCGAGATCAGTAGCAGCCAATCTAACGTAAAGATCCTGACCTCCCTCAGCGTAGTTCCGGATATCCAAAACCTCTCCGGTCCAAATCACACAACCTGATCCGCCATTTCGGATATCAGTATTCGCAAATGCCGTACAATTACAATCCTTTTTGCATTTTTCTTCACATTCTTTTATATCAATTCCTCTGTCCACACTAGCCGTCGAAGAATCCGGCAATTTCATTTTCTTCAACCGCACAAAACCATCTCTGCCATCGCAGCTCAGTCCCGTCTTCCTCATGCAACCATCCGAGCCATCTCTTAACCTCCACGCCTGCGGATTTCTCGGTTCAAACCCTTTGATACAATTGCAAACCGGTGACGCGTTTGAATCGCAATAACCGTATGTCCCACACTCTTTGTAGTTATCGCATTGGTCTTTTGGAGCGTCCCAGAATTGGTTCCAATTTTGTGTTGACTCAATCCAAGTGAATCGTTGTAATGTTCCAGTGGAGCTCAAGCTTAATCTCGAGTAAATGTTGCTATTGGTGACTCTGAATGAGTATGTCACTTCTTCATTACTCGCTGTGAAATTAAAAACCATGTACTCAAATGATTGCATTTCCGGTACACCACTAAACCGGATTCCGTTCCATGGACCGCTCCGGTACCGTCGTGAATCTCTGTCCCACAGGAAAATCTCAGGAAACCCTCGAGTTTCGAGTTTGAATGAGAAATCGCCGCTTGATGGATCATCTGGGCTTTTCCAGGATTTCAAAAATCTGTTTAATCCAGTTTTGAGATCCCAACCTAGTTTCATCTCTGGAAGTAAAGTATCTGTCGGAAAATTGAAACTCTGCCACAGAAATTCATCTGGATTTTTGTTGTTGGAGTCTCTGAGCACGAAATTACCATTATCCAGAAGCTCTGCAACCACCGAAGATCTCACTTTTCCTCCGGTCGCAGTCAGGTTCGTCGACCAAACAGGTGTGTCGGAGTGATCGAAAATCACGAGATTGTTGTCGGAGATTTTGAGAGTTCCGCTGGAATTCGAGAGAGGATTGTCTCTGTTCGCAACCCATACATAGGTTCTCTTAGAGATTCGCTTGTACCAAATACCGAGATACCAACCAGAAATTGATGAGGGTTTGAAGAAACCAAGCTCGAAAATATTATCAGGAGACAAAATGGTACTGTTGCTTGAAATTGTCAGAGATTCTGTAGCCGACAAATTGTTGGCAGAGATAGAGAACGTAGGGAACAGAATTAAAACGGAGAAGAAGAAGAAGGTGTAAGAATGGTGAAAGTTCCGTACACCTCTCATCATATCTCTAACACCACTTTCTTGTGTTTTTGAGATTATTTTTTTCTTCTCTTTCTTAAGAAAATTAGATGAATGAATTGAGAATTTTTATCTTCGGAATTATCGGACATGTTTTATGTTAAATGCATGAACACAATTTTACACGATTTGATGTAATTGTCAATAATATTGCCATTTCAGCATTTATTTGCTCGGTCTTTCTGTTCGCATTTGAAATATCAAATGTGTATATGACAGGTGGAATTGAGTTGACCTATCAAATAATAAGTCGTTTTTATTTTCTTTTTTCTTTAGTGGTTTTTTCAAACGTCGTTTATGGTTACAAAATACAAATTATCGATCAGCGTTTTTTGTAATTTTCTGAATAAATGACTTTCTTCATTTTATTAATTTTATTTCCTAATAAATAATACTACTTTCAGTCAACCGTTTCTGTATGAATGAAAGTTGTATGAAAATCAGTGCTTTTAAAAAAAAAGAAAAAATAACTCTTTTTTAGTTTTTGTCTCGTTCCCCATGAGAATAACTTCAATAGTTCAAATATCGTGAACTTAGAGTAATCAAGATCCATTACCATTCAGGATTAAATGCAATTATAATATTTCACATCGAAAAGGTATTCAAAATTCAGATTTTAGTTGGATAATAAGGACTCATTCAGACATTGTTTTTTAATTCAACAGTGAGTAAATTTCAAAATATATATTCGATTATTGAATTAGAACTTATAACATTTATTTGGATTTTACATATACATTTTCTTTGGATTATATAATGGTGGTGTGAGATGGGTTTGGGTTTGACCCATCTTAAAAATCGATCTGAGTCCAAAATAAAATAATCTAGCATTATTAATGTGATAATACTAGATTAATGTTTATGTTTATCTCTATCATATTCATCTTTATCATTATTAGATTTTAACCTAATAATCAGATGTATATAAGGATGTGAAAAACTCCTAATGGTGTACGTCGTGAGTTATTTGTGATTGAATCTTAGAGAAGAGAATACCTAGGTTTTGAGGGAACTCTTTTAATAACTGTGTTATTAAGCTTTCTGTGTTATTTATTTTGCGGTAATCGTGACGGTCAAAACCAACAAGTGGTATCAGAGCTTTGGTTACACGAAAGTACCTGCAAAACAAATACCAAAGAAATTCAGGAGAGATTCAATCACAAGTTATCCAAACAACAAAGTTTAAAAACAGAAACACTTTTCTGTTTTCAAATCGACGTAAGCTAAATAGATCCAGTGAGTGGTAGATTCGACATCGAAAAGTTTGATGGCAAGATAGATTTCGGTCTATGGAAATATAAGTTCTTGGGAGCATTAGAACTTATGGGACTAGAACATGTTCTAGTCGAACCACAAGCTGGAATATCAGATGATGATGTTAAATCTGTTCAAACATCTAAAGATCCACTTAAGGCAGCCAAAGAAAAATGGGTTAAGAACCTGATAAGTGCAAGCCTAACAGATATAATTCTCAGAAAGGTGATGGATGAGCCAACACCTTTGGCAATGTGGAAAGCACTTGAGAATGAATATCAAACCAAAACACTACCAAACATGATCTACATGAAACAAAAGTTTAACAGCTTCAGAATGGACGAGAATAAGTCTATTGAAGAAAATTTGGATCAATTCCTAAAGATGGTGCAAGGTTTGGCCAGCCTGAATGTGAAAATCTCGGATGAAGATCAAGCCATCCAGATTCTCACCAGTCTACCCAAACAGTACGAATCATTGGTGGACACTCTTAAGTATGGGAGTGGCAAAGATTCCCTAACTATAAGAGATGTTACAACTGCTGCATATTCCAAGGAGGTGGAATTAAAGGAGAGAGGGCTCTTGACTCAATCTAAGGCTGGTTCTGAAGGACTGCTTGTGGCACCTAGAGGTAGGACACAAAACAGAAATTCAAAACAGGGAAGATCTAAGTCTAAGGGAAGGTCTAAGTCTAGGCCTAAAAACTCTAAAGGTTGCTGGATTTGCGGAAAGGAAGGTCACTGGAAACGTGACTGTCCAACTAGAGGAGAAAGCTCTAAAAGTGAATCAGCAAATGTAGTAGTAGAAGAACCGCTCATTCTCACAGCTAGCACACAAGTAACCAGTGACGAGTGGGTTCTTGATTCATGGTGTACATTTCACATTACACCTCAAAAGAAACTTCTGTTTGATCTCGAAGAATTTGAGGGCAGTAACGTTCTCATGGCAAACAATACAGTCAGCAAGGTGAAAAGAATGGGAAAAGTTATGATTACTAATCCTGATGGGACAGAAGTAATTCTATCCCAAGTTCGATACATGCCGACTGTAGGAAAGAATCTGATATCCTATGGACTCCTAGAAAAGGCTGGATGCACATATGAAGGAAAGGATTTCAACATCACTTTCTATAAAGATGGCAAGAAAGTGATTTCTGGAAAATACAAAGATGGATTGTATTATTTGCAAGGAATAGTCACAAAGTATGAAATCAATGTGACTAAAGCAATTCCAGATATGACTAAATTTTGGCACTCAAGATTGGGACACATGAGTGCAAAAGGATTGGAGATTCTAGCCAAAAATGGATACATTCCAGAAAAAAGAGATCAAAGAATTGGAGTTTTGCGAAAACTGTGTTTTAGGAAAATCACACAGGCAAA
The DNA here is from genome assembly GCA_018901935.1 of Pugionium cornutum. Classification (NCBI taxonomy): domain Eukaryota; kingdom Viridiplantae; phylum Streptophyta; class Magnoliopsida; order Brassicales; family Brassicaceae; genus Pugionium; species Pugionium cornutum. The sequence continues at coordinate 34,284,325 of CM032165.1, forward strand.
GCTTTAAGAAGGGAACACACAATTCAGGAGGTATACTGGACTATATTCATTCAGACTTATGGGGTTCTCCTTCAACCCCACAAAATCTTGCTGGATGTCAATATTTCATAACCTTCATTGATGACTACTCAAGAAAGACATTGATTTATTTCCTAAGATCAAAAGGGGAAGCATTTTCTAAATTCAAAGATTGGAAAACGGAAATAGAAAATCAAACAGGAAAGAAAATCAAATGTCTCAGAACTGATAATGGGTTGGAGTTCTACAACAATCAGTTCGACGAGTTATGCAGGCTGAGTGGAATTAAAAGGCACAAGACTTGCTCGTATACTCAACAACAAAATGGAGTATCCGAACGAATGAACAGGACAATCATGGAAAAGGTGAGATGCATGCTAACAGAAACTCGTTTGGAACAACAGTTTTGGGCAGAAGCCGCATCAATAACTGTTTATTTAATCAATAGGGCACCAAATTCATCCATTGAATTTAAGCTGCCCGAAGAAATCTGGACAGGAGTAAAAACAGATTTGACAAACCTAAAGAGGTTTGGTTGCACAGCATATGTGCATACTATCCAAGGTAAAACCGAACCTAGAGCTATGAAAGGGGTGTTCATGGGATATCCAAAAGGAGTCAAAGGTTACAGGGTATGGATTCCTGAAGAACTCAAGTGTGAAATTAGTAGAAATGTGGTGTTTCACGAAGAACAAATCTACAAGGACACACTCAAAACTTCAGAAAAACCAAATCAGAAGGAGAAAAATAAGAAGAAGACAAAGAAGGTCACCTTCAAAGCTGATCTGATCGAGGGACCCTCAAACCAAGACACAAACCAGCAAAAAAATTCTCAAGGAGGAGAAATTTCTGAATCTTCTGAATCAGAAGAATCAGAGGATGATTCAACAGGCAACTCTCAAATGGAGCAAGTTGAGGTGCAGGAGCTAGACCAAAATCAGGAACAAGAAAGTTCTCAAAATCTGGAAAACTATGTGTTAACCAGAGATAGAACGAGAAGAAATGCTAGAGCACCTTCTAGATTTCTAGACACTAATTTCGTAGCATATGCACTCTCTGGTGCGGTAGCCGTAGATATGGAGGAACCTAATTCATACAAAGAAGCCCGTAGAAGCACAAACTGGGATCTTTGGAAAGGTGCCATGGAAGATGAAATGAACTCTTTGGTTAAAAACAAAACGTGGAAACTGGTGGATCGACCGGATAACAAAAGAATCATTGGATGCAGATGGATTTTCAAAAGGAAAACGAGAATTCCTGGAGTTGAAAAACATAGGTACAAAGCTAGACTGGTTGCTAAAGGTTTTTCACAAGTGGAAGGAATATACTACAATGAAATCTTTGCACCAGTTGTTAAGCATGTATCAATAAGGATACTGATGTCTGTTGTGGTAAACCAAGATCTGAACCTAGAACAGCTAGATGTGAAGACAGCTTTTCTACATGGAGGCTTGGATGAAGAAATTTGTATGGAACAGTCTGAGGGTTACATAAAAAAAGGGGAAGAGAAGAAGGTTTGTTTACTGTCAAAATCCTTATATGGACTCAAACAAAGCCCAAGACATTGGAATAAACGGTTTGATGAATTCATGATCAATTAAGGCTTTCACAGAAGCAAACATGACCCTTGTGTTTATGTTAAATCAACTGACCAGAGAGACAAGGTATATTTGCTTATCTATGTGGATGACATGCTAGTGGCTTCTAGAGACCAAAAAGCAATTGAGAAACTAAAAGAAAGTTTGATGTCAGAATTCGAAATGAAAGATTTGGGACCAGCCAGTAAGATTTTTGGTATGGAAATCATCAAAGACAAAAAAGAAAGGTGTTCTCAAACTGTCCCAGACAAAGTATCTAGATCAAGTCCTCAACACTTTCAACATGTCAGACTCAAAGCCAGTAACAACTCCCATAGGATCTCAATTCAAACTTAAAAGTTTGAATAAGACTGAAACAACTATGGAAGCTGCACTAATGGACCAGACTATCTACTCTAGTGTTGTGGGTTCCCTAATGTATGCTATGATTGGATCTAGACCAGATTTAGCATACTCAGTAGGGTTAGTGAGTAGGTTCATGAGCAATCCAGGAAGAGCACACTGGAATGCAATAAAGTGGATTATGAGGTATTTGAAGGGTACTAAAGACATGGCATTGACATTCACAAGAAATCCAGAATTTGACATTCAAGGATTCTGTGATGCAGACTTTGCTGCAAATTTAGATAGAGGAAGGTCTATTACTGGTTATCTATTTCAGGTGGGAGGAAATTCTGTTAGTTGGAAATCAGGTCTACAACACGTTGTAGCCTTATCCACTATAGAATCGGAATACATTGCTTTAATAGAAGCTATCAAAGATGCTATATGGTTAAAAGGGATATGCAGTGAATTGGGTCTAGTTCCACAAAACAATATTGCAAAAGTCTATTGTGATTCTCAAAGTGCTATAGGTTTGTCTAAAAACAGTGTCTATCATGAAAGGACAAAACATATAGAAGTCAAGCTACATTTTATCCGAGACATAATTGACAAAGGCGGGGTTACAATCCTAAAAATCAATACTAAGTTAAATCCTGCACACCTAATGACTAAGTCATTACCTGGCACAAGATTTATGGAAGGACTGGTCCAACTCAGAATCCTCTGAGCTGGAGGAGGAGCTCACCAGGTCGATTGGTACCTCGCAAAACAAGAAAAATAGCTTGTTAGAAAAAATTCAAGTAATCGACCAATCAAACCAAATCAAAGAAAGCAATTTGGTTTTGGTTCAAGAGCTCAAAAGAGAATAGCTTTCAAGAAAACATCAACAAAAGGAGTAGATCAATTGCCTGCAATAAAGCATTCTAAATCAAAATCGGATTTTGAAAGAAAATGCAAGAAGAAGAATAAACCGGTTCGGGTCAGAATCAAACCGGTTCGGTTCGGTTCAAAATTTGGTTCAAAATTTGGTTCAAAATTCGGTTCTAAACTGGACTAAACCGGGTCTTAAGCCGGGGTCCTAAACCGGGTCTTAAACCGGTTGTTAACCGGTTCTCAATCGGTTTTCTAAACCGGGTCGTAACCAGATTTAAACCAAATCCGGTTTGAATAAAACCAAATCTAATCAAACCCTAGATTATGGTTACCTGGCCACCGCACAGAGGAGGAGCGCTGGAGAGGAGCCGTCGGAAGACGGCGGCGCACCTGAAAAAGGAAGAAATTAGATCTGTTCAAACCGAAAACAGATCTGAACAGATCTAAAAGAAACCGTTACCTAGGCGCCGCAAGAGGGAGACTCGCCGAAAAACCGCCATGAGGAGTCGACGCGACATGATGAGACTCGCCGGAGGAGGCTAGATCTGGACGGCATGAACAGCTCTGGAAAGAGGCGAGGTCGTTTCTTTCGGGAGGAACGGATCTGAAGTGGGAAACGCCAAGGAAGAGAGTCGCCGGAGATGGCGATAGTCGGAGACGAAGCACGCGACTGACCAGCGACGACTCGCGAGGAAGGAACGACATCGCAGGAGTCGACAAGGGCAGATCCGGCGAAATCCGCGAGGGAGAGACGCCGAATAGATCTGCTCGGGAAGATGATGCAGTCGGGGAGGCGACACGGTCGAAGAAGGCGACGCCGCCGGAAAGACCACGCTGCCGGAGAAGCTGTAGACGCTGGAGGAACGTGAGGAGAGAAGTCGCCGAGGAAGAAATCAAAGAAGAAACTCACGGGAGAAGGGATACCAGAAAAGTGAGTCACCGGAAAAGGAGGAGACGCACTGGGAAAAGGAGGAGCTGCCGAGAAAGGAGGAAACTCGCCGGAAGAGAAAAAAAAAAAAGGGAAAAAGACACACCGAAAATGGAGGAGGCAAAATCGCCCAGGGAGAAGAAGATTCTCGAGAGAGAAAATGGAGAGATAGAGAAAAAACGGCCAAAGAAATGAAAATAAAATTAGGGTTTTCGTTTTTATAAGTGAGTCAAAAGGAGGAGATTTGTGAGATGGGTTTGGGTTTGACCCATCTTAAAAATCGATCTGAGCCCAAAATAAAATAATCCAGCATTATTAATGTGATAATGCTAGATTAATGTTTATGTTTATCTCTATCATATTCATCCTTATCATTATTAGGTTTTAACCTAATAATCAGATGTATATAAGGATGTGAAAAACTCCTAATGGTGTACGTCGTGAGTTATTTGTGATTGAATCTTAGAGAAGAGAATACCTAGGTTTTGAGGGAACTCTTTTAATAACTGTGTTATTAAGTTTTCTGTGTTATTTGTTTTGCGGTAATCGTGACGGTCAAAACCAACAGGTGAAAAAAGAAAGAAATAATTTTACCTTAAATCAATTTCTCAATGATCGATCTATCAATCGAAAGTTCAAAACATATAATGATAATATTCGGAATTAGATATCTTATTTCCAAGATATCAAATTCTAATATAAAAATTGACGTTCAAATCAAGTGATTGATATGTTAGCGAACAAATCTATTTTTTCTGAATCTAGTTGTTCTACTTTTCATACATGTTCTTTATTTTTATAATTAATTATAATTTTCGATCAACTATCATGTAATTAACCATTCAATAATATATTTTGTCGGCAAAAAAAAAACTTCAATAGTTCAATTCACAAAACAAACCCAACCCCACTTTAATTGCTTTCCGCATTCACCGAAGACAACAAAAGGGGTCGCCCACGTTTTCCTTGACTATGTTGGTCGCTAACTCTATTTTATTCCTTCCAACAAACTAATTTAATAACTGGCATCTGAATTGTAAATTCCTCATGATTCTTCATTCCTCGTTCGATTATATATAAACCATAATCAAATCACATGTTTGCAAAATAGATATGTAGTGGAATGGTTCAGTGAAGAAAACTTTAATTTCTGTTAACAAGGAAGTTATGGGCTTTTTGGCAGATCTCTCTCGGTCCGGTACAGCCTTTGGTTATTAAAGCGTAAACCAGCCATGAAGAATTCAGTTTACATACTTTGTTATCTCCTATGAAGGAATGATCTGGCTTGCAGTGGCATAAAGAAGAACTATTTGATTTCCTTTGTTAACACTTCTTTGTTCACATTATCAACAGTTTCCACAATCAATATGTCATTATCCTAAAAAAGACCATTACGTTTTCACAATAATGATAAAAAACTTTACAAATTTGAAAGAACAAATGAAATCTATCGTCCAAGAACAACACTGGAACTGATCTCATTAGAAGACACAATGTATTGTTGGCTCGAATCAAGAGCAAAATTGACATCAATGGAGTTTCTTCTGGTGGAAGTAGTAAACGTTGGCTGTCTTGGCACAGCGAGCGTCGCTGTATCACTCTCTAACATCAGCAAAACTGTAGCCATGTTCGGTCTCTCCGCAGCTGAATCTTGAACACACAGCATCGCCACGTGTATGCATCTCAAGGCCTCACGCTTATTGCACGTGACCCTGATCTTTGGATCCACAAGCTCCTCTGATCTCCCATGAGTATACAGATACCAAGCCTGCAACAATTCCAGTTTCCACCATTAAGACCAAACCAAACCAAAATTTGAATAAAAACCAATGTCAATTGTATTAAAACCGGTTGGTACATATCCTATTTTTAAACCAATGCCGAACCAAAATTCAAATGACCATTTAGAGGATTGATTCAACGTGAGAACAAGTTTTTACTCTTTGTTTTTGGGAAACTTACATAACCAATGAGGCTTCCATGCTCAGAAGATCGAAGACTTGTGTTCCTCTTCCCACTTATGATCTCTAGCAACAAGACACCGAAGCTGTATACATCGGATTTCACTGAGAAAAGTCCTTCCATGGCATATTCTGGAGACATGTATCCGCTAAATTTGCAAGCAAAAATGTCAGCAAACATTACTCTTTTCTCATCTGTTTCATTTTCAATTATATTTTTACTTACTAAGTTCCAACAACGCGAACCGTGTTAGCTTCATTTTGGTTACCACCAAATATCCTCGCCATACCAAAATCTGAGATCTTTGGATTCATCTCTCCATCTAACAACACATTGCTAACCTTCAAATCTCTATGAATGATTCTCAATCTTGAATCTCTGTGAAGATAAAGCAACCCTCTCGCAATCCCTTCAATTATCGCAAACCGCAGTTTCCAGTCTACCAATGCTTCTTTCGTTTCATCTGTAAATTCAAAAGAACAAGAATAAGAATCATATTTAGAAAGAAAAGACTGAATTCTTGTTTAGATCTTTGAAAGGAAGCATACCAAAGATGAAGAAATCTAAGCTTTTGTTAGGCATATACTCATAGACAAGCATTTTTTCTTCGCCCTCGAAGCAACAGCCAAGTAATCTCACAAGATTCCGATGTTGAAGCTTTGCTATGAGAATGATCTCATTCTTGAATTCATCAACACCTTGTCCAGATTTACCAGACAATCTCTTCACAGCTATCTCTTGTCCATCTTCAAGAACACCCTGGCAAAAAGAAACACACATTCAAATCATCAATAAAAAACATCACTAATCTGAAACACAAAGACTCGGACTAGAAACAGCTGTAATCACTAATCTGAAACACAAAGACTCGGACTAGAAACAGCTGTAATCAATCAACCTTGTAGACTGGTCCAAATCCGCCTCTTCCGAGCTCATTCTCTTTGCAGAAATCATTAGTAGCTGCCACTATAGCATTCAGACAGAAAACCGGTAACTCGGATGTGTTAACAGACTTTCCTTCAATCATTATGTCAACTGATCCTGAAAACGCCGTACTGGTTTCTTTGGTCTTGGTCATATCAGCAACAACAACCGATGTATCGGTGTTCTTACAACAATATGTTCCTGAACCATCTGCAGATAAATAATGGCCAGTGAATCAACAAGAACTTTTTTATGTTAGTGACAAAACTAAGAAATCAAGAAAAAACGGAAGTTTGTACCTTTCTTCCTTTTGTGTCTCCATAGAAGCACAGCAAAGATACCTAACAAAATCAAACTAACAAGAACCACAACAATTACCACAATCATTGATTTCTTTTTCTCCCCTATTTCCGAATAAGCAAGACGGATATGAATCATAGATCCACCAGCTTCAAACTTCTGTATATCGACTAAATCTTGGTTCCAAATCATACATCCAATACCAGCAACAAAACTATAAGCACTGCAAGAACAATTCCTCAGACATCTATCTTTGCAATGCTGAGGATCAACAAGATTGTGCTCAGGAGTTTCGAAATCAGGCAACTTCACAGATTTCAGAGTCAAGAACTCATCCTCTCCAACACTAATGTTCCTCTCACACTTAAACGGAGTTCTTTTTCTACAACCTCTACTCCAGTTTCCTAAAGAAACCGGCTCATAACCTTTAACACAGCTACAGATTCCATTAGATCCTTTCACATCGCAGATACCGAATCTCCCACAACGATTATACTTATCACATTCATTATCTGGCTCAGACTGAAACTTAGTCCATCTCTTCAAAGTCTCATTCCATCTCAATTCCTCTTCAGTCCCATTGTGAAGAATCTTAAACCTCAGCAACATCGATGGATCCGAAGGAACATACGTGAAATACACGCTACCTGTTTCATCTGGAGGAGAAGAAAGCTTAAACCCATAAAGATAATTCGTCAACAGCATCATATTTGGAATCCCCGTAAAAATCGCAGAATTCCATTGCCCACTTCTCCATTTCCTCGTCTTGTTTCTTTCCCAAATCACTATCTCTGGTGCTCCTGAAGGATCAATCCCCATTGTGTAATTACCAGGAGAAGGGTCGTTCTCCGATTTCCAAGAGACGAAAGCTAGATTATCTCCGCTTTGAGGATTCACACGAACTCTCATCTTAGGCAAAAACGTATCCGTTGGATAATTGAAACTCTCCCAAATGACTCTATTTGTGTTAACTTCAATCAATTCCAAATTCCCAGAATCTCGTATAGCAGCGATTCTGTTGTTATTGCTCGATTCAATGTTTGAAGACCAGACTGTGATGTTTTCTCCGTTGAGTAATACGAGATTTCCGTCGTTGCTTATCGAGAGAACGCCAGATTTGTCTGAAATCGGATTTTCTCTGTTTGCTACCCATACCACAGTTTTATCCTCGATGTTCCCGTACCAAATCCCTAGATAACGAAGCGTGGAGGCTCCAGGACTGAAGAATCCGAGCTCGAAAGTCTTTTGTGGAGAGGCTAAAGGTTTGAGATTGGAACCGTCTCTAAGAAATTCGCCTCTTCTTATTGTATCTGCAGCCATTGAAGATTCGTAAAGGAAGAGGAAGAAAAAGAAGAGCGAAAATGAAACCGGAGTTTTAATAAAGGTTCTCATTTTCTGGGTTTTCTACGGAAGAAGAAGACCCAAGTGAGGTACAGGATTGGTTTTGGGGATTGCTTAAAAGAGGAAAGAAGAAGGAGAACAGAGGACGTATTAACAATGGCAGAAACTTCGTAGGGATTAAAGTAAGAGAGGTGACAAAGGAGAATCATACAAAACGGGGAAGGTGGCTGTTTGTGTGACTGACTGTTGAGAAGTTTCTTTATTTCCTTTTCAGAGGTTGAAAAGTTGGACCAGAGAACTAAAATTAAAAATAAAAATTCTAGTCTTTATTTTATTGGTGAAACAATTAAAAAAGGTCAAACTGTTTGAATTAAAATATTTATGTCTTTTCAAGAATCGTGTTTTCAACATTACCTGCAACATGTGTTTGGGGTATGACCTAATTATTAAACAAAAATAATTCTAAGGCTTTGATTTATATTAATTGCTAAGTATAACTATCGATCCACATATTTTAATTCGATTTTCCAGTATACCTGAATATTAATTTCTATCTATGTAACAATTCTAAAAAGTTAACAATTTTATTATTTTAAAAATTATATACCAATATAGGAGTTTTACTTCTTTTGATGTTTTAACCTCTTTTTTTTTGGTTACGGTATCATAATGTACTCGTCCAATATTCTAATATATTAATACGGAATTTTAACACGTTCATATGAGTGATGGTGGAGTCGAATTCCACAATTCTGAAATAAACGTAGAGGTGGTGCAACCACTAAACCATTTATTTCTCTCAATTCATATAAGATGGATCGCTTCTGATGTTTATAGTCCAGGGGATTTATCAAATGGTTGATCGTAATAACTGTTAATTATATTTAGATCCACGTATTACACGAAAAAAATATTCACATATTATAATTAATTATTTATTTAATAAATATAAATTAGATAGGTATATAATTGATTTCTTATTTTAAATATTTTTTCTAAAATAATATTGATTATAAAATAAAAATATACAATAAAATCAGATTATAAAAATAAATTTAAATTATATATATTTTAGAAACACAATATTATTAAATAGGTAAATAATTATAGATGTGATAAATATTCAATTATTTCAAATTTTTATTTTATATTTTGTTTGACTAATTTTTAAAAATTTAATATTTTATTTTATATTGTATTTATCTTTTATGTTGAAATATTAAATATTTACATATAGTAAATATTTGTTTAATATTATTTTCGTAAATATTTTAGTAAATTATGTATTGTGTAATATTTATCTTAAAAAATTTGATAGTGTAATAAGTCATCGTAAAATATTTATAAATGACAGGATATAAAGTGTTTTTGTTAAAATGTTTCTCACGTATTTGAAGATAATTTTACTATACTCTTAGATAATAGTGTGTAAAGTAGTTAATAAATAGAACGAATAAAAATGTGTCAAGCAAGTGGAGCAGTTTAGCTTTGTTTAAGACTTTATGTTTAGTGGAATGTTGATTAGTCCTTAATATAATGTTTAAATACATATTGCCTTTGGCCGCCACATTTATCATGTCGTCAGATTATCGCACATCGGATTTGGATGGTCTTCTCTTTTTCTTGTCGCACGTGAAATATTTTACATATATTAGCTTATTGTTATATGTATTTTACAAATATTTTAAATTGACTTATATTTATTATTTTAGCTGTTGTTTTATCGACTAAATCCAATAATTACACAGAACTTAAGTGGGATGCACTGGCAAATACAATAAAGCAAATAATGACATAATGCCAGATCGATTTAGAGTTTACATTATTGATTTAATTTAGTGGATTAGTTGATTACAAAGTAAAATTTTACAAATATTAGTTTAACTGAAAAAATAATAGCATAAAACAGTACTTTTACAAATTTTATTATAAATCTAACATAATAAAATTAAATTTTCAAAAATATCATAAATAATTATATAAAATATTTTTACTCTAAATAAATTATATATAAATTTAAAACATTATATTTGAGTTTTTTTAATTTAAAGTTTAATTATATACTATTATTAAAAATTTAAACTAATAATAGTAATCTTTTAAATTTAAATTATCCATTCTACTAATTCACAAGTTAAACTTTAATCTACCTAACAAGATCACGCCAGGCTGTCTGAAAAATCATACAAACAAAACCCATTAAAAAGCTTAAACAAAAAAAAAATCAAAGGAAAAAATCATTTAAGCTCACCAACGAGGAGATAACTGAGAAACAGTGACACTATTCGACGAGATTTGTAAACCTTCCGTCGAAGAAGAAACATTCGAAGGTATCACACTCTCAAACACAAACGCAGGTCTTGAAGGCGTCGGGAGAGTAAAAGAATTGCTATTGAGCATAAGAACAACTGAAGCCATTGTTGGTCTAGTCGCTGCATTCTCTTGAACACATAACAGACCAATGTGTATGCATCTTAAGATATCGTTTCTTGATCCTGTGGTTAAAGTTGGATCAATCACGCTTAGTATAATATCTTCTCTCCAGCTTCTCCATACCTGAGAAAAAAACAGAGTCGGAAATTCATTAAAAAAGATGATCAAAGCTGAATTAGCGTTTTGGTTTTGTGTACTTACCCAACTTAGAAGATCTTCTGCATCTTCATCATCACTAGATCGACCATTGTTGTTTCTTTTACCTGTAATGATCTCAAGGACTAATACACCGAAGCTAAATACATCTGTTTTTACAGAGAATTGTCCATGCATTGCGTATTCTGGAGCCATATACCCACTACAAGATGGAAATGAAATAAACCGGTTTATACCGATGATTCTTGCATTTTATTAAGTTAGTAAGATGAATTTTGCTTACTAAGTTCCTGCAATTCTGTCTGTGAATCGATGTGTCATGGTTTGGCCTGTGTCAGAGAGTTTAGCTAATCCGAAATCTGCGATTTTCGGATTCATTTCTTTGTCCAAAAGAATGTTGCTAGCTTTAAGATCACGGTGAATGATTCGGTAACGTGAGTCTTCATGAAGATAAAGAAGTCCTCTAGCAACTCCTCCGATCATTTTGTATCGCACTCCCCAATCAAAACGCTGACGCTTCTCAAGATCTACGCGACAACACAAAAGATCAACAACAACATGGAGGAAAATAATGGTACGATCATAAGGAGCAAAAAGATTACCGAAGATGAAATGGTCAAGACTAGCGTTCTTGATGAACTCATAGACAAGGAGTCGTTCTTCTCCTTGTATGCAGAAACCTAAAAGCCTAACAAGATTCCTATGTTGAAGCTTTGCAAGTAGTAGAATTTCGTTCTTGAATTCTATGTCTCCTTGTCCAGAAGTACCCGATAATCTTTTCACTGCGATTTCTTGCCCATGAGAGAACACACCCTGAGACAGACATAATCCCAAGTTTATAAATCTTTCAAATAAAAAACTGAAGTTACAGGAGTTTGGTCGAAAAGAAACTTACCTTATAAACTGAACCAAACCCACCACGTCCAAGTTCGTTTTCTGGAGCAAAGTTATTTGTTGCGGCTTTTAGAATTTCGAAGTCAACTAACAGCGAATCGGTGTTTGAGAAGTCATCCTCCACAATTGATCCAGACAAAGGCGAATTCCCAAGAACTGAATTATGCAGACAGAAGTTTTCAAGATTGCAGTTTATCCTTTAACAAGAAGAAGAACATTGTGTTACCTTTGACTTTATCCCCAGACTTGTTCTTCTTCCATTTCAAGACCAAGCATAGACAAATTGCAAATAACGCAACAAGAACTATGGGGATGACTATCGCGATAACGATTTTAGATCTCCTTTGACTTTCCCTGCAGTAGAACACGAATGGTCTTAATCTTAAGAGACAAAAACATTTGCAACTAGGGACAACCACTGCAGCAAAACACACTAGAGACTCATACAAGCATTCCTCTGTACCTGTTCTCTCAGTTTTTGCAGCTGATTTTGGTGAATCAGCAGGTGGATCGGGCTCTAGGTCGGCGTCAAGCTCATAGAATGGCCACGTTTCAAACCGGAAGCTACAACTTGGACAAAACCATCTCAGACCAACCTGAGCATCACAACATCTTGGGATACTCTCAAATCCAAAAACTAAACAGTCATTACAATCCTGTTCAGACAAATCAGGTGAACAATGCGCACTTCCGTAGAATCTCCCGTACCCCACCGAGGCTGAGCTGTTTCCTTGAGCGTACTTTCTATTCGGCCCACCAGCCGCCGCAGTTCCTTTGAGCCTATCTAATAATCCTCTCTGCAGACGCTCAAACTCATCTCTGTTTGCTGATATCTTTTTACCAGCAATAAATGACAGAGTTGGGACAGTCTCTTTTCTTCCATAGATTGTCCTGTTCGAGTAACGAAACACACAGTGCGTGTACCACACAATAGCTTGTTTTGTGCGCGGACATTTCTCGGTGAGGTTCCGTGCAGCTGTCTGAATACAGCTGAGACAATCATCTGTTTTGACTTCTCTTCTACACAGACCAATTGCATAAGCGCTTTCTCCAGATGAATTCCCAGAAGAAATGTTGTAGAAGCCATAAGGTTTAGATGTTAGTGAGGAGAGAGAGGAGACAAGGCGGTTGAGGTTACCGGAAAAAGTGCTGTTCGCCGTGAAGTTTCCTCGATTTAAACAGTTGAAATCTGGAGCAAACTCATAAGTATCTGCCTGAGCTAAGGCTTGAAATGGAACAAACGTTAGGAAACAAGCAAAGAAGAAAAAGATAGCTCTGACATGTTCCATGGAAGCTTGAAGCTTTTTTTCCTGTACTGTAAGAGGAAACCCCAGAAGGTAATTCGTCTAGATATGTTAAAGGTCGATCTAATTTGATCTTGGAATCGTTACAATAAGAAAAAATTAACGTGTTCTTTGAAATATTTCAAAATCTGACAGCAGAAAGTACACAAGTTGATCAAAAACAAATATAAAATTCAGTAGCAGACTCAAGTGGACAACCTTTAATTGTTAGGTTGCTGGGTCCTGCATGGTGATTCATAAAATATATAAAAACAAATGAGTTGGTGCATCGAATCAGGTCAACGAATGTAATTTAATAAGAAGTATCTATTGCTTACTTGTTTCCTCTCAAGTACACCAATATGAACTGTTGAAAAAAGACTGAAACTTTGAATATTTCCAACCAACTAAAAATTCAAACTAATCTACCATTGATAGTACAAAAAGTATTAAGTATACCTATCAAGGATCTTACTCGCTAAATGAGTTCTGCAGTCTATTTTGAGGTCCAAAACTGGAAACAAATGTGTTTGCTTTACTACAAAATGTAACAGCATGTGTTTGACGGAACATCAAGAGAAAGAGTTTGTCAAACTCAAATCTGAAGTTCCAACATGAAATTATTATCGCAAATTAGATGTCAATTGTCACAGAAGACAACATCCCTCACGTTTCCGGCTAGTTCTTTTATTGGATGATGGGATTCTAAATTGATAAAAATTTCGCCTAGTATAGTTATTACGTCAAAATCAGAGTTGATTTAAATGAAAAATAAAAGTTCAAATTTAATGATTGAAAGTTTCAAAAGCTTAAGAATTGTAATTGACTACTTAATCGATGGTCCAAATGGATGACTATTTTTTTTAAAAAAAATTACTCCAAATCCGTTTTAGGGAGAGAGAGAGAGATCCTCCTGAAACTAAGGAGAGACATTCAATAATTTTAGGGATAAGACAAAAGTAGTAATATCTGTTTCAGGGTTTAGAATTTCTTCATAAAGACTTATTCTCCTTAAAATCTCCATTGAAACAGAATCATTTTTCATCAAACAAACGACTGATCAATTTCTGACTTTATTGAATCCTACAAATGTTCCTTCCATTTCCCTTCAATTCAATCTGGGATCATTCTTTGCTTTATTTGCAAGGAACACTTCCCTAAGTAGCCTTTCCATTACGTTTCTCTATTCTTCAGTTCAAGAAATCAATTGATAATGTTCATCTTTTGGGGAATTTATGAAGATTAGCACAAAAAGAAAAACCCGAATCTGCGAAAATTTTGTAAAGCGTGGAAAAAGTTATCAAAAACCTAAAACACAATGTTAGTTTTTTCAAAGATGGCTAAATTCCAAGGGTTGCTTCAAACTCAAGCAACCATAGTGTTAATCAGAAACTACCATAAACAACCTATCCAAGTTGTGTGGAAGAAACCCGAAATCGGATGGACAAAACTGAACTTCGATGGGTCGAGAGGAAGAGAAGGACAAGCCAGCATTGGAGGAATATTCAGAAACCACAAAGCTGAGTTCCTTCTCGGATACTCAGAGTCCATAGGGGAAGCCACAAGCACCGTTGCAGAATTCGCAGCACTCAAAAGAGGGCTCGAGCTGGTTCTAGAGAATGGGTGGACAGATCTATGGCTCGAAGGAGATGCCAAGATCATAGTCGATATTATAGCCAAGAGAGGCAAATTGAGATGTGAAGAAGCAAAAAAGCATGTGAATTACATCAATGTGGTTATGCCTGAGCTTAGCAACTGCGTGTTAAGCCATGTTTATAGAGAAGGGAACCGAGCTGCTGATAAATTAGCTAAGTTAGGACATCAGTTTCAGGATCCTAAAGTCTGGAGGGTTCAGCCTCCAAAGATAGTGCAACCTATTATGCATGACGATGCAGAAGGTAAGATTGTTCTTAGAACAAAATGAGACCAAACAAGTAAATCTTTGTAATTAAATTGTGTATATATATCATTAGATTTTGTCACTAAGAAACCAACATATGTAAAATAATCATCAATTTTGTAACATCAAGATATATTTCAGTTTAAAATTTAATATCAATGCTTCTTTATTATTAATTACCCAACAACAATCTGAATGGCAAATGTAAATTCCTTCTTTATTCATGTTTGTGTAATTGTGTATTTCTATCAATTTATTATTAATTTAATATCGATGCTTCTTTATAGATTCAGTAACGTGCTGAGTGAAAGAAACTTCAGAAGTGCATTTACACAAGACTAGCAAAAATATGCAGCAGTTGTGTTAAAAAGATTATTCTTTCTATATTGGTATGGACATCCAGCAGGGACAATGACTGCTTCCACGACACATTGATCAAAGCTCCATGGTTAAATTTCTGAAGACAAAATAGAAAGTATGTGTTACAGTCATTACGCAGTGATCAGAGAAAACTAGAAGAAATGGAGGATATGATACTTCTTCCTTAAGCCTTGCTTTGTGATACTCATCAAGATAGTAACTCTTCTCAAGTAATGGATGACTTATCTGCAACTATGGTACATAATAAACATAGGAAACATCAGTTATTGTTCTTTAGTTGAAACATTGAAACCTTCAACTCATAACTTACTTGTTTTTTGCTGCAATCCATGGATTCTAGCACAAGAGAGTGGTTCCTAACATATTCAAGAAGTTTAGAAACATCTTGTTTCTGGAATAAATCCCACTGGGAGCCACAAGAGTTGCTTAGCCTTAGGCTTTCTTGTTCACAAGAGTCGTTGCAACTTTCTCTTCCCTCTCCCTGAAACTCACTGCCTTTGCATTTAGTTCCTAAACAGTGTTGTAAAGATTCTGAATCAGAACTGAAACAGTCATCTGACCAATCCCTCTGAGCATGTGGATCTTCAAACCTGTCTTGTTTCTTTGCCCTACCAAATCTGCTCACCCTCACCTTTTCTGGTTGTTTAGATCTTCCAATACTTTTCATTAGCTTTCTTATCCTACAAATCTATTTTGTTGGGCTTTTTTGGGCTTTTTAGTCATATTATTTCTGGGCTCCCCCAATCGTTCGGTAGAATTTAGATAAAACGATATGGGTTGGATCTCGTTAGAAATCTTCAAATAAGCATAAAATATAGAAATAGATTGATATAACTGAAATGAGTATACAATAGAGTTGGGTTACAGTAGAATTGTTTATTGGAAAAATTTTATATAATTTGTACACACATGACTGTTATTATATATTAATGGTATATGATCTAGACGTGTTCCATGTCGCTCCAAATAACTCGTTATTTGCTTGCAGCTAATTCCGCAGATCTGGATGAGTGATGAGTTCTTGTTATCATGTTCCAAACCAAAGTATTCGTTTGAATTTGAATTTTTCTTTGAATCTAAAGTTAAGGTATTAATATAATGGATTAAGTCATGGCCGAATTTAATGTGCCAAATCTAGATCGGACATAGATGATTCTATATTAAATCTCATACAAACTAAACTTCGAAATCTACAATTAGCATGTCAATTCCAAATTGAAAAAAAAAAATACAAAGTCACATTGCTATAATAACAATTAAGATACAATAGTTGTAATGTGCATTCCATAGATACCCTTAACAAACTCAAAGTCACATTGCTTTAATCAAGTATGAAACCATAAGAATACCCACTTTACAGGTACTTTTCTTATCTTTTTGAAGTTGACGTATCCGATTGATTTTCTTCCTATGGACGGTTGGGACTTTCTTGTCCATGTGTTACTAAGATTGATTTGTATGTTTTACTTTAGAAGAATTTGTCTTTTGTTTTCTTTTATAAAGATTTTGAAATTGAGCTTTTGTTATTTTGCTTTCTTATAAAAGAAACTATTTTTCAAATTTAATTGATATTATGGGTCAAGCATGATTAATTGGATGATCCTTCTTTTTGTTTGACTTTAAATATCTAAATTCACTATCATTGCAAAACACAGACAAGCATTTTACTATAATTCTCAATCCGGCTCACAAAAAAAGTGTTTGCAAAAGCAAATTCTTACACATATTGATGGCTTTGCAAAAATGTTCATATGATTTTCGGTCAAAGTAAATTAGGTTCTTGTTAATTAAAATCATTAATTTATATTGTACTCCATCTGTTTTATTTTAAATTATGTTTTAAATTTTTGTATACAGATTAAGAAATTATTTAAATTATTTATTTAAAAAAATAAGATATCATTTATTATCTACATAAAAATTAATTGCAAACAATTATGACTGAAAACATGATTTAAAATGTAAAATGACGTATAAATGACGTATGGAATCCGTGGCTATCGACCATTCTATCCACAACATCTAATAATAGAAGCTTCTGATCACACGGACGAGAATAATAATTAATTAACTATCAAAGTAGCCCACTTCTTGTCGACAATATATAATTTAATTGTTCGCAGTTAATGCATATGTAGCTATTGGGTGACTAGTGAATCATGCAATAAAATATCACCACATAATTAAACTGGAACATCCAAACAAAAAATATATCATATGGATCATACATATATTCCATATCACAATCACACAAACCCAATAGTTAATGATTTAACTATGCGTTTGCGATTGATCATTTTTAATATATTATTTGAAAAATATTTTAATAAAATAAACTTACTCTAACGTGTTATTAACACAAATATCATGCTAACGTGTTATTACCATAGTGAATTTCAAATAAATATATATCTGGGTATAAATTATTAGAATAATTACAATATATGTCATTGTTATTAATTTGGTTAGAAAATCAATATATTTTATTAAACTAACCAAAAAATACTATTAAATACATAAAACAATTATTTTTCTTTTCTTAATTTATATACATAAAAATTAATATTAAAATAATTTTAAATAAAAATTAAAATTATATAAATATTTAATTTATATTTATTAATAAATAATATTATATAATTTACGAATAGTTTTTCTCACGCATAGCATGAATATAAATCTAGTTTAGGTTTAAAACTCGATCTCATCAATTATACGGTACGTACATGATGCACATTGACCAAAAAAACTTCAAATTGTTAACCATTAAGTGAAGAAATGCTCATGACTCAGAAAATGCCCTGTCTTGTTTTCTTGTTAAATTTCTTCTTTTCTTTTTTGAAAGTTGATGATTTTGTCGATTTTAGAGATCTAGACGAATAATCACTAATAGTGTCATATTGTTTACCAAACCATAATGGCAAAATTTAGGAAACGTAATAGGTATACAATCTACCAAATTGGTGTACTTGATTACTTTTGTCTTTTGTCAAGGTTTGTGGTCGATTCCAACTAAGTGTAGACAATATATATAATTAAGGGTCTGAAAACTGTACAAGGTATTAATTAACAAATACATTCCTTGTTTTCTTATAAATGTTATTAGATATCTATTAATTATAACCATACTATTTACTAATGTCTAATCCAATCATTTATATAGTTTAATAATAGTTAAGTAAAACGAATCATATATTTTCATATAGCCGAAACATTTTTTCTTATGTTTATAACAATTTATAGGATACATATAACATTAGTATTAGTCTAGTTACCTAAAATTTTCTTGAAAAAATCAAATTACGTAGAAAACCTAGAAGAAAATATTAGAGACTGAATTTAGGAGGGACTTAAATTAGGTTATCTCTATTAACCTCCAAATTTGACCACAAATTTTGTTTTTTGTGATTAAGTGGCTACATAAAAAACACAACACGAAGTGTATATGAGCACGTTTGTGGTTTGTCATGGACATGGACATGGACACACACACACACCCAAAACAAACAGGAGCATGTAAAACAACGTTTGCCTTTTTGCTTTGGGTCTGAAATTCATATACGCAACCGCCCAATTTCTTTTATAAGTTGTAGACTTTATCAGATCCGACTGTTTTTGAAGTCAATATATTACAATTTCTTTCTCCCATCTTATAAATTTTTTAACCTTTTTATGATAACGATTTTTTTGGATTTTTATAATTAACAAAACCATTTATGATTGGCAGAAAAAGTTAAATATTTTGCTGACAACTAAGGAAAGTTTTGATATTTGATTTACATAATAGGCACATATAATCCAGATCTTACCTTCTAAAGCTATATTGTAAAACATTTTTAACACATACATCTTTTGGATTAACAATTTTTATGTAATTGACCCAAAATCATTAGGCCATTTAGAAGAGGAACCGAGGAAAAGTCATCATTTGACAAACAAGAATAAAATAGTTGACAGAGACATATGTACAATTTTTGGAAGATGCATTGAAAAATATACATATGAAAAGGCTGAGTGATGCTACTCACATTGGACCAAGTGCTCAGGTGGTGAGTTGTCGTCCACAAAGAGATATATAGACTCCGATTAGATATACTAGCAGCTAGATTTTAAGTCATTGCCTGCTTTCTTTAATATTGTAATTATTTAGTTAATCAGTTTAAATTACAATTTTTATAGGATCTAACAAATTAAAGATGAGAAAGAGTTTTGAATTTAATATTCATGCATAGTTGAAAAAACATGTCAAAATCATAGCATTTATTCGATCAAAAACTATTAATGTTATTGTATTTGTGAAATTAATAAAGAAACAGTTATGTCCAATCCAGCAGTCAAAAACAAACAGCTCATCCAAAATCTTTGTTCAACACACAAAACAGGGACCCACTGATCTATTATTGAGTTACACGTGTTCTTTATCTTAAATGTTATGCTATACCAACGCGTGTAAAGCAATTAAAAAAACCTACGCCGTGATTTCAATTATAAGGACGCTTTTTTTTTTGCCTTAATTACTTGCCAAGTCATCGACAATACGTTTACACGTGTCGATGTTCTATTAGGTACTTTTCATAATCCCATGAAACAAAAGTAGTAAGTCATTTACTTCTGCACGTAAAGATTTAAGGCATGTTTCCTCACGCGTTCTGCACGCGCCGTCCCGGTTCAGGTCAGGTCATCGGATTTTAGTTGATCTTTCTCTGTGTATATTATTTTTTCAACATCGATTCTAGTTATTCGATAATACTGTTTTAGAACATTTTGATTGCTCTTTTCCAACATAGTTTCAGCAAAATGTGAAATAAAATACTAAACTTAGCTGTAGCTAGTACTGTGTACATTTTTCATGAACAAAAACTCAAAATCATCATGAAAATAGCATTTCTTTAGTAAGAATTCTTAAACATGGAGTTAATATATTATATATTTATGTAGCAATAATAGCACCCTTTTGCAAGTCGTGATAAAAAAGTGAAATACTAATACAGTGATTTATTAATTCAAAAAAGTTATTGAGACCTTGCTGGAATGCATGTGTTGTGATCATGAAATTTTGTATAAAGTATACAAATCATATGGTGAATCATTTGGACTATATTGGTTTGCCTCATACGTTTTCATTAATACCTTTTGGGAAACAGGGCATATGTCAATGATGTAATAATTAAATATCTGTTTTATGTCTATATCAGGAAAATTTAGCACCTCTTATTAATTATAATTATTATTGAGTCAAATATAATATTGTCGAAGACTATATATGCATATGTCGAAGTAATTAAAGCCGGTCAAATATAAATATTAAAATAAAAAGTGGATATCAATAATGGAAACCCCACTATTACAAATTTGTTTTAGATATAACAAATAGTATTTTACATGTAAACAAGTCCATATGAAAAGTTTTGAAATTACAACAAATAAAAAAACTCTATCCCAATGGACTTTTATTTAGCTTCTTGGAATCATATAATAAAACCATTAACGTCCAAGAAATCTGTAATATCAAACTTCATTAGATTACTGCAATAGCTTTCCATTTCATCTTCAGTACTGCAACTGCTGCTATTGATGTAAGTCGTGGAGTTTGAATTTAGCGTAGTGGGGCTCGATGATGGCGTGTTCATAACTGAATTAGCGAAGTTGACGTTCTGATCTGAGTAAGAAGGATCTAATACGAAATTAGAGTTTGAATAATCATTGAACGATGGAATATTGCAACCTTGGATGGACGTATTCAATGTTGAAGCTAGAGTTTGCTGTCCGAAACCATTGAACTGATGACCCATGTCGTTAAATTGAGCTTCATCGGTGAATGGTGGTATGCAATATTGGAATTCTTGAGTAACGGTGTTTTCAAATTGGTAGGTTTGGCTTTGGTTCACTCCGATTTGGTTAACCTCATGATGATTAACCGTGTGGTTCTCGTGGTGTTTCAACTCATGATCAACAACGAGGTTTTGGTTTTGGTTTTGAGAGAAGAGAGAGGTAGCGAGCTTGAGTATCTCGGGGTTAACCAATGGATGTTGTTGCTGATGACGAGCATCCATCATGAGCCTTGACATATTCGTATGATGTGAAGATGAACTGTATAACGATGAAGCTAAGATGGATGAGATATCGAGGAGGTCGAGTCGTGGACTGTGAGTCACTGGATCGATCCCCATTCTAAGTAACTTCTTTCTTATATGTGTGTTCCAAAAATTCTTGATCTCGTTATCTGTTCTTCCAGGCAAACGAGCCGCAATCGTAGACCACCTATAAAATTTTATTTAAAAAAAACACATATATAAGAATCTTCAATACTGAACAGTTCTAAAGACAATATTGTCGGAAAAAAGTAAAATAATCTCACTTGTTTCCTAAAAAGCTATGAAGCTGAATAATGGTTTCTTCTTCTTCAACGGAGAATCTTCCTCGCTTAATATCTGGTCGGAGATAATTAGTCCACCTTAATCTACAACTTTTGCCACATCTTTGTAAACCTGATCATGGAATGAAAAAAACAAGTTAAAAAAAAATCGAAAATTTCGATAAACCCGTAGTAAAAGAATGCAAATTAAGAAACGAACCAGCATTTTTGGGGAGGGTTCTCCAGTTACCATATCCATGTTTGTGGATATAGTCAACAAGCTTCTGGTCTTCCTCAGACGTCCATGGCCCTTTTTTGAGGCCATTCTTTTCGCAACAAGGTGATCTTCCCATTTGAATTTAATTTGTGGATGATTGATGAATAAATGGTCAAAATTGTTTATTAATGAGGAGTTGAGAGAGTTTATGTGAATTAACAGAGAAGAGAGAAACGAAAGTCGTAGGATCCGTAAAGGGAAGTACGAAGTATAAATAGGGATGGAAGAAGAGGGAAGTCAAGCTGGTTCGGTGCCGTCCTCTGTTTCGTAATTGGTATACGTGTCCTTTTTCCCTCGAGAAAATAATAATAATAAAAGAATAATAGTTTCTGCGTTTATATTATCTTTTATATGTTTACGAACATGTATTTTTAAGAAAATGTGAATAAAATATTATGTAATGCAAAAGTCAATTCTCTAAAATAGTATGCTTTTAAATTTTTATTTCACAAATAACATTATTAATTTAAATTTTCAATAATAACACAAATTTAAAATTAAAATACATTAAAATTTTATTTTAATAAAAATAATTAATTTCTAAATTCGAAAAAGAAATTCAAACAAATTTTATTTAATTTTATGTATAATTTATTTATAATAAATAAATATTTTCACATAATTATTTCACATAATAAATTTTTTTAAAAATATTATTTTATAATATTACTCTAATGCAAATGTAAACTGTTAAAAACTATCAAATATCCATGGTCGGTGTTAGAAATGGGGTGTGAATATTCTTATTGGAAACAAATATTATTAAAAAGTATATTATCAATGTCTTCTTCTTCAATATTTTTGAACTTTACATGGAGCGGTGATCAACAGTTTGTAATTTTGTTTTATAGAAGTGTCGTATCAAGCTTAATGAGCTTTCTTGTTATATTAGAACTTAAAAGTAGCTGTAACGTTGAAAAAAGTGCAGTTTTGCTATCATGATCTTGAAACATATGATGAAAGCTATGAGATCCAGCCAAGAGAACTTTTTTGTTATTCAAATCCAAAATGTAAAATTATTTAACCAAAGTGGCTTTTGACTTATACCTCATACGTACTCAAAAGTAAAATTTACTTGCAATAACCAAAGTGGGCTTCAAAATCTCAACTTGGAATCTCGTTATTGGAGGGATAAATAATTAACTAACGTAAAGTATTAGCACGATTGAATTAGATAAATAAATGATAATAATGACATCTTATGAATAATTTTAAAAGAAAAATTAATTGTGATAAGTGATAACGAAAGTGATAGCAACACAATCAAAGGGGTGAAGATTGAGGAAAAAGCGTCGCTCTCCAAGCTTTTTGGGAAAGTTTCACATTAGCTGTCGCCAATATGAAGATGCCACGTTCCTTTTTTCCTTCTCGATTTCTACTCCTATCCTGTTTTTTTTTCTTTGGACTAGTTTTCCCATTTTTTTCCCGAAAATGTCATCAATAGGAGTAAAAAAATGAACATTAACAAAACTACAATTATTTTCCATGTCCAACCATCTGTTTTCCGTTCGAGCTATATAAATTTTATTTTTTTGGTCGTCGTCAGCAGTTGTAATCACGATTACAGTTAACATTGCGATTGTATCTATAATATATGTTATTCGTTTATTTGCTATCGGTAATTACGGTTGCGGTTGATTGCATATTTTTATTTTTAGTTGTACCGTTGTTTAAATCAGTGATCGAAAAAATTGAGACATAAAACAAAACGTTTGACCATTACGATTGATCGCAAATAACTATGACAAATAAATAAACAATAATCTACCGTTACCGCAACCACAACAATAATTTCTTACAAATAACAAATGAAAATGACTATAGTGATATTGAGCGTTATTACATCTTCATCTTTAAAATCAACAAAGATTGAGAGGAATCCAATTATGTAAGTTTTCGTTATTAATAAATTTGGAGTTTTACGACCTTGTATAAGAACTCTAATATATTTTTCTTCGAGGTTTGGACAATGTTTCTCAGAAACAATTAAGTTTAGCAGTTGTCGTTTTCGAAACTAAATCTCATCCACCTTTTCCATCGTCTATACTTGTTCGTTCCTACCATTGGGAGAGGGTTTCCCGCACGTCCATACGTCTTTATTTGTTGCCATCGGGGTTGTTTAGGTATATCAATGGTTTTAAAGAAAAAATTGGATTCGCTTGGGCTCGTCATGACTCATGATGAGATCGTTTCTAGATTAATGATTGAAATAGAGATAGAACTCAGTTCACTGGTTTTTTCTTAAGTAAACTGATATTAGTCTTAAGGTAATAAAATATTCTAAAATGTTAAAAATATACTTTTGTTAAAATATAGGACAAAAATGTTTCCCTTGGATTTAAAGGAAAGGGGCAAATTTATCAAAGTCATATATATATATATATATGCACATAACAATCACAGAAAGAAGAACGCATTTAGTTCGGATGCAATAATGGAGTTTGGTGTTTGCCGAAATTTTGAAAACATTAATTGTGGAGTGATTGTGATCACTTTATAGACAAATATATTTATTTTAATTTATGTTTAAAGTTTTACACATAACCTAAAAAACATTTATTCTAAACATTTTAAATAAAAAATTATTTATGATCTAAGTAAGACCAATTGAGTTAAGAACAAAACAAGTTCCGTATACTAATCATAAAAAAAATTAAGTACTTTTGCATTCCGAATGAAAAAATCACTAGGTATAAAACAAAAAAAATTTGACTAAAATGGAACCACCAAAGGATTCGTGACTTTATTTTGTATATATTATATACTCGCACCAAACTATACAGTTGTTGCTATGTGTTTCTAAAGAAATAATAGAGAAAAATATTGTCTCCATTAGCCTTTTTCTGTTTGAGATTTAATATATAACGTATAACATGATATGTTATTATTGAATTAAAACTTTAATCTAATCTTAAAAACTAATATTATAATGGATCTAGAAAAACCAAGAAATTTAATTTCACTTAGATTCACTATTCTATTTTTTGTTTTATCTACTCGAATAAATGTTGGTGGCCATTAGTAAATTTTTATTCATTGGATTATATTCACTTCTCGGTTAATTTCAATAATCAAACCGAAACAAATCGAAACTGAAAACCGAAATTAACACCAAAATTCGGCTCGTTAAAAGAGGCTAAAGTGCTGGAGTAAGGGTAATATCGTCATTTAACATTTGTAAAATAAAATAAATGATTTGGTACAGTTGCATGGCATTACGTGAGGAACAGTGGCTGCTTGTAGGAACCACTAGCTTTTTGACTCGTGTCCTTTTGCATTTATTTTAATATTGTTATACCTTTTAAAAAATTTATCTTAACTATACTCATTAACTCATACAAAATTTTATTCATGGATATTGATTTTGTTTTGGTGTAATATTGTATTGAATTTAATGGACCAAAAATATGATTCACTGAGGTATCCACATCTCGTAGATCTCCGACTATAAATAGAAATCCAATACTACGAAAATGGCATGATGAATAAAATATACAAACAAACAAACGTTTCGTTTCCTTTCACATCCGTCACACAAAAAGCAAACATAAAATAAAAAATATAGTCAACATTATAAGAACACATAAGCACAGATTAATTATTGATCAAAATCTTCAAATAATTGTGAATAACAGTAGATATATACATTGAGAGGAATAGTCGTATCGCTTTCAAATTTATATTATTAAGCACAAGCCACGAATTTGCACAAAACAGCATTTAGCCAAGGAGTACCAAATCTAATGTAAGCGTCATAAGATTATATCTTAGTCATCTTATTCTTACCGATCTAAATTATTAGGGTTATTTGTCGGTGTTTGAGATTGAAGAATCTGTCGGGTCCGAGACAACAGATGAAATCGTGTTACTCTAGCTATCATGAATTATAACCAAATTTAAGTATATTAAAAAGCATTTGTTTTAAATATCTGTAATGATAAATGTTAAACTTTGCATATTGCCATATCACCATTAAACTAATAAATAAATTAGTCAATCTTAATTAAACAATTAAGGTGGTGTTAATGCTACATTAGGCTATAACCTGTGAATATCTAGCTAGGGCTTTGCTTATGCATTGATCGTTTGCCATAAGGAGAAGTCCACGTGTATATATAGTTGAACAAAGAAAATGTAGAAAACAGTATTTAAACATTCAACATAAGATTTTTGCATATGGTATTTATTACAAATTAATTTAACTAATAATTTTCTGAAACTAAATGTTATTTTCTTTCTAGCGATTTTATCCAAACGCATGCAAACTCACTCACCGTAACAAACGGACAGTTAGGCAATGATAAGAGTCACACATATTCAATGTTTATCTAATAATTCATCAAATAAAATATGAAGAAGATAAATTAATAAAAAACACAGACAGATCTCTATATAGATTATTTTCTATGTATTCAAACTTTTCTGTTTCGTATAAACAAAGGCCTTTGAACCCTAAACAGTTGAAAGGAGCAGAGTCAGCAATTAATGACCAAAGATTCAATTGTCTTCTATAAAGAATTTATATAATTTGATACGAAATCGTAATTGTTGTGCAGTTGATGTCGCCACTTAAGACACTTACGTATAAGCCTCCATGCAAATTATATATTAATATATTCATTTATTAGTTTTATTATAAATGGGTCAATTTTCTGGATTTGTTCGATAATAGAGCTGATGGAAACCTTGACAATATTAAAAGTTATCATATGAAAACTAGAGAAAAGACAGCAACACACTCGAGAATACTCTGGAAAAAATTGAAAATTTTAGTTTTTATTTAATGATTAGGACATGTACATCTCTCCAGACCTCCAAACATCATTCCATTAATTGATCAAATATCTCTAAACTATATATTAATACTATCAAAATGCAAAATATTTCACATAATCACATTTGAGTTTAATTTAACTTATTAATGTATATAGACCCTATATAAATACTTCCATGCTTTCGGAGTTGATTAACAATATTCACAAATTATGCATGAGTTTGTATTGATGATATATGATTAATTTTGAACACTATTATTATGATCATATATCTAACATTTGATACAGAAGTTCGAATCCATCACAAGGCCCCAAAACACCATATATAGCCCAAAACACCATGCATAGCCCAAAACACTAACCCATTCCTCACCACTAAAATATTCCAACACAAGTAAAGGATAAGTGTTATCCTCATCTTCATCTTCTAACTCATCGAGAAAGAAAAGCAAAGAGAGTTTGTCGTCAACATGAACATTACCTCTTATTATCATCAGTCAAACTTCATCTCGAAGAATCCTCACATAGACAGGACTTTAACGAGGACTCGACAAGCAAACACAAATAGTATTACATTCATGACAAGAACACAAGGAAGAAGAAGAAAGATGGGATTGTGTTTAACCAGAGCATGTGCTGACACTGGAGAAGAAGAATCCGGCAGTCAAAGCAAGTCCGAGAGAAGAAGTTTCTTGAGCTTAGCAGAAGCTGGTCTTGTCGAAATCTCGGGTCTTGGTGCACATGAGAAGTTTCTATGTCGACTAACGGTAAATTAACACACTTTCAAGAAATATATAATTATATGTATCAATTTATCATGCACTAGTATATAAATAGTACATTAATCAAATAGAATATCAAATATTTTTAAAAAGCATTTACATTGATTATTTGGATGAAATTTTGTATTGATTTTAGTTTGGATATTTACAGATATCATCATTGAATTTACTAAGAGTGATATCAGAGCAAGAAGGATGTTCAATAGAAGAGTTGAATGCTGGGAAAATATGTGATTGGTTCTTTAAAGATAAGCTCAAGAGAGAGCATAGTATTGAATCTGCTGTTCTTCAATGGGATGATCCTGATTTTCCATTTTAATTTTTCTTATATTTACATCTAAAATACAGAAAGATTATGATTATATATATCCATTTTAAATATTGTGAATCGAATGGAAGGTATTAAAACATGCTGTATATTAATTGCTGATTCTCCCTAATCTAAGTTGGTATCACTAGGAAATATAAACACATCGACTATACATTTTATATAATTATGAAATTATGAATGAAGTATTGATCTGTTTTGGGTATTGAAAAAAGAATATTTCAGAAGCACCACCCAAATATTGTCTTGAATTTTAAAGATTCTTATCATCTGTAGACTGTAGTGTTGGCTCTTAAATTCTTAGATGAGAAGGCATAAAATCAACCTTATATATTGTTAGAATTAGACGAGGAACCTAAAGGAATGGGTAGAGAATGATAAGTTTTTGATGTTTTATTATTGAGATCGATTATAATCTTTTTTTGTTTTAGTATGCCCGAACTATTAAACATTTTTTATTCTAATTATGCTGTGAGCCTTTTGTTTAATTTTCAACGCAATAATTATTATTTGTTATAAATGCTTATAAATGTCATTTAATGCTGACACTAGAAAATTTTACTACCATCTTTTGATAGTTGGTAAAATCGAACGTATTTCTGATCTGTCTGGTGACTCCTTGATAAGGGTGTCTGATCTTTTGATATTGGACTTTCAACATAATAAGTAGAATTTGCGTTGGGCCGAATTTGGGTTTGCACACCTCCAACATCGAGTTTGAGGATAAAACAAGATTCTGACTTTCTAACTAATTATTATTGGGCACACTCTTTATTTGTATGAATTGTGATAAAACCACAAAAAGACTTTGGAAAAAGAAAATCCCAAAGTTATTGTATAGTAAGAGAAACCAATACGCTGTCGTTTTGAAGCATGTCTAAATCACTTTTAATTCGCCATCCGCTAATGAAGCAACCAAATTAAAATTTTAATATAAATGACCAAAATTTACTTCAAATCACTAACGAGAAACCCGGACGTGAAATCAACCAATTAAATCCACTTTCTCTCTCCCTCTCGCGTCCGATCTCTCTCTCTCTACGAGTCAACCGTGGTCGTTCTCAGTCGCAAGCCGCTAACCGTGAGAGGGAGAGAGATGACTATGACGACGGAGGAGAAACCGGCTTCTGATGCTCGTGGTTGGGGTTTCTTCAAGATTCCGTTTCGAAACTCAAGTGGTCACGGAAATGTCTCAAGTGCTACATCTCCGTTTCCATCTGCTGCTTCGTCTTCTTCTACATCTTCTCATCTCCATAACCACCATCACCACCACCATCATCCACATGGCTATAACGGGCCTCATGTGGAAGGATCGGGTCAAAATCAGCACCCGAATCCTTCGCCTTCAGTATCGTCTGTTGCCAAGTCATTTCTGCCTACAAAACGCCGATTAAAGCTTGATCCTTCGGAGAAGCTCTATTTTCCTTGTGAGTTGTTCTCTAATCTCATTCGATCGACGTCGTTTCTGGGAACTACACATTTTTTTATCCGTCTATAATGGCTGTTTCTGAAGACTAGAGATGTAGATTGATTTTGACACCAACCAAATTTCTCTATCTGATTTTGCTCTCTCTCCCTCTCTCTCCATCTATCTGATTCTAGTAGAATGAGTTTTCACTGATCTGATTGTTTGAATCCGATATATAAATAAATCAGCGTGATTGACTTAAAAAAGGTAAAAAAAGTTGTTTTTAGTCACTTTTTGGTATTAAGAGCGGAATCATGACATTGGATTATAATTCCCACTTTTCATTTCTTATCGGCGTTTTAAAGTTCATTTGCTGTCGTTTTTGTCTGAACTTTGATGACTAGAGGACTGCACGTTGACTTGAAATTGCTTGAAATAACCAATCCTACATGTAGCAGACAGATACGGTACATTTGCCCTTAATCCATGTGATGTGGGCCGTTTTCAAATCAAAGACTTGCTTTCTACTTGATCCATAACTCTAAAGATGGCATTTTTGATCATTCGGAAATCAGGAGCATTTTTTAGATAATTCATTTTAGGTCTCAGCGATTTTGCAGGAAGGTTTTGATATATATATGTCGGCCATGATTGTTTCTTGATAACAGATGATTAATTCTTCTTTTAATGTTTGATTTGGAATTTGGAAGTTAGAGTCGTCAGTTATTTTCCCTCCAGTTAACCTGGAAGTGCTGAGTTAGATTATTACTTTTTATTTGAAGATGAGCCTGGGAAGCAAGTGAGGAGCGCTATTAAGATTAAAAATACGAGCAAATCATATGTAGCCTTTAAGGTATGTTTTCGACCTAAGCATTTTGATTCTCTGTTGTGTTGCATTTGTAAATTTACTAACTTTTTGCTCTTCAGTTTCAAACAACTGCACCGAAGAGTTGCTTCATGCGTCCACCAGGTGCTATTCTTGCTCCTGGAGAGACTATTATTGCGACTGGTAATTGCTTCTTCTTTTCCCCTGTATTCTTATTCTTCTTGATGAGGCTATTAAAGCAATGCATCTATAAGATTATGCTTGTGACGCTATTTTTTTCTCTTGTTGAAATGTACAGTGTTCAAATTTGTTGAGCCTCCTGAGAATAATGAGAAGCCAATGGATCAAAGGAGCAGAGTTAAGTTTAAAATCATGAGCCTGAAAGTGAAAGGTCCAATGGACTATGTTCCTGAGCTGGTATGTTGATCCATCTCTAAAATAGAAGGGTAGATACTCAGTTAGCTTTAGGAACAAACATATTACCAAACATGTGTACTGACTTTTCTCATATTGTTTGTCATGTTCCTGCGTTTCGTGGGTTCCTCTTTGATCTTGTTTCTATCTATAACAAATATTGATTGATTTTTTTGTTATTCGCAGTTTGATGAGCAAAAGGATGATGTGTCTAAGGAGCAAATATTGCGTGTGATCTTCCTGGATCCAGAGCGCCCCAACCCTGTGAGTATTTGAATCATCTTGCTGAAGAAGACGATTCTATAATACACCAAACTTTTTCTTACACACTCTCTCTCTCTCTAATTATATATGTAATGAATGAAAAGGCACTGGAGAAATTGAAACGTCAGCTAGCTGAAGCAGATGCAGCAGTGGAGGCACGAAAGAAACCACCAGAGGAAACAGGTCCAAAGATGATTGGAGAAGGACTTGTGATCGATGAATGGGTGAGTCGTATTTGCTATCTTAGAGTATCTTCCATTAGATGATTGTGAAAATTTGACATTATTGTGTATCCTCTCTTATGAACACAGAAGGAGCGTCGAGAGAGATATCTTGCACAGCAACAAGGCGAAGGCGTTGACTCTGTCTGAGACTAAAAGATTCCTTCTCAGGAGAAGAAAAAGCAAGTGTTGCTTGTGAATAAGAAGAAAAAGAAGAAGAAGAAATCACGATATTGAATTTCTCTACTAACTTCCAGATTCATAGTGCAATCTAAGGATCATGTTGGTAAAATAGACAATTAAGGAAACTTGTAATGTACAAAAAAATTATAAACTTGGGGTTTGATAATGAATGTTCATGTTAAGACTAATAAATAACAGAGAGGATGCTTGTATTTTGCTCAAGTGTAAAATCAAACTGAAGTTCTTCAAGTATAGTCTAGATTAGTGCTTGGTTTTCGGTAGCGCTGGGTTTTCCGTAGCGGTTTTTCGGTAGCGCTGGGTTTTTGGTAATAATCGATTAAAGCAATTCGGTGGAACCGAAATTTTTGATTTTCAATTTAATTTAATATAATCATAAAACCGATTACATATCAAATCATTCAGTTTCTAAAAACCAAAAAACCCAGTCTTTTATAATTCTCAATCCTAAATTTTTAAGCTGTCCCAATTCTTCTCCTCTTCTCTTTTCTTCTCTAGTGCCTTTTTCGTCTTCTTCTGCGATTTTTTTATTTCTTCTTGTGACTTCTTCTGAGTTACGATCCGGTGAGAAAATTTATTCTTGCAATGGTTCTTTTGCATGTTTGTTTATGTCGATTGACACTTCGATGTAGACCCATCGTATAAGACTTCATTTCAACCGGCCGTTTTTCCTCTTAACCGGGCGAACGGATAAGGTTTTTAGGCCTAAGTTTCATTAAACATTTTTGGTCCCTTTTTCTCCGAATCCGTACCGACCAGAATAATCTAAAACTCGGTTGGACCGAATACCAATCAGAATCCGAATGATCCGGTAAGACCGGGTTACGAATCAGGAATCTGATTCCAGATTCTAAATCCCTAACTTAGACGTGGAAGTCTCTTCAGCCTTTCCTCTTCATTTTCTACTCTGCTACGTGATTTCTCCGTCGTCTTCAATTCTTCGCTGGCGTTTACGAGCTGCTGCAACGCTACATTTGTTACAGCTCAGGTCAAAATTTTTGCTTTGAAGGTAAATCTACATACAGTATAAGAGCAGTGTGAACAATCTCTAGTTGGAATAATGTCGATGACCAATTCCTTGAAAAAGCTCTCTTCTTGTGTTCTTATTGATCTTGATGGTACTCTAATCAACACAGGTATACTTTTAAGAATTCGACAACTTGTTTCAGTTTCTCTTCTCATAACTTGGTATTCAATTGATGTCTTTTTAAGGAAATTTTTTTTGTAGATGGTGTGGTGGGTGACATTTTGAGGAAATATTTGTGTAAGTTTGGTAAACAATGGGATGGAAGAGAATCACTTAAAATAATTGGGAAAACTCCATTAGAAGCTGCAACTACCATTGTTGAAGATTATGGACTCCCTTGTGGAGTTGATGAATTCAGTTCAGAATTCTACCCGTTGTTCTCTGCTCAGTAAGCTGTTGTTTCTCTTTTCTGGTCTTTATATTGTTGATTTCCTCTGGTTTTGAATTTTTGTGCTTTGTAGAATGGACAAAATCAAATCCCTTCCTGGTGCAAACCGGTTAATTAGACATTTGAAAGGTCATGGAGTACCAATGGCCTTGGCTTCCAATTCTTCAAGGGCAAATATTGAATCCAAAATTTCTTATCATGAAGGTTTGGCTTGTACGAAAATGTTACTCCAATGCATAATCTCATATCAGTCAATTTGTTTCATAAATGGTTTCACTTTTGTGTAGGTTGGAAGGAATGCTTCGCAGTTATTATCGGTAGTGATGAAGTTTCCAGAGGAAAACCTTCTCCTGATATGTAAGGCTCATCTCTTTTCAGTTGTAATCCATATCCAATCAGACATAGAGCGTTTAATTAGTTTACAATTCTAATCACAATGATCATCTCTATTCTTAAAGTTTTCTTGAAGCAGCGAGAAGATTGAATAAAGATCCAGCAGACTGTTTGGTTATTGAAGATTCTGTGTGAGTCTTAACGTTTAGCGTATTGTTTTGCAGCTGCGCATTTGATTCTCTCGTACTAATAGTTAGATGGAAATGGCAGGCCAGGTGTTTTGGCTGGTAAAGCTGCTGGAACTAAAGTGGTTGCTGTGCCTTCTCTTCCTAAACACACACATCTTTATACATCTGCAGATGAAGTCATCAATTCTCTACTCGACATAAAACCTGAAAAGTGGGGTCTTCCACCATTTCAAGACTGTAAAACACACTCACAAACTTCGCTCAATAGCCCTATCATCTCAGTAAAAAAAACATTTAAACCTTGCAATCTGCATTTATAAAATTTGCAGGGATAGAGAACACTTTACCAATTGACCCATGGTGTATTGGAGGTCCAGTTATCAAAGGATTTGGCCGTGGCTCTAAGGTACTTGGAATCCCCACAGGTCTGTACAAAAATTATTGAACCGAGCTGTTTTCCATACTAAATGCTTGTATGGGCTTTTTCTTATCTCTGCGTTTGTTTTCAGCTAACTTATCAACAAAGGATTATGCGGATGAGCTAGTGGAACATCCTTCAGGAGTGTACTTTGGTTGGGCGGGCTTAGCAACGAGAGGTGTCTTTAAAATGGTCATGAGCATTGGTTGGAATCCTTATTTCAACAACACCGAGAAAACTATTGTGAGTTCTTTAAACTTTTATGACCACTTTTGCAATGCTTGTTTTTCTTTAACTTAGCTCTTGTTAAATAGGAGCCATGGTTGCTTCACGATTTCACTGAAGATTTCTATGGAGAAGAGCTACGTCTTATAATCGTTGGCTATATACGCCCTGAGGTTATTACCCATTCTTCATATGACGCTGTGACTTGATGTAACGTGATGCAGTACTTGTTATTGTTGGCTCATAGTATTTTTGTTCTCTTATTGCAAGGCTAACTTCCCTTCACTGGAGAGTCTCGTTGCAAAGATTCACGAGGACAGGGAAGTCGCAGAGAGAGCTCTTGATCTTCCATCCTATGCTAAGTTCAAGGATGATCCTTACCTTACAAAATGATAAAAAAAAATCATTTATGTAAAGAATCGAGACTCTTATTTTCCCACATTCTTGATTATGAATTAATAATGAATCAAACTCTATGATTGTTTTCAAAACACAAATCACACTTGTGTTGTTCTTTTACGGTCAAGTTAGTAAATGACGTAACTAAATGGCGTAATAAATAGTGTTCATGATAATCAAATAAAACCATCCAATTTTCAAAAGTGAAGAAACATTTCGATTTTCAAATGTTCAAGGTTTCTTAGTTAACTTTGTCCATTTCTACATAGCGAGGCTCATCGTTGTCAACGAACTTTGACCAATACCAATGCGATCTCCAGACCTGATTCATCTCCTCGATAGGTACTTCTCTTGTCTCCGGCAAGAACAAGTAGACGAAACTTGACATCACCACCACGAAGAACGCGAAGAATATGAACAACCCGAATTTCATGTGGCACAGCATCATCAGAAACACTTGTGCGATTACGAAGGTGAAGATCATGTTCATCGACACTGTTATGCTCTGAGCAGCCGATCGGATTTCCAGCGGGAAAATCTCCGATGGGACTAGCCAGCCGAGTGGACCCCACGACCAAGCAAACGCCGCCACGTAGATGCATATGAACAAAACTACAACAATGGCGTACCATTTTGGTAGAGCTCCTGGGTTTCCATCGACGCCGAACTTAGCTCCGATTGCCGCCGCAACAGCGACCTAAGAAGAAAAAAAAGATGATCGAAATGTGTAAACTTAAAATGACAAAACCGGATTAATTGCTGAACCTAACTAAAAGCCAAACCGGTCTAATGTTTGTTGTTGTTTCTCTCCCAATTTTAGAGATGGAGAAATTGTAAACCTGAGAAATCAGCATTTGGAATCCTCCTTCAAGGAAGAGAAATCGTCTTCCCCATTTGTCAACGCCGTAGATCGAGACCACGGTGGCTCCGAGGTTAATTAAACCTGTCACTACGGACGACATCAGAGCGGCGTCGCTACCGAAGCCGATCGTCTGGAACAAAACCGGCGCGTAGAACATGATGACATTGATTCCAGTGAGCTGCTGGAAAGAAGGGATCAGAATCGCCATAGTTAGATGCGGCCTGTATTTCCTCTGCAGCAGGTTTCGCCATGGATGCTCCACGAGCTTCGAAGCTTCGCTGGCTGCGATCAAATCGTTGATCTCGTTTTCAACATCGTCGACGCCTCGGATCTTGCGGAGTTTCGTTTCAGCTAGCTTGAATTGTCCTCGCTCGATCATGGAATTTGGTGTGTCAGGGAGGATAAGGGAACCAATGGTGATGATGAGAGCGGGAACGACGGCCCCGCCGAGACTGAGACGCCAACCCCATCCTCCGCGAATCTTGGAGAAGAAGAAGTTCAAAACGTTGGCGACGAGGATACCAATGGTTATTGAGAGCTGAAAACCGATGTTCAGTGCTCCTCTGTATTTATAAGGTGCCATCTCCGAGAGGTACAACGGCACGGACTGTCAATTTGAGAAAGTATTGCGGTTATTTTATAATACTTTATAACTTACTGGCACAAAATCAACCAACAGTTTCCACCCAAAATTTTCAATTTGGAAGCATTATAAAGTATCGAGGATATTTTGATATATTTTTGAACTTAAGGGCATGAAATTAAGAATAAGAACAAAATCAATATGCACCCTTAGGGGGGTCTGATGAGTAAACGAAATCTGAGGTTAAAAATGGAATACTATATAAAAATAATGGACCTGATTGGTGAAACCGATACCGAAACCAAGTAACAAACGACCAACGATGAGCATCCAAACGGCGGTTGCGAAACCGTTAAGGAGAGCTCCGGCGCAGAAGAGAACTCCTCCGAGAAGCATCGAAAGTTTCCGGCCAAACTTACGGGTGACGTAAGAGGCGACAACGCAGGAGCAGAGAGCGGCGAGGTAGAGAGAGGAGGTGAAGAGTGTGAGAGAAATGCTGTCGAATCTACAGTATTTGTTCGATTCGTGATCGTTCTGTTGTTTCTCGTATACCGAAGGGAAGAACTTCTTCTGAAACGACTCCATAGTCGTCACTCCACCTGAACAAAAAGAAAACAAAACAAAATTGTATAACAATTTTAGATTGTAAATAAGAAAGAAATGGGTTGGGGACATTAATGCTTGCCGGAAATTCCGATATCGTAACCGAAGATGAGACCACCCATGGCGGCCACAATACACGTCACGGTGACATAAGGGGTGAGGTTACCGGGATATTCTTTCTTGCCATCTCCGATGACAATTCCGACTGCGGGCATTTTAGTCTTTACACTAAAATATGTTTTGGGAGAGTAGATGAATCTTCAATGTAGTATTTATATAAATAAATGGATGTGAGAGGAGTTTATGTAAATTAACTGTTGAGTTAAAAAACAATGCTTATAAAATTTCTTATCCTTTTATCTTCAATTTTTTCTTTACTATCATAATTAATTTTTTGGTAAATTTAACACCAAAAGAGATTGAAATGGAAATAAATCTTCGGATATTATTTCACCCAACAATTTGAAAAAAAAATCCAAGTAAATTAATTCGACTATATCTACAAAAGTCACTCCTTTTGCGCTTTTTTTCTTGTAAACTTAACTATACAATATATGGAAACAAGAAAGAATATCATAATGTAAAGGAGAAAACGTTCATTAAAATATTGAATTTTTGTGTTTAAACTATTTAAATAATAAATTTTTTAATGAGCCATTTAAATAGTCGATTTAGATATACAATTAATCAACATTAATACCAAAGATAAAATATTTAACTTTATTACTTATTTTAACCAATTAAAAGTAGATACCCATAAATAAAAAATAAATAACAAAGTTAATAATGTTATTTTTGGTATTAATGTTGACTAATTGTATATCTGAATCGGTGCATTTAACTATAGATCGTTATTTAAATGGTTCATTAAAAAGTTTGGTATTTAAATGGCTCAAACACAAAATTCAGTATTTTAATGATATTTTTCCTAATGTAAAGTAATCTTATTTTAGTATCCTTATAGCTGTCTAACATGTAAATTCAACGAGGTGGATGGAAGGGTCTGCATGGTGATTTGAGTAACTGTTTCCTTATACGTCAAAAGTTAATGGTAATTAAGTTTACGATTTTGGTCGAGTTTAAGAAAAAGTGGTTGATAGGTTAGGTTTTGTTTTTAGTTTGATATGAGAAAGATGAATGTTTTTAGTATTTACGTATTGCAAAGAAGAGTATCCCGATAATAGCAGATCTAACGACCCTCTGATCCTAATTGACATTCTCAGCGGCAATGCCACGCAAGGAGAGCTCGACTTGAGAATATCTAACACATATATATGTCATCTATTACTTTCTTGAAATTCTTTCTGTGTAATTGTCTTTCCTGAAAAGTTATAGTATTTCAATTTTTACGTTTAACAAAAAACATTCGTTGAACACTTGTGGACTAGAAATACTCTGACCACACAATACATTTTTTGACCACATAAATTATTGAAAAAGTTCAAAATTGAATTACCATCGTAATATATACACACAATACATTATATTTGTATAGGAATTAACATTACTGTTTGACGTCAAAAATATATTTAACATTACTGTTTTTTTATTGGTTAGAAAAAAACCAATTAAACAGTTATGTTGTTTTTTTTACTTTATTTCAAAACCGCAAAATGCTAATGGAACTTGGAGGCGAAATAGATCTTTTTCATGGAAAAAGATCGATCTCAATCAAGCCGTCTTCCTCTGCATGAAAATCCAACTCTGTTTGATCCCTTTTGCTCATCTTGTTATGGCTACTATGATACTCACCGAGTTTTATCTCAATCAGCCCTTCGCCTCCAATTTCATCGTCTTCTTCTTCCCATCTAAATCCCATTCTCTTCGGTGTGATCCAGTTACCTATCTCCGGAAATTTCAATTCCGACCAAGAATCAGTATCCGATTCGGAATCTGATTCCGGGTAACAGAGCGACAACGACGGGAGTCTCTGGATTTCACTAAATCGGTTCTGGTCTTTTTCAACGGACACCGACGGATTTTCTTCTTCTTCTTTTTCGTCGTCGTCCTCTTCATAAGCCTCGTGTATCACCTCCAATGGTGTTCTCAAATTCCACTCCACAAAATCGGGTTTTGTGTCGGAATCCGTTTCGCGTGTGGCTTCGGACGAAGAATCAAGAACAGAAATCTCGAGATTCACGCTTCTGGTTTCTCCTTCGCTGCTTTCCCCGGGTCGGATATTCGATTCTTGAGTCGATCCCAGACGAAGGAGAGAGAAGAGAAGCGCTCCGGAGATGAGGAGAACAGGGGAGAAAAGAATAGGAAGAGAATCATGAGGGAAGTATATGAGAATTAGACTGTAGAGAGTGACGAAAAAGGAGAAGAGAGGATGAGAGAAGGAGATAATCGATGTGACTTCTACGTTGTCTTCCATAGGCGTAAGTCACAGACTTCAGAGAGATAGAGAGAGAGAGAGAGAGTTCGGTGGTCGTTGCATTTAAAAGCCCCGAGAGAGGGTTTGTCTATTACTCATTCCATTCATAATAATTGTTATTTTAATACGTTTTTACACAAATTAATAAAATACTTTTAAAGGTTTACTCTCGTAAATTCGTTTAAATAAATTTATTTTTACTTATATTTTTTGGTCTTTTTTACCTAAATAAATTGTTTTTTTCTTCCATAAACTATACAAGTTTCATAAATTACTGCAATTACACAAATTCTATTAATATTTATATATTAAATCGTTATTACATTTAGTTTTAATTAAAAATCTGGTTTTTACTTGCATTTATTTCAAATTTAACACCATATTTACGAATGAAAACGAAGTTTAATAGCGATTTAACGTGTAAATATTATCAAAATTTGTGTAATACCATTAATTTATAAATTTTATATAGTTTACGGAATAAAAACAGAATTTATTTAGCTAAAAATTTAAAGTACATGTGTAAATAGATTTACTCGTATTAATTTAGTGTACAGAAATAAACCATATTTTTAAAAACTATAATATCATTAATCTACAAGTTGATTTTTAAAAATTATTATAATTAAATGTTTATTAAGCATAATTAAAAGCAATGAGTAATTCTTATCAGTCAATTGATAATTAAATGTTCATTAAATTTCATTGTTCGAAACGTTGAATTCGATTACCAAAAGAAACTCTGAATACTTTTTTTGGTAAGAAAAAACTTTACATTTGTTTTAGTTAGAAGAGGAAACACCTTTAATATTTATCTCTAAACTTCAGAAATATTTATGTAGTAAAAAATGACATCATAAGTTACAAGTAAAATGTAATAGAATAAAAATTTATAATAAATATTTTCTTCTTTACTTCATTCTTATTCGATTTTAGCATCCCTGTTGGAACTCGGTTTTACATAATTGGTTGTTGATTACTTTCTAATAAGTTTTCTAACGAAAACGTTAAAACCAAAGTTCGTTTGAATGAGAAATGAGTATAGTGGGTTGTTTTATAAGCATAAAATGAAAAAATGTAATTTGTCTCACATCAGAATTTAGAAGTGAAATTTCTCTTGTATATCAAGCAGAGAATTAATAACAAAACTCAAAATTTTGGATACATTTTGGTGTATTAGTGGAAGGAGATAACCGAACTCGAGTTTCGAGTCTTCAAAATTTAGCAAATGAACCAATGGTCGATATAATTTTTATTGTGGTTTGGTACAAAGCTCATTTGTTATTTGTTGACCAAGTCAATAGTCAATTTCTCCTTAATTGAGTTAAGTTACACTTTACAACCAAATTAATTTGGTTTATTGTTTTGCAACATAAAAATTATAATGATTTTTAGTGCAGAATAATTCTCATTAAAAATGGAGTAACCTCTTTATACGCTCATATATTGATCATTAAGAAAATAATGAATGATGAAAGAATGATAATAAAAATAGAGAAAGTAAAACAAACCTTTGGTTTTCTCATTGTAATAGTGTAAAAAAATATACATAAAAATCCATCACATGTTGAGTCTGAGAGTACAACATAGAAAAGCGTTCATTGAATTCTGTTCTTGGGTTATGCAAGACACAATAGTTGCGGTTGTATCTTGTGATTCGGAACGCCATGCAACCGTCACATTACGGGGGCGTTTTCAGAATTAAAGAAAGAGTGTCTCGCCTCTACAAATCTAGTCTTTCCAAAATTCTTGTATCAATATTTTATATTTTATTATATATGTAATATTTTCACAATTATTCAGTTGCCCACATTGTAGAAAATCACGTTCTAACAATCTTAATTCTGAAAATTTCGTTATATTTAATAGACTAACAAAAACTGATAATTTTGTGAAGTGTTTATGTTATAAGAACATGAATTTGGAGGTACGATAATTTTTTCTTCACTATCAATATACTTTTTTGGGTTTGCAATTATGCAAAACAAAAAAAAGTATCAATAAAATAAAACGTTAACAATAACGTTTTATGATGGCAACAAGTATAGTGAGTCGATACCCCAATTTGGGAGCGTTCTACCACTATTGACTTTGTTTGCAATATGGATGGAATTTTGATGTTTATCTTAATGTCCAAATCCTTTTGATTTAGAGGTAATATTGACCACGAGTCTTGTGAGTCGACGCACCAATTTCGTATTGGTAGTGGTTTACTACATGTGACTATATCAATAATGTTTAAAACGATACCTTTAAAAATCATCACTTACTTCAAGATCAAAATGTTTAAAAGAAATTTAGTGGAAAATATCACAAGTGTGATATGTCAAAAAATTTATGCATGTCTAGCAAAATTAATATCTATTTTAATAGATGTATAGATTTGATGAGACGCATGAATATGACTTTAAAAAAAATTTAAAGCAAATAAAATAAAAAGTTGAAAAATAAACCCAACTTGGAAAAACTATGAAAATAGTTATATGTGATAAAGGAATCAAATGGAGTTATGAGATAAAAAAAATTTCATACTCATAGAAAAAATGATGAATGCAAAATTGCATTACTCTGAGTTGTATCAGAAAATGTTGGGGAATAGTTGCTTACCACATAAAGTTATTGGCAAGATGTCATATAAACTTTGGAAGGTAAAGTACATTCGTACAAATACCTAAAAGTGTGGGGGTGTATACAAAAATTGTAGTACATCCTTCTAAATACTCACAATCTAACTAAAAAGTAGATTGTATATAGAGGTTTAGTCATTTTTTCAAAAAAAAAACCATTATAAAATTGATCTCAAATGGTGTAATCTCAATAGATTATATCCAATTGAATGACAACCTAAGATCCATATATTAAAGGTGTCATGATATTAAATTATAGAATCATCAAAAGTAATGAAGCCTATGATTTAAAATGAAATTTGATGGTAACTCTACCTACGTGACTAGAGATCCCAAGATGTAGATTCAAAGGGAAAACTAAATCAAACGGAATCTTAAAGAGCACTGTGAGACTTACGTTTCTACCCAGTTCCTAGGATGATGTACAATGCTTCTTATATATGTGTAGGATAAGCGTTGCTTTTAATGATTTGAGATCATAACTTTGAGATATAATTGGAGTATTACATGATGCTACTTAAAACAAACCTAATGGTAAATTACCTTGTGAGTGGGAAATGGGGCCGTTTCTAGGAGAATGAAGGAAATGCTATATTCTCCAAGTTCACTCATGATTAACCAGACATCTTCAGGGCCAAAATAAACACAATAGAGAACCTAGTTCTATGAGAAAAAAAACTCTGTTATAGTTATTGTCTCGGTTTGCATAAAATTCTGGAGGGTTCAAGATATCATGTTCACCTTCTGGTCGAGTAAATCCGATAGCTATTAACAATGATTGGTTCAAGGCTGAAAAATGCTATCAACTCATATATAGTGGATTTTTCGTTTGTACTCTCGAAAATCATTCTATCTAGTGTTGTCGAGTCTTGTCTAGATAGTTAGTTAAGTCTATCGAGTCGTCACGTGTTTAGAGTAATTTCTATTCATGTGGGGAATTGTTGGAACTCGGTTTTACGGAAGTGGTTGTTGATCACTTTGTGATGAGTTTTCTAACAAAAACGTTAAAACCGAAGTTCGTTTGAATGAAAAATGAGTATCTAAAGTGGGTTGCTTGATAAGCATAAAATGAACAAATATAATTTGTCCCACATTAGAAGTTAGAGGTGAAATATCTCTTGTATATCAAGCGGAGAATTAATAACAAAACTCAAAATTTTGGATACACTTTGGTGTATTAGTGGAAGAAGATAACCGAACTCGAATTTCGAGTCTTCGAAATTTAGCAAATGAACCAATGGTCGGTACAACTTTTATTGTGGTTTGGTTCAAACCTTATTTGTTATTTGTTGACCAAGTCAATAGTCAATTTTTCTTTAATTGAGTTAAGTTACCATTTACAACCAAATTAATTTGGTTTATTGTTTTGTAACATAAAAATCATAATGATTTTTAGTGGAAAATAATTCTCATTAAAGCTCGTATATTGATCATTAAGAAAATAATGAATGATGAAAGAATGATAATGAAAATAGATAAAGGAAAACAAACATTTGGTTTTTGTTATTGTAAGAGTGTAAAAATAAAAATACACATAAAAATCCCTCACATGTTGAGTCAAAGAGTACAACATAGAAAAGCATTTATTGGATTATGTTCTTATGTTGTGCAAGACAGAATAGTTGCAGTTGTATCTTGTGATTCGGAACGCCATGCAACCGTCACAATACGACGCGTTTTTAGAATTAAGAAAAGAGTGTCTCGTCTCTGCAAATCCAGTATTTCCAAAATTTTTGTATCGGTATTTTACATTTTATTATATATAATATTTTCATAATTATTCAGTTGTCCACATTGTATAAAATCGCGTTCTAACATCCCCTAGATTTGAATACTCTTTAACATCAAATTGTTCGTGTAAAATTTTAGATCTTCATCTTACATTTGCTTTTTGAAAATGGTTTGTGCTCGACGGTTGTAAAAGTATATAAACTTACTATCAAAATGTGTAATTGTCTATCGAGTTACTTCTGGTTAAGTGATTTAGAGAGTTAGCTGTTTTCGTACACATTGTTTTAGAAGAAGCCTTTTAATTACTATATGATTGACGCGTAAATCCGATTACCACAAATAATCTGATTGGTCAATATTTGATAACCAAATTTATTTCAATCCGACAGATACTTAGTGAGATTATGATGACAAAGAACATTTAAATTTAACCCATAAAGATACAATGACGTAATTCTAACAATGGAATGGAGAATTGATTATCTTGTTTTGATTCTTGGGGTGTTGGTTCGTAAAATGCGGAAGCTTTAAAGTGCGTAGGACAAAGGCAACGAATATTCGAAGAAAATTTATCGTAGAAGTGGTCAATCTCACGGAAACTATAATTCACAATATTTATGAAATGATCCCTAATTCTTTATTTTCTAATACAACAAAGGTTTTTTTAATGTACCGCTTCATATTTTTTTATTTTGTAAATATTTTGAGACGAGTTGCGCTAAACAGAAAACAAAAAGTATTCTGAGATGATTTGTAGGAAATACTAGCTAGTAGATCTATTTGGCGTTTATATTGGAGGTCGGTTTCGTTCTCCCAAAAAATAGAGTTTGTTCCAAAGAAAATTGGTCTAACGATCTTGAAGTCCATTCGAAAAAATCGTTGCACCATTTTTGAGGAACTGAAAGAAGTTTCCTAATACGTCCGATCTCATCAATTTGCGAGAACGACGATAATTTTTTCGACGAAAAACATTAATAAATATTAATGAATATTAACATTGAATACATGTAATATACCCAATAACCAGTTTAACCAATTTAACTGTTTAGTTATCGAGATGACCGTTTGGTCCCCCAACAAAGCCTACAAGAAATACTATACTATATATATATATATCGAATGAACCTAATTCCATAAAATTATACTAGGTTCTAATGCTTGAATTTAATTACTCATTGTGGAAAAATAAAAAGCATTTCGTATATTTGAAAATATAAGACATTTTAGAGCATTTTTGTTTCAAAATATAAGGTGACTTTATAGTTTTAAAATTTTATTAGGTAACTTTCTCATGAGTTGTAGTATCCAGTCTTGTATCATACTTAACTGAACTACTTTTAATTTTATATTAGATTATATCATTAAAAAAAATCTTCATATATCAGCTTAAAGACATCTTATATTTTGAATGGAGGAAGTGGTAATAAAATTTTAAGTGTTATCTATATTTTTTTTTACCTATATATATAAGAGACTAATAACAAAAAATTGCATTTGTGTTATCAGAAAATGCGTTCGTTAATTACATCATTAGTGTTCGATTACTTGTTTCTAATAAGTAAAATTTATATCCAAAAAATAAGATCGATATATTTACCTTTTTAAACAATATATATATGATATTCAGACAAACGAACACAGAGGAAATAAAGTTGCATGCATGATGTCCTTTGCGTTCGTTTTCATCACACGACTCCATCTTTTGTATTCAATTATTTCTCTTTACATGCACTTCGTATCCTCTTTAGTCTTTTCCAATAAAGATTTATTAATGATGGATGATTAAAATTTTTATTTCCATTTGACTAGTCGAAATGGTCAAATCCATTTAAGAAATCCGGTGAATGCATTATTCTACAGTATACTCACTCTAAGAGGAAAAATATAAGAAAAAAACGTCTTGGTTATCTAATATAAATAAAAATAACAAATGATAAAAGAAAGCAAAGTAGTTTTGCTTTATGTTTGTTGAGAAAGAGAAAGACGAAAGCAAAGCCTCAAAGGTGTTAGTTATGCACTAGTGGTAGTGTCTT
This sequence comes from Pugionium cornutum, assembly GCA_018901935.1. Taxonomy (NCBI): domain Eukaryota; kingdom Viridiplantae; phylum Streptophyta; class Magnoliopsida; order Brassicales; family Brassicaceae; genus Pugionium; species Pugionium cornutum. The sequence continues at coordinate 34,329,282 of CM032165.1, forward strand.
CCTTTCTTGTTGTGTATTTTTCTTTTCTACAAAAGTATATATGTTTTCCATTAATTAAAAATGTATATACTGAAAATCTGTAAGTAACAAAATTTAATTATAAAAAAAATTGTTTGTAATTAAGAAATTGCGAATTGGACTGATTGGGGATTTTAGATGATTTGACTTTGAGATTCATATTATATATATAGGGTTATTTAAGCAAGAAGCAAGAACTTTTTATAAAGTCTTAAAGTTTTGATGATTAGGGAGAATGGACCCAAAGGACATGAACCACGTGATCAGTTTGAACCATTTTGGACCGACCACGTCCATCACCTAGCTAGGCTTGAGTCCCATGTAATGATTCTCAAAATTGGATGTTCAAATGTTTAAAGAGCAAATGAACAATTACTTTTTGGATTGTGATCTTATATAAAGAGAAATTAAGACATTGATTTTCCTCCTTTTTTCTTAAGTCTCTTTCAAAGTTCAGTGTATGGGTCAAAGTGGAATCAAAGCTATTCCATTTAGTTGGATGATAAATGAGAGGTAGAGATGAATATGGACACATGGATACAGTGTAAAGTTTGGTAAAGTTGAAGTGATCGATTAGTGAAAAATGTACTTGGAGATAAGAAATGATTGGGTGCACTTTACGATGGATAGTCTTCTTCACGGGTTAATATGACAAATTAATAAGAATATTATTTGAAGCATAAATTAAGAATCTAGAAAGCATAAATGAGTTTTTCTTATGCTAACATTTTCTATCTTAACCTGTTCTTTCATATAAACATAGTTCAATTACTATATTGTAGCTTTTTATATATATGATAGAAAATAGTTGAGACTGTATTATAAATGGTAAGGTATTTGAAAACAAAGAATGATATATTCTTTGTTTTATAAAATATGTAATATACTTTCTAATATAGGTAATTGCATTATAGATAAATGGTTAGGTATTATAAAAATTGGTATTTTTAAGAGTATAATTTGTAGAAGACGTTTAAATTTTTGTAAATAAGTATTTTTTATATATGAAAATACCATAATTATTCGTAATTTAGTTTAATCTTAAAAATTAAATTAGTAAATAGGAAATTGATTAGTTTTATTTTGCCATACAAAAAATAAAAAAATAATTTCTCTAAACAGAAAAAACAAAATATTGAACATGAAAAATCATTTTGTTCAACTCGACTGTAGATGATAGGTTTGTGGATGGTGAATAGTGAATAGTTATGTTGAATTAATGGATGGTGGCATTTTGAATTTTTGATTTGATGATGAATTCTCAAAAACTTTAATAGTAATAAATTGTTGTCGGTTTTTAAACATTTCTCTTCCCTTACCATTCAATTTTCAATTACATTTAAAGTACATATTTCACATGATGAGTTTTGTTAGTTTGTATGATTATGTTTAGGTAATAATTTAGTAGTGTATGTTAGAACAAATAGTTTATTTATTATGACAATTCTTTTAGTTTCATTACTTGTGTTGACATATGTAAGAATTGATAATCTTTATTGCACTCTAAGACAAAAACAAAAACAAAAACAGAACTTTGGATACTCTGAGTCTCTGACTACAACCCAAAAGACTAAAACATATATAAACAAAACCCACTTAAGTTCCCAATGTATGAAAATGATTTATATACAAAATCATCTCTAAACCCTAAACTCTTCTGAATCAAATTGCAGACTAATCTCAAGAAACTATAATCGTCACAGAGGATTTACCAGCAGTCAAAGTGTGTAACACTTAGCCGCTTGGCTCAGACCATCTAAACGTATCATCATTTTCAAGTAAACAATGCCACAGAGACATTGGATAGTTGTTCTTTCCTGTTAGCTTTGGTCCAACGATAGCGAAGTGGTGCATTAGGAGGCTCTATGTCTTCCACTTGGTGGCTCGAATCCGAAATTATTGAGTTTTGGAAAGCTGCTCGAGTCTTTTTGGGTGTGGTGTATGCAAAATGTAAACTTTTAGCTACCAAACTCTGTTACAGTTCAAAGTTGCAATAAGAACATTGAATCAATCAAAACAAGAAGATATCTTCGAATGATTGTACCAAAAAATGAAACTTACAGCTTCTCTGATGGATTTAGATACAAGGTTTAGAATCTTCAGATCGTCATGATCCACACCACAAATTACACGAATCTGTGAATAAAAAGATTCTTAATATCATATCGAATCGAATCAGATTTAGAAACTAATCAAAGAAATTTACCAATAGCTCTTGCGGAAGAGATTCAAGGCGAGATTTCTCAGAGGATGAAGAAACGATTGTTCTGCTTCGTTGTCTCTTTAACGAACTCTTAACCGGCGGGGATTCAGTTACCAGAATCTCAACGGCCGATCTAGACAGAGATTCGTGGACTCTGCTTGAAATCAAAATCCTTTTCTTCCCCAATCCTCGCGTGAACCTCACTGATCCTAACCCTAACTCTAACTCATCTTCTTCGCCGTGAAATCCACCGTGTCGCTTCGACTTCATTTCGAATCCTCTTTTCGTTAACGCCATTGTTCTGCTGCTTCCGTCAGTAAGAAGCTTCTTCAGAAACAGAGTTTCCAAGACCCAATCAACTACTTTTACGGCAGTTGAGAACCAAAACTCACCGATGAAATGGAGGTAATGGATCATTAGAATGCAAAGAGAACACACAAATACAAAAACAAACCCGAGAGAGAGAGATTTTGCAGAATATAAAGCCTAGACTGACACGTGACGTCTTACTATTTGTCAGCCGTCATCGGCATTATGTGTTTCGATCAGTCCAAGTTAGCTCTGTATCGGTTATTGTACAAGATAACGCGGTTTCTTCGGGATAGAAAATCAGGACCGTACGTGAGGTCCATAGGATAATCAGTGCACTATTCATAGATCGACTGACACGTGCCCTTATAAGAAATTTGGACGGCGTAGATCAATTGGACAGATGAGGAGTTTGGTGGATTTGAAACAGAGGTTCAACTTCATTGGATTCTGAAAACATAAAATTTGTTTGATCATGAGACGTAGAGATAAGCATTGGAATTTGTAATTTTTTTTTAATAAATGCACAAAAGAATCCATATCTTTTTTCAGGATAAGAAGAAAACAAACACATTGTTTTGATTCCTTTTAAACAGTGTAGAAAATAATAAAAATAAGTTAGGTGTTTTCTTCTTCTCCCGTGACATTCTGGTGATGAGAATTGCTTGCGACACCATTGTCATTTTCATCAAAAGTGTTCTCTTCGGATGTAACGTAGAAACTCCAAAGAGATACACAGTTTTCATCAGCTGTGTGACCACAAAGAGAAACAGAAAGATTTCATTTTGGGAAATCTTTTAACATTGATGGGAGAGGAGAGATTTCAGATGTATGAAGCTAATTAGGGTTAGCGTAGATGTACCTTTCAATTGAACATCGTTTTTATCTTCATCGTCATCATCCGGAACTGCAAACCGTCTGTGACCAGATGATGTAGCAGCCATTGGAAGGTATGGGTGGAAAGAAAAAGCATTGACGGTATCTGCAAAATATAATGCATATATGCTAGATTATGATCTAATCAAGAACTTGAGAGTTTACTCAAGAACCAAGTGATGTGCTGCTACCTGAAGCAGCTTGATATCCAGAGACCCAGTTTCCAGTCTGTAAATCATACATGTGAACGAGCCCATCCTGGGAAAATCGAGAAAGGGTAACACAATTTAACCATAACTGTGTTTAATAAAGGAAAAAAGATTGCTTTAAATGTTTTGAGTTTAAGGAAAAACATAAATAGTACCTGACCACCAGTGCCTAGATGCCGACCACATGGCTCAATATCAAAGAATACACGCTGGTTTGTGTTTTCTGTTGCTCTGTACAATCTGATACCACAATATATATGATCCATTCAAACACAGTTCGATTGCATATAAGCTCTATCAAGCTAAGACTTTTAGTAACTTGTACATTGATGTAGCCTTAAGTTTTTTTTGTGTGCTGCTCATGGCTAATTAAACATTCATATTGTTTCTGGCTTTGTCTTCGTTTCTACAGTATATTATTGATCAAGTATAAGCTCAGAAACCCAAAGACAACCACAACCAAAAGGAAAAAAAAGTAAATACTCACTTATAGACTATCTCAACAGATTTCCGCATATCCCAGCAAAGTATGTAAGGATCCTGAAACGAGTAAACAATAAAAAGAAACCTTTTGGTTAGGTTACTACAAACATGATTCCTATTTAATATTTGACACCAAGGAAAATATTTCTAGATATATGATACATTTTCCCCCAAAAACAGTTATCTTTAACATGGAAAGCAAGTTGAGACATAAAGTGCTCAAGACAACATTCAGAAGGAAAGAGGCTTATAACAGCATGTTACCTTCCGACCTCCCGTATATAAATAGTTCCCATCCTTTGAAAACTGAACCTGAAAGCATAAAAAAATTTTGACTTACAATTTTATCATATCCCATTGCACAAAAATAAAGCAAAATAGTGGCCCTGCTTACATGTGTAACGCCGCCTTCTTGACCATGTAAAACATACAATAGCTCCATGTTGTCTTCTCTATAAATCCCAGTAGTCTGCCCGTAAGAGCCCACAGCCAACATTCCAGAATTAGTTGGGGAGAAAGCAAGTGTAGATAATATACCTGCAAATTATCAACCAGCAAAAGATTGTTCTTGTTTATGCATAATCTGAAACAATGAAATCGAAATGCACTGAGTGGTAAACACTAAGAAAAAACCTGCTTGGCCCTCTTTATTTCTCTGTAAAGTTGAATACTGCCCAAAATCTCTACCGGGACGATGAAGATCAAACACTCTGATGGAGCTGTTATAACCAGCGAAGATCCTAAAGAGATAACACAGCCAAATGAATAGAGATATTGTTAATCAAATTCTCTACCATGTGAGACAGATGGATTAAAGACGTTCTTGATTACTTGGTTCCATCAGGATTAAATCCAATTGAAAAAGCAGCAGTTATTTCATCCATAGCATCATAGGCCCGGTACGTGCATCGAAGCTGCCATGGTTATATTCACATGTCAATAACCAAATACACAATAGCTGATGATATAATAGCTCTCTAACAAACATGTCAAGTTTCATGGACAAATCAGCACCTCACCAGAAGAACTATCCCAAAGATGGATCGGATGGTCTCTAGTGGTTGTAGCGAATACGCATGTTAATGGGTCTGATTCCATCAGTCAACAGAAAAAATCAGAAAATTCATATGATGAAATCATTAAGTAAAAAGAAAGAAATCTGGCATAATGAGCTTATATATTACCTGAAACTGACATGTATGGATACCAACAGAAATCGTAGACAGATTCACCCTCATTCACAAGAAGACTCGCACCAAAGGAATCTACAATTCCAAAATTTGAGCGAAAATAATGAGCACACCATGAATCACAAAATTACATCATATTTATAGCATTTGACATCTTGATGACAAAAAGCTCACCTTCTTCAGGGATTGGCACTCCATAGCCAATAGAATCTCCTCCATCTTGAGGTCTGATGGACAATTTCCAAACAGAAAAGTAAAATTAAATATGTGATACACAAACATACATAATTACTGATGCTTAAGCTACACAGATGGACCTCTTCTCCTTACAAATAAAACAGACTGAGTGTATTGTTCTCGGAGCTTGCAAGGAAACACGAACCATCAGGTGACCTGTAAGAACAGTAACAAATTAGCACCTCAAAAGTTAAGAAGACAAAAAAAGTAAACTTTCGAGAAAGAACAGAACGAGAGAGTGAAACAAGAAGAAAGGGTACCATTTAAGACCCTTGAGGAAATTGTTAGGGTTTTCAGCGGCTCTGAACTGCTTACAGAAATGGTGTGTTCTGTAAGGAGAGACATCGAACCTCATGGTGGGCCATGTAGAAGTTTGCTCTACTGAATCGACATTTAGTCCGCCATGTTCTTTTGCTAGTGCTTCTTCTGCACCCATCCCCTTCGTCGTCTTTGTCAGAGCTTTGGAAAGTAGCAGAGGTTTACTTGTGTTATAAACCCCTCAGACCCCGGTCGAAATCTCTAAAACTGAAACCGGGTTTTTTAATCTCAGACGGGCCATTTAAACCGAACGATTTATCGAATCCATAACTCGAAAGCCGAAATCAAACCGAAAACCGGATTAGGTGTCTTATTGGAATTTGGAAGAAAAGCCCGCCAGGTTTTGTCATTAGTGCGTCACGGCGGATCCCGGCGACCGCTTCTTCTCCATCCGTATTCACTATCTACAGCTTCTTCTCAAGTTTTTTTCTTTTCTCTCTG